>JAGFMF010011862.1:2358236-2489615 GCA_019455555.1 Galemys pyrenaicus
GGGGAGGGCAGCCTCAGTGGCTGCACTCTTGCTACTGTGAGCACACTGGGTCAGCTGGCTGCGTGGACCCCTTTGGCGAAGACTCGCATCTCTGAGAAGGCAGCACAGCTCCCTTAGAGATGCCATCTCTAAGCACCTTCAGGCAGTCATCAGATGACAAATGCTGAGAATACAGCGGTAAAAACACCAGGCCAGAGTCAGACAGACAGGAATCCCTGCCCCCCGCCCCCCCCACACACACACATACATCTGGGAACCTGAACAAGTGCCGGACATGTCTGAGTTTCAGTTTCCTGACCTGTCAAGTGAGAATTAGACAAGTCTCCAACTGATCGCAAAAGCAGCATCATTTCTTGAGTTCGAAGAGCACCCTGGGTGCTGAGTGCTGGCATGAGTTGCCTTATTTCAGTCGTGTGTCATTCTCTGAGGTGGGAATATTATATTCCCGTGTGATAGAGGAGGAAACTGAGGCTGAGGAAGGGACAGAGGACATTGACGGGGTCACTTGGTGGACAAATGCAAGAGCAAGCTTAAGTTAGATCTCCCCACGCTCAGTGTCTTTTTTTTTTTTTTAAGATTTATTTATCCATACAAGAACTGGGGTACAGGCCAGAGGTGTGGGGGTGAGAGGATTCACCGGAGACAGAGTGGGGAGCAGAACAGGCAGATCGACTGAAACACACTGCTGAGGGGAGCAGCGGGTGAGACAAGAGAGGTCTGCTGCGCTCTGTGGGTCACCTCCCTGGCTGGAAGCAGGGATCGAACTCGTGCTGCAGTGGTTGCATTCTGCTTCACAGTTCATTGCCCAACGCGTTGCGCCACCAGGGAGGCCCCACAAGCTCAGTGTCTTAACCTCTGGGCTGAGACATTGGGACAGATGATATTAACCAAACTTGATTAATCATAACTCATGTTTGCTACTTCGATTCGCTGGCTCCTGGTCCTCTCAAAGTGGCCATCAAGGAATAAACTTTTCACCAAGAAAAAGACCTGGGCCCACACTGAACTTGAACTTGATTCACTGCTATCACACACACCAGCCAATGTCGAAGCAAGGAGGTTCAAGGAAGCCTGCTGAAGGCCAGACCAACGGAAGAGCTGGCCATTCCCCCCTCCCTCCTCCACTCAGCCCCTGGCTAAACAGAAGCTGTCTGTCCCTGCGAGCCCCTGTACCAGCACTAAATTCATAATGGAAGAAAAGAAAAACTTAAAATCCACATGTCCAATTTAAACATGGCCCCACTGTGGAGAAGCAAATATTGATGCAAATAATTGAATAGGGAAGTAGAATGTTTTTTCCAAATATTGAGTAAAACTTGAAAAAATAACCCTGGCCGTGAAATGGTGCCTCAATTGGCACCTGTTCCCTCCGAGGTGAACCCTACAGAGACAGTGCCCTGTGCCAGAGTGTCCCAGGTCCCCTGGGCCCCTCCACTCCCCATCCTTCACCTGGGGATAAATCCCCTTTCTTTTGAACCTCTGGCCAGAGCTGTGCATTGGGTGCATCATTAACTGACATCAACTGGCTGACCAGAGATAGAGGGGGACACTAACTCCTCTTTCTCCCCTAGTTTCTGTATCTATTTTCTTAATATTCTATGTCCCCTGACTTCAAACTTCACTTTCAGTGGAAGAACTAGGAGCCGATCAGCTAGGACGGTCTCAGTTTTTTACTCTTCCATGCTCAGAAAATAGCATCATGGCCTGGATAAGCTGTGCCAGCACTGTGTGCCGTGTGACGTGTGCCGTGTGCCCAGCCAGGTCTTCTCTATGTCCCCTGCTTTCCTGACCACCCCCAGACCACAGCACCAAGAGGTTCTTCATTGCCAGTACCTCCATTAACCCTAAATTCTGCTCAACCTTTTAAAAAGAACACCCCACTCCTGTCTAGCGCAGTTGGGTGAGTGTCAGAAGACCCAGTTTCTATTCTCAATTCACCCACTGATACATGCTTCATCTTGCACTTACTTAAGCTCTGGGCTCAATTTTTGCATCTGCAAAATGGAGAGAAATCTATAAAAATGTGGGAATGGAAACTGGTTGATAGGCCAGGTCCAACGACTTTTTAAAGAAATAGGATCAAATAGATTGGAATAAATTAGAATGTATAAAACACATAAAGAGTAGATTTTGATTCAACTTTATATAAATGTTCTAGTTGCAAGATGTGATTTTTAACAGTTGACTAAGATTTAACTCACACACCATACTATTCACATTTAAAGTATACAATGCAATGGCTTGTAGTATATTCAGAGTCATACAACTATAACCGCAATAAATTTTAGAACATTTCATTACCTCAACAGGAAACCCCATAACCATTAGCAGCCACTCCCCATCTCCTTCCAAACTCCCTTCCTAGCCCTAGGATACCACAGATTTACTTTCTCTCTCCACAGGGTTAGCCACTCTGGACAATCCATACAAACAGATGAACTTTTTCATACAGCAGGTGAACTTTTGTGACTAGCCTCTTTCACTTAGCATCATCTTTACAAGGTTCATCCACATTGTAGCAACTATAAGTACTGTGTTGCTTTTCATGGTTGAGTAATATTCCACTGCATGTACAGAACACATCTATTTATCCACTGATAGGTATTAGGGGTACTTCCACAGGAGGCTATTATGAATAATGCAGCTATGAATTGGCTATGATGGTTCTTGTTGTCTGGGACACTATATGGTGAGATAAATGTGTTTCTATGGGTCATCATCAACAAAATTTGAAGCTAGTGGGATTACTGAGGAGTAGCTAGACCATTCTGAGATTTTTCTTTCTATATCAAGTCATGGATTTACATTTTGGGAAAAGAAATAAAAATCATCACATCGGGTCTGCATGCCCGCTGACACAACCTTGGTTAAAAGCATTTTACTATCTTGGAAAACCCTTCATTTCAGAAAATGTACCCTCAGAATATGTATCCTCCTGGAATATGCAAATAGGCTGAGGCAAGGGCAGTTCTATATGGACAGGAACTGATGAACTGAGAATTTAGTAAAGCTAAATTTCCTACTTTAAGTCAGCTCCAAGATGGATCCATTTCTGAGACTTAACTCCCTGTATCTGGTAGGACACCCATATTCAGAGCAGGCTTCCTAAGATGTTGGCATGTGGGTTACTTCCAGCTGAGATCAGCAGGGGGGTGAGAGTACTCACCAGAGACAAGTGGGGAGCAGAACAGGCAGATCTACTGAATAACACTACTAAGGGGAGCAGTGGGTGAGACAGGAGAGGTCTGCTGTGCCATGTGGGTCAGCTCTTTGGCTGGGGATCAAACTCATGCTGCATCAAACTCATACTGCCATGGCTGTGGATAGCTTCACAGGGCTGTGCCTTAGCTCCCTGTGCCACCAGAGAGACCCTAGAAATAAACTTTCTATCACAGAAACCTACCTACAGGGCAGGGCAAGCACCTAATCACAAAGCATCTGATCTTCTTCACAGGGATCACCGTCTCCTGTCACGTGAGCTCCCCACCCCCTTGATCCACCAGGTCCCTCCCCCTCCTTAGTGCAGGATACTGGCCCTCACTTTGTCCCACGGACCTTAGAATCACATCTCTGTAGATCATCCAAAAGTATGTAATCAAATGTGTTCTTTTCTCCTCCTAATCTGTTTGATGTCACTCTGATGGCTCTATTAGACTGAGAAGAACCTGGAAGGGTTAAGGGGAAATTTCCTTCCTCCCAAACAGTCACAAGGTTTCAGGTACAAGGACACTCACCAAGTAGTGAGAGGCCACTATGAGTGCCTTCCGCCACGCATGCACCACAACACACAACCACGGAATGTACAAACTGCTCCAGATGAAATCTGACTCCCACATTGCGCTATTAAAGAGCTAATGTCAGAGGAGAGACAGTAGTGAAAAGCTGCTCCCTCCCCCAGCAAACCTACATTAATAATTTAGCTATCACCAGCCATGTAATCCAAGAAGCTTGGGAAGGATGGTTCTCGTTGTCTGGGACACTGGGAACGTCTCCATGGCTGACCCTTGTTCGACTTCAAAATCAGGGAAGAACTTGCCATCCGCAGAGAAAGAGAACGTGACAAATTCGCAAAATCTAAAGAATAAATACAACTCCTATATGCCTTAAATTTATGGCCCTCACAATGTCTGCAAAACAGGATAAACCATTATAGGTTTTTCCTGTCTCCCCTGCCTTAGTCACAATTAATTTCACCATGTTGGAGTGTAATATGGGATGTAATATATGGAGGCGGGAGGCTTAGAGCCCTCATTGCCTTGTACTAAATAAGCTTCTGCAGTTTGGGGCCCTAGAGGTAAAAGAAGCAATAACACAGGCCTCATTTTGGGTAGCCATTTGTGCATTTTCTGTTTTGCATCATTAAGCAAGACAAAAGTGCCTGAAGGAAACCATGGCAGCACTGGGCTAAAGTCACTCAAAATCTGAATGCCAAATGTATTCTGTAATTGAGATGCATGGCAGCTCTTAATACATACACCAGAAGAGCATTACATTGCAAATAAGAGGATGGCGGTACCAAAACCAACAGAAAATGCTCTGACTATTGATGCCATAACCTCTAAGGTCTACAAATACAGCAAAATTCAGTTCGAAAGTGCCATGTAAATTTTCCCAAACACTATACTCAGAAGCTAATAGTACTTGTTTACTGAAGACCTACTATGTGTGGCTCCTGTGGTTACTCTGGACCTGTGCTACTGTAATGGGTAGACCTTTCCTTCCCCCAAAAAGAAGGTATGTTCCAGTTCTAAGCTCCAGTGCCTGCAAATGGGACCTGATTTGCAAAGGAGTTTTTGCAAACACAATCAAGTCAAGAGGGGCTCATACTGGCCCAGTGTGGATCCCAATCCAACTAGTGTCCTCCTAAAAAGGAAGTCCGGCCCCACACATGGGAAAGAACATGGAAGCTGGAGGCAGACTGCGGGATGCAGCAGCAAACCAAGGGACACCCGCGGTGCCAACAGGAACAGGAGAGAAACATGGTAGAGACTCCCCTCCGGGGCCTAAAAATTCAAGGTGGTTCTTCAGTGATCATTTGAAGCGTATCATTACAGCAGAGTGAACACATAAAGCCTTTTAAGAAACCGAGAGAGAAAAAGGGTCTGTGCGAAAACCCCTGCTGCACTGTAGCCAGCTGACAAATGCTCTTTCACTTCCCCATACGCATAAACAAACACTGGCCAGACAAACCTGCACACAGCACGTGGGATGAAGAGGTCTGGTCTGCTTTGCAATGCGTAGGGTCCCTGCTAAACTGTTTGGTGGGAGTCCAACATCTCTAGGTAAATCAGCATCATCACCTTTTTCCCAAAGAATGAAACAATCCACTTTGAGTATTTAATAAGCATCTAGACAACAGATTTCTCATCAAGCACAAAATGAATCCTCATAATCAGCAAATTGTTTCTTTTCTTCCTTTAGGCAAAAAAACATATAGGAAAAATAACCAAAAGCCTAAAAAGTCTCCAAAGTCCCACACTAAACTGATCTCCAAACTATTCGGTACTATTGGCACACAGGAGACCCCCTCATCCTCAGTCCCCACCAGGTGGACATATCTTTGGGGGATCATCATCCAGTTCACTGCACCCTACTACAGGGAACTACGCATTACTACTGAAAGGCAAAAGAGCCAATCAGAGCACCACATGCCTGCCTCGGTCCCTACCATCCACCAATCCACTGCCCAGGCAGGCCCACTGTTGCTATAAGGGCACAAGGAAAGACTGCAACCAGCACCGTCAAACAGAAATACAACACAGGCAGCCCTGGTGTTGGAGTGATTTCTGGGCATAGCAAAGGTGCCAAGAACCCAGAAGCCTGAAGATAAGAAATAACACCCCAGAATATGGACACTTGTTCCACTCTACCTTCGCTGATGGAACAACTGCCAGGAGCAAAGGCTCAGCTCGTGGCAAACAAATGCAGTGTTGCCTCATGAATTCCTGGCTTCTCTGTCCTGGGGGAGAAGCTTTAAGAACAAGCTGAGGGGCAACTGTCCCATGAGACTAGAAAGACGCCACCAGTCTGTATGTCATGAGGGAGGCTGCGGTTAAGACAGAGGAAGCGGCGGCTGGGATTACAAGGCAGCTGGAGAAACAAGAGAAGAAACCTCTGAAAAAGGAACAGAAATGGCCCTCACCGCTTCAGAAAATAGCAGGAGTATGAGGAGAACAGAGAGAGACACACAAAAAGAAAAAACAGAAACACTAGATCCTTCAGGAGGAGGGACTGGAAGACCCAATGGTTTGCTCCAAACCCAAGAAACAAACTTCCTCCAAGGAGCGAGTGAGCAGTGATGCTGAAGACACAGCTGGCATCATCAGCTGGAAGAAAGTTTTCCACAAAGAGGAGCCCGTTCGTGACTAGGAAGAGGCAGAAAACAGGGTTGTCTCCAAAAAAAGGAGAAAATTCTCTTCTGAGGCGGAGCAACTAAGCAGTGGACCTGCTGAGGCTGCTGGCATCTGGAGGGGCAGCTCCATGGGAGGGGAGGGGGGTGACCCACATGGTACAGCAGACCTCTCCTGCCTCACCCGCTGCTCCCTTCAGCAGTGTTTCACTTAATCGCCTGTTGTGCTCCCCACTCTGTCTCTGGTGGATTCTCTCACAACCATCCCCTCCCCCCCGTAACTCTGGCCTGTAGCCCAGTGCTTGTATGCATAAATAAATCTTAAAAAAAAGTAAAAAGAGACTTTTTTAAATTTTCTTTTCTTTCTATATGAAATGTCCCAACCAATATAAAAACTAAAACCCCAATGATTATACTTTGACTTCCCCAGGGGAGGGAAGTCAAGTGGCCCAAAGAACCTCAATAACAGCCTCAAAACCGAGGTCCCAGACAGCTGGGGTACCCAAAAAGATTCCCAGGACTACTTCAAAAGAGACCAATCAAATTGTCCATTTGCCTAAATGCCAGGCAATTAGCACATCAAATGTCTTTGTTCTTGGCTGAAATCAAAACACATTAGTGTGGTAACAATAACTACTTCCTTGGAATGGAATCTCTCTTAGTTATAAATGTCTTTCATTAATGTTTTAACAATGCAGATTATTATTTAATAATTGCGGTTTGGTAACAAGCTATTTCAAAACATCTGGTGCATGAGGGAATATTCGAAAAGAAGTCCTTGGCTGGGTTAGACAGAAAATAAGCAGACTAAGATTTATCAGAGCCTGTGTCATCCACATTTGGAAAATCGGTAAATGCCTTCATGAAAACCAGTTGCAGAACCAAGTTTATTATGAGTGAAACAACATTTTTCCTAGTATCATTTCCCAAGAGGTTTAACACAGTTCACACTCATTCATTAACCTTCACAGGAGGGGAGCTAAGTGAACTAGAATATTCATTTCGTGTGTGTGTGTGTGTGTATTAAGAGAAAAGAGAGACAGACAAACAGAAATCTCATTCTCAAAAGACATAACGCAAACCAACCAACCAAGCAGCCGACAGACAAGCACATTCTGACAAAGCCCACAAAAAAAGGAAAGGGGGATATCAGGAAATCTTGACCCCCTAACTGATAATTCCTTTCTGGGACGTGACTTTCTGTGGGTTATTTCTCTATAAAAGGCCTCAATTTCCCAAGCAATAAAATGGGGGTAAGATCTGCACCTGGTAATGAATCTACAACTATAAATAACTTTGAATTGCCTGGATAATCATCAGGATGCAAATCGACGGCATCATTAGAGAGCTACTAGACACAGTTATAAATCTTATAAAAATACTTCAGTGGAAATGAAGGCTCAGATTAAGAGGTTTAATTTTTTTAAAGTTTCATTACCTTGTTATTTTAAAGACAACCTTTCAAGTCAGCTTAGATGTTTCTAGAGAAGAGAGAGGCCGTTTCTCCAATGTCCCTGAATAAAAAGGGAAGGTGACAGACAGACCTGGCAAAACAGTTGCTCTCCAGACTGAATCAAGAGGCCAGAAGAACCCCCCATAGGAGAATGTCATTAACTTAAGAGCCTTGTGCCGGTTCTGATTCCCTCTCAATCAGAGAACATGGGAAAGAACTGGAACTAATTTGACTCAGTTTAACTTGCTTATCCCAATAGCCTTAGAAAGGGCAAAAGAACTGCAAGAACCTGAAACATACTGCAAGGTAAATGAATTCGTCAGACTTTCTACGCCACTAGCCTCTGTGGATATCACCTGCAGGCTTGATTGTGTTCATGCAGAAGGCGCTTGGGAGCAGGGGTGGGGCACGTGTGCCTGACTGTGGACACCTAGAGCATGAGTGTAGCATGTGCAAGTGTGCACACTTGAGCCTAGAGGCCAGGGATTAAAGCGACAGCAGTGAGAAGACAAGCAGTTACTACAGAAGAGGCGAGACCATGAGATGATGAGAGAGAGAGAGAGAAAGAGAAAGAAAGAAAGAATGCCAGAGAGAGCCCAGAGCATAAAGATTCGTGGGAGGCTGGGTGGTTCGGTGGCCTGCCAGCCTCCCAGCCCCGCTGCCAGGCCCATGCCTGTCCCTTGCGTGCCAGTCTCCCTGCCTGGTGTGCCTGTGTGCCTGCTTCCCCAAAGCCTGCAAAATCCACTGAGGGCTCAGGGAGTCTCTTTATGCACCCGAATTGATTGTGAACCTGCCCTGTGCTCGCTGGTACTACACAGACCAAAGCTCTGAAACTCGCGCGGCCAATACTCACCTAAAGCTCACTAAGTAGACGAGTATCAGCATCCCAAGCCCCTGCAGCATGATGACCTACAGCAGCCAAGACATGGAAACAGCTGAAGTGCCCACTAGGCTGGCAGGCCTCCGAGCCCCTGGTGCATTTCACTCTCTGGGCTCTGGGCTCTCCAGTCTCTCATCTCTGCTACCACTGCTGCTCCTGCTGCGGCTTCTCCCTGCGTCCGTCCTCCCCCACTCTTCTGCTCTGCTTCTGGCGTCCTCATGACGCCACCTTTATATGCCCGTGTCCCTGCCCACTTAGGCTTGCGTGCAGAACCGCATCACACCAATGGCGGGAGGGCGGAAAAGCCTGAGACTTTTCCATTTACCCTACAAGAAGTGAGTGAAATGGGTGAAGTCTAAAAAGACGCAAACTTGCAGTTACAAAGTAATGGTGGTGACACTCTTTAATCATGGAACACGTATACCAAAGTTGCTAAGAGAGCAGATCTTAAAAGTTCTCATCACAACAGCAAAAAACATTTGTGAGTGTGCGCGGTGATGGATGTTAAGGACCCTTATTGTGACAATCGCTGGGTAACATAAACCTACATTAAATCCTTCACAGAAACCTCACCACCCTTCAATCATCAGGGCAAAAAAAAAAAGCAACTTCCAAATCCCAAGGTCAAAGAGGTTGAACCCAAAACTAGCCAAGGTAATCAAGCAGCAAGTGCAAGAACTGCAGCTGGGTGTGTCCTTGCAAACACGTCCCAGGAAAGCTTTGCTGCCCGGGCTGGCCTGGCACCAAACTCTTGCAGCACACTGTCCCATCTGAGATCCCTCATCCCACTCAGCTAGAGAGCTCAGAGCACAAACCTCATCATCCTACTAACCCAGATCTGGCAACTAGGCCAGTTGCCACTGGCTGGACCCACCTCAGTTTCTTCTGGTTGTTCTTTGTCATGGTTATGAAACTGACACCCTAAGAGGACACCCTAGAGGAGGAGTGAGGCTTTCTCCACTATGTGGAGAAGAATATGTGGAAAAAAAAAAAAAAAGCTGGGAGAAGACGACCTTATTCAAGCGTCCCTTCCAAATTCCACTAGTGGAAGAAAAATGTGGAAAATTATTCAACAAAATCCAAAAGGAGCCCCAAATTCAGGGAAGCACTCAATAGCATGCCTGCAAAGGTACGCATCGTTTAAGCTAAATATGCTCTCCTCCTTCCCCCAACCCAATGCACTTGGACTGTTAAGGAGACATCTCTAAAAGCAGGTATTTAAAATGTAAATGTTTCAGTGGGCAGACGCTCCCAGACTCAGCTGGTGATCCTTTTACTTTATTACCTGTCTTTACCAGCTCTACAGGCTGCTCTAGGTAAAGCAGCACCTCCTGCCTAGGTAAGACTAAGAAAACAAGGAACTTTCAGCCCTGACACCGGAAAGGAGCCCTCAAGTCTAGGACACACTGGATTCCAGGGTCCCAAGCAGAGAGGTGCTGACCCAAAGATGTGTGAGAGAGCCCCACCTGCAGCCAACGGGTTCGGCACATCAATCAAGAAGAGCTGGTGCGTGCTGGGAAACAGCTGACCCTGGACCCAAGTCGCATGAATGGCACCCACAGGATGAGGCTGCTCCCCCCAACCACCCAGGACAAGGCTGCACGGGGCAGCTGGGTGCCACGGGCCCGCAAATCTCAAGAGGACAGGAGACTCACAGAAGGCTTGACTTTGGATTTGTCTTTGGTGCGATGGAGGAGAAGCTTCAGGGTAATTTCCCTTTCCACCCCTCCCCTACAAACACACATAAATGTGAGAGCTCCTGGTTATTTTAAACTAGCCAGCTTGCCCTGCATCCCTCTGGAGAATCACAAGCCGTCACTAAATCTGGAAAGACCTCACCCTGGAGTATGTGTTAAATCCGCTGAGTGGCTTTTGTAGCTTGGTGGAGAGATAATTCAGGGTACCTTGGTGGCACCATGTCATTAGGGACTGTAGGGTAAATAAAAAAGTCAGGCTTTTCCGCCCTCCTGCCATTGGTGTGATGATGATGGACACCTGAGGTCCTGCACATATGCCTAAGTGGGCATGCACAAGTGACTGCACCTGGGTTAAGACACGGGCCATATAAGGGCAGCGTCACAAGGATGCCAGGAGAAGAGAAGCAGAGAGAGAAGAAAGAGAAAGAAGGGAGAGGGAGACTAGAGAGCCCAGAGAGTGAAGATGCGCCAGGGGCTAGGAGGCCTGCCAGCCTCCTGGACCCTGGCACCCCTGCCTGTCATGTGCCTGGTCACCTCTGATATCATGGTGGAATAAAAGACTATAAAAAAGCCACCGAGGGCTCCAGGACTCCTCCTTTACCTGTCTGCTCGGAATCATCGAGAACCTGCTCTGTGCCCTGCTGGCACCACAGGGACCCAGCCTGACTGTCTAATGTGTTCCCCTGTGTAGGGTTAGAGAAATCAGGTCTTTCCACCCTCCCACCACTGTGATGATGGACATCTGCGGTGCTGCGAGCATTCCAGGGTGGGCGTTCCCTGTGCATAAGCATGCCAGGTGCATAAATGGGCGCACCTGAGTTGGACATGGGCTTAAATGGGCGGTGTCATGAGGACGCCAGGACCAACAGGACCGACCAACAGTACAGACCAAAGAGCAGCACTGAAAGCAAGAGCAGCAGAGAGAGAGAGCGAAGAAGCAGCCGAGAGGGTGAGATGCGCTGGGGGCTGGGAGGCCTGCCAGCCTCCTGGCACCTACGCTTGCCATGTACCTGGCCACCTCTACTAATAAAAGCATGAAAAGCCACCGAGGGCTCCAAGACTCCTTCCCTTTCCTTGACCCGTCTGCCCAGAACCATCCCGAACCTTGCTCCTGTGCCACCCTTCCTGCCGCTATACACATCTTCCTGTATATACTAGCCCACTGAAGCAACCCTACCCCTGTATGCTTTGTGTGACTTCCAGGAAGGATCCTTAAGAAGAGGGACCATATTCTGCCTAATGCCTTTCTCCTTCCACAGGCTGGAATTCACATGCTATGGCTGGTACTCAAGCAGCCATCTTGGGCTAGGAAGTAGTTAGCAGAGGAACACTTAAGAGAGGGCACAGGAGCTGTGATGGCACGGAGCCATCATGTCACCTGAATTACTTCCAATAAGCTCTAAACACCAGGCAGTGGACTTAATGTGAGCCATGCAATTTGCATGCTTAGTAAATGAGTTATTGAATTTAACTTCCGCTTCCACAGATCAATAGTGTCCAAACAAAACACATCTATAAATGTTTTAAGAACACATATTTCTAACACTCCAAAAGAAATAAAAAGCAAATCAACAGAACTAAACATACACACACACATATTTAAGTGATGTCACAACTGCTCCACAAAGAGAGTCAACCAGAACAGGCTCTTCTGTTTTAGACAGACCCTTAAGAGTCCCATTTATCCCACCATCATCTCAGAGAGTCTCTTTCCCATCCCCACTACATGGGCTTCTGAACAGAAGAGACTGTTGAACTCAACTCAGTATCCCCAAGTGCCTAATATGATGTGTGGAACACAGTAACTCTGATGGTGAATAAAATTCATCTACTGGCCCAGGAGAGGTGAAGTGAGCATACACAGGATATATCAACATCATCCCCCTGACTTTCCCTGTCAGTGTTTCCAGTAAATATCCCTCATCCACTCTCCCAGGGCCCCCATCCCTCTCCACTCCACACGACCTCCTTAAGAGGCTCTCCTGGCCAGCTCCCATTACCTGATGTGAGGAAGAAACTTTCCAGCCCCTCGTCCTGCAAGTCCCAAGTCCTCTCCATCAGCCTTTCTTGCGCCACCAGGACACTCACAGCTCTGACAGGCCTGGAGCCACAGAACCAATCCCCACAACTCTCCTTAACTGCGAAGGGACATGGGGGTCTGTATACACTTTCAAGTTCCAATTCCACCATGAAACCATTCACTAGCACCAAGTGTAAGGAATTACCTGGTAGGCTTATTTGTCACCATCACTTTATCCAACTCTGATGGGCCCTCAATGCTGGCACCAGCCCATTTCGACATCCAGTCTGTCGTGGTTCCCCATCAGCACCCAACCCTTCAAGGCAAGTAAGAGCCCTCCACGCCTCACCGTCTAACTACTCCTACCCAGTATCAAAATGGTCTTCTCTGCACCAACTGATTCTCTAGCTCCACCAAAGCTATCTAAACATTACTGATACCGGGCATTCAATTTCTCTCTTCATTGTTATGAGAAGTTCCAACAACATCAGCACATTAAAATGCAAACATTAAAAACATTAGGGCCTCCCTGGTAGCATAGTGGGTTAAGCAACACACTATGGAGCAAACCACAGCCACTGCACCATGAGTTCAATCCCTACCTCCGGCCAGGGAGGAGACCCACATGGCACAGCAGACCTCTCCTGCCTCGCCCACTGCTCCCCTCAGCAGTGTACTTCAGTTGGTCTGCCTGTTCTGCTCCCCGATCTGTCTCTGGTGAATCCTCTCACCTCCTGAGACTCTGGCCTGTACCCCAGTGCTTGTATGCATAAATAAATAAATCTTAAAAAAAAAATCTATTTTTAGTCTCACACCCTTCCACCTTTCCAAAAACCCCCTACCTTTTCCTGACCAGCTGTCTGGCCCAGCCCACCTTGGGATTCGATCCCTACCCCACCACCAAGAATCACAGCGTGATCTTTGACCTCCCCACCCTACCAAGCTCAGAGGCAATACCAGTTTCTGGATTGCTATTGCTTGACTTGTTTTTGTTTTGTTTTGTTTTCAAACTTTCTTTCACCCATCATCTTTTAATTACTGTTTAAATCCTCCCCTCCCAGCAAGCCAATCATTCCATAATAACTTTTGGGAAAGGGAATGGACTTATTTTATTTGCTATAAGCCATAAGTAACAGGACTGACCTAAGGAAGTGTAAGGAAAACAGAAATGGAGATAACACAGCTGCCAAAATTTCCATCCTCCTTCCAGAGGCCTGTTCTGTAGGCTCCTGTTCTCCAGGGAAATGACTGGCACTAATCCATCAGTATCTCAAACACCCCACAGCTTATCCTATTACTGAATTCTACTGGAGTAACATTTTCAAGTTGCAACAACACACTTTATTTCACCCAGAGGCAGCAGTGAAGCCAGAAAGTAAAATTCATCACTATGAACATAATCTCTAATAAAACAGAATTCCAGGGCCAGATGCATGGAAATGAGGTTGCAAACTTTCATTATGCCCAAGCAGTTCCTAGGTCATCTCAGCTCAGAGATATGGAGTGTGGGCAGGAAGGCAACCTTTGTATCAAGTTCAGTCAAGGAAAGAAGCCTGCTGCCAAAAGGTCTCAGAGAAACAGAGTTCACAACTGGCCAGGGTTGGCTCCAAGGTCAGAGCTGGGGAAAAGGAGCACAACTCCACAGCACCTCCTCCCCATCTCTGAGCTGGCGGCCTTTCCTCTAATGGCTTCTTTAAAGAAATGTGCTCATGTGCTCACATACAGAGATGTAAAGAACAATAAAGGTGGAGTGACAGACATAGTCTTAAGAAGGTCCCTCCATGGCCTCTATCTCCTCTGCCATGTCCTGTGTGACCAACTTCCCTTGACTGTTGATGGGATCCTGATCTGTGACTTTTTTTTTTTTTCAAATTGTACTTTTTATTTTTTTAACTGATTATTTTTTTCTTTCCTCTTTTTCTTTATTTTATATATATTTCACATCAATTGTGGTTCTCATGGATTTCCCACCACCATTTCACCAGTGCACCATCACCTCACTCCCTTGTGCTCTTTCTGCCCTCAATGCGTTCCCTCCCTTGTTTTTAATAAACTGACTAGGATAAAGCTGATAATGCTTGCAATTCTATTACAGAAGGTTGTCGGGCCCCTCTCCCTCTTGATAATTTGATGAAACAAGACACCATGTTGCAGGCCCACAAGACAAGAGGGACGGTGGCTTGCAGATGACAGCAAGAAAATGACACCTCAGTCCAGCTGCCTGCAAGGAAATGAAAAGATCCTTTCCCAGTCGAGCCTCAAGTGAGACTGTGACTCCAGCTGACGCCCTGATCAGAGCCCTGCAGAGGACCTGTAAGCTGTGCCCAGACTCCTGAGCCAAAGGAACTGCGAGATGACACATGCTGTTTTAAGACATTAAGTTGGTGATAATATTACACAGCAATAGAAAACAAATACAGATCATGTCAGTGGGCAGTAATTGGAACAAATAGGCAGCCTTCTGGAAGAAATACAGTTAGAGTCCTGACTCACATATGACACTAAAATTAATTCCAGATAGATGAAAGATTTAATTATGAAGAATAAATCAAAAGGAGAAAACACAAGTTTTTTAATATGTGATTTTGTAGCATGGAGGGCTTAAGTGCAACATGAAAACCTACAGAAATTATCTTTTAACCTCAAAAGAAAGGATTAATAATCCTAAATGAAGTGAGAAAATGTATCCACAACTTATATGGCAAAGGGCTAATCTCCTTAATATGTAAGTAGTTCCCACAAATCAATAGGAAAAAGTCATTTCGAAAAGATGCTCATTCATTGGAAGAGCAATACCAAGAGATACTGACTGGTAAAATGTTTGATAACACAGTGGACTGGAAAGTGGTGGGGAAACAGGCATCCTCATTTATAACTAAGGGGAGTAAAGTGGAGACACTCTAGAGGATAAGTAGGTAGAACTATTAACAAATGCACTTAACTCTCCAATGCAACAACTCACTTGCATGGATTTTTAAAAGACTTATGAATAACTGTATTTCACACACCTTCTTTGCCACAGCAAAGATGGAGCTCATCCAATCTGTGAATGAGAGACCGGTTAAATAATTTATGGCGCATGCATATAACAGAATACCAAGAATTATAAAAATAAAAGAGGCAGGTCTTTCTTTTCTGACAGAGATATCAGTGAAACATACTTAGCAAACAACAATGAACTGAAAACAAAAACCACAGTGATCTCATCAGGAACTAAGAAAAAGGGCGACTTCTTGCTGTGCGCTCTTTTGTACCTTGTGAGTATTAAACCACAGCTTTGTGTTCCTTTTCCAAATAATAATATTCAAATTCATAAACCCATGCAAGCTGTAGTATAGCACGTATGATGGAAAGAAATTAAATTTAGACTACTTATCTTGCTAATTACAGGCAGCTATATACAGACATAGAAGTAGTATATACAGATCTATTCATGTCTTTGTATCCCATGTTCTATAAACATAAACATTGCCAGCTACTTCTGGAAGAACAACAGGCATTGGAGGGCTGGTTTCCCTGGGCCGCAGAGCTGGTATAGCTGGTAAACTGGGGGCTGAGGCGGCAGGGAAGAGAGCAAGGGAACTACTTTTTCACTTTGTTTTCTTTCAGCTTGTGTACTATTATATGTATGAACGATTTAAAAATTTAAGCCACTGTTCCTCTGTGCTCCTCCTTCCTCAATGCCAACCCCATTGTGCTCCCCCATCCCACCCCCATGCTAATTCTTGCCCTTGGTTTCTCTACAGTGTTCTGGCCATTCACTTTCATCACCTCCTTGGATTACTTTGCCTTCAAAGTAGCAGTTCCTCACAGCTTTGCGCTCAGCAAAATTCACCTCTTCTCTCCAGTGCTTGTACACTGGTTTCCCTCTAGATTCTGGCCTTTCCGAGTCACCACTCTGCCAAGCAAGACCTCTTCTCTGAGTTCAGAGAACCCAGCTGCCACCAGAAAGCCTTCTTACCAGCAGCCCAACTCTTCATGCCCACACCCAAGTTCCTTGGTGTTCTCCACATCCCAGTAAGTGCAGTCCCCGCCCACCCAGAGAGAAAACCCCTGGCTCTTCCTAGAGCGCTTCCCCCACTTTTGCTTCCATCCCAATAACTGGTTACAAGACCCTGAGGTCTCAGTGCCAATCATAATCTCAAAGACACATCCCAAATGCCAAACTCCCAAGGGTGGAAAGTACCCAAACTGGAAGATCAAAAATCCCAAAGCCAAAACTGCAATCTCCATTAAAAAGGTGGGGGGGGGGGCAATTTAAGAGAGGTAGAGAGTTGATCGGTTCTCACAGGTACCCCCAGCTGACCATGGAGATCATCTTCTGCCTGATACTATCTTTTGGGTTTTTCTCTAATTTTTCTATCAGTCCTCTGACCTGGGTCCCTCACACGACAGGAGAGATCTGGGACATCTCTAAGATCACAGAGACCACCTTATTCGATGTCTAAGGCGACCTCATGGTGAAAAAGGCGAGTTAAGAAGTTCATGCTTGGGGCCTCCCTGGTGGTGCAAAGGTCTAAAAGGCACACTCTGAAGCAAACCGCAGCCACTGCAGCACGAGTTCGATCCCTGCTGCCGGCCAGGGAGGGGACCCACATGGCGCAGCAGACCTCTCCTGCTGTGCCCATTGCTCCCCTCAGCAGTGTGTTTCAGTGTCTGCCTGTTCTGCTCCCCGCTCTGTCTGGTGGATCCTCTCACTTCCCACAACTCTGGCCTGTACCCCAGCTCTTGTATGAATAAATAAATCTTTAAAAAAAAAAAAAGCTCATGCTCTAGGAGAACACTGATATGAGAAGATTGTGGACCCCATCTTCATAGCAGCATTATTCACAATTGTCAAGACACAGAATCGACTGAAATGCCCATCAGCAGACAGCTGGATAAAGAATTGTGGGATGGGGCCTCCCTGGTGGCGCAGTGGGTTGAGCAACGCACTATGAAGCAAATCGCAGCCACTGCAGCACGAGTTCGATCCCCGCTGCCGGCCAAGGAGGGGACCCACATGGTGCGGCAGACCTCTCCTGCTGTGCCCGCTGCTCCCCTCAGCAGTGTACTTCCGTTGATCTGCCTGTTCTGCTCCCCGATCTGTGTCTGGTGAATCCTCTCACCTCCCGAGACTCTGGCCTGTACCCCAGTGCTTGTATGCATAAATAAATAAATCTTTAAAAAAAAAAAAGAATTGTGGGATGAATACCCAAAGGAATACTACTCAGCTATTAAAAAAGATGAACTGGTGCCCTCTCCAATAACAATATGGCTGGGGCTTAGGTTCGGTGAAATACGGCAGAACATGAATGACAATTACCGGATGGTTTCACTCATTTGTGGGATATAAAAAACCAAAGAAAACGAACTGGCAAAACACAACTGAAGTAACTCTGGAGAATGGAAAATGGGGTGGTTACAGAGAGGAGGAGGGGGAGGGAGACAGGGGTGGGGTAATGGGACAGAGGAGTGGCACAAGCTGTGGTGGAGGCTGAGTGAAGTGTGGACACATGTCAAGGTGTGAAGCTGAACTCCGGAAATTACAGTTATGTAAATAAATGATAAATCAATACAATTTGATTCTTAAAAGAAGCTCATTCTTAATGGTGCTGCAGAACTGATCATGGTGTCAATGGATTTTCTAGCTCAGGGCACCTCCTGGCTACCCATAGCCCCCAGATTCCCCAGCACAGACAAAGAAAGAGCATATTTTTTTAAAGATGTATTTATTTATGCACACAAGCACTGGGATACAGGCCAGAGGTGTGGGGGGTGAGAGGATTCACCACAGAGAGCGGGGAGCAGAACAGGCAGATCAATAGAAGTACACTGCTGAGGGGAGCAGCGGGCACAGCAGGAGAGGTCTGCCGCACCATGTGGGTTCCCTCCTTGGCCGGCAGCAGGGATCGAACTCGTGCTGCAGTGGCTGCGGTTTGCTTCATAGTGCGTTGCTTAACCCATTGCGCCACCAGGGAGGCCCGAAAGTGCATGTTTTTATGTCTCTCAGGAACAGCCTCTTTCCGGGCCTCCCTGGTGGCACAGCGGGTTGAGCGCCGCACTGTGGAACTTCCACGGCCACTGCAGTGTGAGTTCAAACCCCAGCCAGGGAGTTGACCTACATGGCGCAGCAGACCTCTCCTGCCTTGCACACAGCTCCCCTCAGCAGTGTACTTCAATCCATCTGCCTGTTCTGCTCCCCACTCTGTCTCTCATGAATCCTCTCACCTCCCACACAACTCTGGCCTGTACCCCAGCTCTTGTGTGTGTGAATAAAAAAGAAAGGGACAAAATTTTTAAAAAAAGAATAAAGCCTCTTCCAAGGTCAAGAAATACCTCAGAAAGAGTGCTGGGCTCTTCTATTCCCAGCAATCTATTTTCAGGACTTCAGTCTTTCAGGATTCAGACTGTCAGGATTTCTGATTTTCAGGATTCTGCCATTTGGGATTGTGTCTTTTAAGATGATGATCCAAACCCTGTGGATTCCACCTTGGTATTGCTGGCACACGTCCACTTCATTCCAGCTCTGTGGCCACCACCCACACCTGCCACCTTCATCCCGTCCTTGAACAACTTCCCAGCTGCTCTGAGTGCCCCCTGCTCCCCACTGCTGCCCCTCATCTTTGCCAGGCCTGCATGGGTCAGCGTGGGATACGTAACAGGAGGCCGACGCTGGAGGACTTCAAGAGACATGAGCTTCTCTCAGTTCTGAATTTAAGATCAAGGTGTCACACAGGTATGGCTTGTCCTGAGGGCCAAGAGCTGGGCTGGCAAGGGGTCACCTTCTCACTGAGTCCTCGGTGGCCTCTCCTCTGTGTGAAGCACTCCTGGTGTCCATGTGTGTTCTGATCCCCACTCCTCTATAGATACCCATCAGATTAGATTAGGCACCGATCACACAGCTCATTTTAACTCCATCTCTAAAGGCCCTATGTCCAAATATAGTCACATTCAGAGGTACAGCGCTAAGGAAATTAATGTATGAATTTGGGATGGGGAACAATTCAACCCACAGGTCATGTCACGCCCCCCAATAAAAGCCTCCACCAGGTGTCCCTCCCATCGCCAGATGGAATGTCTTTCCTAGACGTGACCCCTGCCTCCTCCCTCCTCCCAGCTGAGAACAAGGGTTGGGGCTGTTCCGAGGGAGATAAGAGTCCAGCTGGGAACAGGCAGGATGAACCAGATTAGGGAGAACAGCACATTTCTGCTATTCCTCTTCTTTTTTCCAACTAGACAGACTTTGGGCGAGCCGTCCAACTGTTCTCTGGAAATAGCTTGGACCTGGATTACTTACAAGCCTCCCTGAACACGATGTCTTCAAACAGGACACACCATGCCCACCCCTTACTAGGTCCTCTGGATAGAAAACACCTGTGTCCCTGGGGGACAGTGAGTGCCTTGGTGGTGGTGGTGGTGGTGGTGGTGGTGGTGGTGGTGGGGTGTGTGTGTGTGTGTGTGTGTGTGTGTGTGAGTGAGATCCTATACCTCTGAGTAATATACAGTGTTGAAAACTAACATCACCTCAATGAAAAAGAAAAAAAATTCAGTGTCCCTTCAGCACTAGCAAGCTTTCTCCCAAGCCACATAAGAATCTTTTGGCTGAATCTACATTTAAAGCAGATCTAGGCCTCCCTGGTGGCACAAGTGGATTGAGCAGCACACTGTGAAGCATCCGCAGCACTGCAGCACAAGTTCGATCCCCGGCCAGGGAGGGGACCCACATGGCGCAGCAGACCTCTCCTGCCTCACCCGCTGCTCCCCTCGGCAGTGTGTTTCAGTCCATCTGCCTGTTCTGCTCCCCACTCTGTCTTATGAATCCTCTCACCTCCCGTGACTCTGGCCTGTGCCCCAGCTCTTGTGTGCATAAATAAATAGATCTTTTTTTTAAAAAAAAAAAAAAAAGCAGATCTAAACCCCAAGTGGTAACTTCCCTCTGCTCATTCAGGCATGCTAGACAACNCTCTTGTGTGCATAAATAAATAGCTCTTTTTTTTAAAAAAAAAAAAAAAAGCAGATCTAAACCCCAAGTGGTAACTTCCCTCTGCTCATTCAGGCATGCTAGACAACTGGCATCAGCAAGCCCCAACCTGAAAGCAGGGACCTGGCCACCCCAGCAAGCGATCCCTCCCGGGGTCTTTCTCCACTGTGAGCTGAGTGGCCAGGGCAGGATGCTGACCACTTCCAGGCCTGGGTTTGCTTATCTGCAAGATGGGGTCAATAACCTGGCCATAGGGAATTCCAGTTGTGCTGTTTGTTCCCTTGGGCTGCTTAACTGGGTGGCTTAAAACCACAGAAATCAATTCTCTCACAGTTCTGGAGGCTGAAAGTTCAGAATCAGGATGTTGGCGGGCCATCCCCTCCCTGGAGGCTCTAGGGACAAATGCTTCCTGCCAACCTCTTAGCGCCAGTGCTTGCTTGGCTCGTACCCACCTCACCCCAGTTTCTGCCACTGTCTGTACTTGGCCACTGTCCTCGGTGCCAAGGAGGCACCGCTTCCTGTGGGTCCGCCCCGCTTAAGAATATCCATCATTAGAATGAAAGCCCACCGTACACAGCATGGCTTCGCTTAAACTACTCCTTGTGCGAAGGTTCCTAATAAAGTGACATTCACAGATGCCACGAGTTAGGACGTGAACATATCTCTACAGAAGGACACAATTCTCCCCACCTGGAAGAATGTCAGAGGATTAACAGGATAAAGGCTGCAAAGCCCTGAGAACAGAGCCAGGGACAGGGAGTAAGCACTCAACAGGCTAGAGCTCTCATCATGATTGGCCACACAAGGGAGCAGGCTACCCCCCTCCCTCTCCTCCCCTAGCCAACCCCCCACAACCTCACCCCCAAGCAGGCTCCTTCCCAGAAGCTCAGGCCTGATTTTTTCACTCCTCATAAAAACAAAAACCACAAGCAAGAAACCAAAGGCTGACGAGTGGGCATCTTTCCGGCTGATGTGTTGTTAAGACGTTTGAAACAAACAACCCAGGACTTGGTACCAAGTCACTGATGTAGATATTTTATCAGTGGATCTCTCAGAAAAAAGCCCACACCCACACGTGGGCTCCACAAGCCTCCTTCTAGGAGTTACTGTGCCAGGTAAGGGGCCCAAGGGCAGCTCTAGATGCTGAAAAGGGTCTACTCAAGGTGTGCACCTCTTGTTCCAACACCTGGCTGCCTTCCAGCCAAGCAACAACTTCCAGACACAAGGCCCTAAAGTCCCACAAGCCATTTGGAGAGATCAAGCTCCAGCGCTGAGCCTGCCTCCCGAGCAGCCCGCACAGTGGGCCTTCCCGGGAGAGCCAGGCCAGACGGTGAGGCCAAGGATCCATGAATAAATCATGGACAAAGCCCCATCTCCCCAGGTCCCGTCTACCCAGGTCCCGCCGTGGAAAGCAAAATGTCCATCACGAAGATCAAAGCTGCTGCCCGCAAGTGGAGACTGACTTTGACAGAGCTCATTAAGTCATAAGCTCCTGGAGGATGGATTTTCTCCATGGATAGTGCTTGAAAATTAGGAAGTAAGTAACCAGGGAGAACCCGGGACCCATTAACCAACTAGCCAGTCAGAGCTTCCATTAAAAGAGAAAAATGGCTGAAAGTCTGAAAACCTTCCTTGGGCAACGGTTCAAAGAATCCATTATGAGTTTGCTGGGAAGCCCCCTGGGGTGGGAGGGTAAAGCCAAGGAGGGGGAGAAGCCCCTAGAATGTGAGGTGAGAAGAGCCTGAGGGTGTCAGGGTTCAGATGCCTGCTCCGGAACAGGGGTTCTCCTTCCCGTTCCCTGAGGGCTGGCGTCCTGGGGGTGGCGTAGGAAGTGAACCCCACAAGTCCCACTCTCAAGTCAGCACATGAACCACCACCCAAGCTTCAGTATAAACCCCCAGGCTGAGCAGGACGGGCCCTTAGGAGAAGCCAACATTTGCTCTCCCTCTGGTCCCACCTGCCAGCCGCCACAGGCTGAGGCAGCCCTTCACAGAGTGACCAGCTGAAACCATCACCAGGTCCCAAGAGGACCAACCACACAAGTCCCTCAAGGAGACGCAGGCTGCCACGCACACTCCATATTCACAAGGCACCGAGAATGCTCCAAAACAGCATGCAAAGCCACCCCGAGTTCGGAACCCAGAGAGAGAGGGCAGAGGTGTCAGGCTCAGCCCGAACCCCAACTCTGTGAAATGACTTGGCCGCAGTTAAGTCCTCACTTACCCCATCACAGCTTCTTGGAAATTGCAACTAAGCAAAAAGGAAGCCAGATCCTCAAATAACATTTTGCTCCATGCAGGCCAGCATTTTTTTTTCTTTTCGTCAACATTATAACAAAACACCCTTGGGCTTTTTATTTGAAGACCTGCTGTACATCAAACACCTGGCGCTTCAATTTCCTCGTCTAAAAAATGGTAGTAATCGTGCCGCTGTCCCCAAAGACCTTTGATGAGGAGTGAGTGATCTCTCACAATGCACTCCTGGCAGGTGCTAAATAAACGTTAGATCCACCCGCTCTGTGTCTCTTTCCTCCCTCCTCTCTAGCATCCCCCACTTCCTGTGTTCCTAAGAGCTCTCCTCAGTTCCTCTGGACAAGAGGCTCCCTGCCCCAGAAAAACCCTTGCTAAATACACATGGACCTCAACACCGCTCCCCTGCATCCTCCCATCCCCTGCATCTTCCTGCAGCCTCAGCCGCAGCCCTCCAGCTCCGATCCTTGCAGTCACCCCTCGGGACAGACAGCCTGGACCAGCGGGTCCCGGATGTTCGGGCAAAAACACCTTGACCCACCGCACAGCGTTCCCTGGTCCACGATGAAACCAGAAATTGATGGAACTACTGCTGTGAGCTCTTCTCAGAAGTAACCCTGTTCCATGGAAAGGTCCATCCTTTGTTCTAAGGATGAGTCACCCCTGCACTGTTATATTTAAATGGGAATTCTTTTATAAAGTGGTGGTGCTGTATAATAAAAGGTGATTGTTCTTCATTGTTCTCATCTGATCAAATAAAAGTAGGTGACCCATCATCCGAAGCCTCACCTCTTTTTTGGTTTGTTTATTTTCCCATATTTTACTGGTCCATAAAAGTTGAGTCTGGGAATGGCTGACTGTGCAAATCGGTGATGCATGGCTGCCTCCACTTCCTCCCGGTTCAGCCTCTTAACCCTGATTTACAAACCCAGCTTCTGCTCTCATCATTCAAGTGAAACTGCTCTCTCAAAGGCCTGTAAAGCCAAGCCCCTTCCCCGCAGCTGGCAAGCGACTGCCCAGGACAGGCCTTGTTGCAGACATACCAGAGGGCTGGACCTGGTCTTCCTAAGCACCTCTGGCCATGGCAAAGGCTTCCCAGTGCCTACGCCACATGCCCAAGCTCACGTCCTCATCGCCACCACCCACCCAAGCATAGGAAAGCCCAGAGTCCTCGGCTGAGCTCTTGCCCAAGTCCTGACCAGCTGCTTTGTGTCTCTGAGCATCAGTCTCCTTAGGGGTCAAGAAGTGAATGTGATGGTCCCTATTTCAAAGGGATCTTTAGAGACACCCACAGAATCCTGTGTGTAAAGCACTTTCCATGGTGCTGGCAAACAGTGGGTGCCCACAGTCGGGAACATGGCAAGCTGGAGTAGTCCCAGTGGGGAATGCTAGCCCTATCTCCACGGCTCCCCGAAACCCCAGTCAAACTGACCTCTGTGGCTCCCCGATTACACAGCACACAGGCCCAGCCAAGGCATCCTGGACTTCCAGCCTGACATCTACCCTGTCCTCCAAGCTCATGTCAGGATGCCCTTCGACATCTTGGTTTATCCATCGTATTGAGAACTGTGGTCCTCCTCTGAGCCACGGCGGCATCTGGCTGTTGCCACTCCTGCATCATCTGGCACAACACCTAACTCATGCCCACCTGCACCATCTCCTGCTCTTGCTACTCTTAACTGCTTAAGGTCAGAAGGAAATCACTCATTCACAAGTAATGAATATACATAATTGTTCTAAGAAGCCAGGGACATAATCCCCAACAGATCATCTTCAAATAGACGATAAACAGATTCAACATGAAGACTTCCAATGTTCAATGTCAAGTTTCTTCCTAGGACCAAGGTCAGGGATGTTTATACGTGTGAGAATGTTTGCACACATGCTCATCCCCAAGTCTTAGGTAATACAAATGGCAGTAACTGAAATTCTAATCTAGTGGAATCTTGATCCATTGTCTATGGAGTCCACTTCTTCTCGCTCAACTCTGACAGACCATCAGCACACAACTCTGCTTTGCTCTTCCCAAAACACTGACAGCTCTTTCCATAACATAATCCAAAGCAATTTCTGTGTGGTTTTGATTATTCCTTTTGATTTGCTCCACATTATTTCCCTATTCTCACTCAAGTCACCCTTCTCAAGAGGCACTGGCATCTGCTTTATAAAGCCAGCTTTTGACCCTGTTTTCTTCCCCATCCCGCTTGGCTTCTTAAGCCACTAAAATACCCCTTTTATGGTTCCCTATGTGTGCAAATGACCCAAGTCTACAGAGATTTTCATTTCTTCCCATTCTGCTCTCACCCTCTATCTTGCAAATGAGAATTATTTAAACAGAAAATGGTAACAGCCAGCATGTCTTCTCTAAATGTAGAGAAGGGATACTTCTATTTGAAATCTTTGAGGCGCTTTCGTTCACTTTAAGAATTCATTAAAAAGGAGGTGCTCCAGAGAACCCAGAAAACATAATGAGCCTTCCAGAAGCAAGCTGTTCATTCCTTTGAAGTCAAGCAGCCCCAACATCTGGGAATCGACACCAGTCACTTAGCCCACAAGATGGCCTCACAGGGTGTGTTCGCAATACAACATTAAGAGTGGAAAAAATATCCTGCAGAGGCAAAATAGGCTGAGATGAGATCTGAACTTGCAGCAGCACTATAATATATCTGGAATCCTCAGAACTTTGCTTGCAGAACCTGTTAGCATCAGCCTTTCAATGCATCCTATCTCAGGAAGGGAAATACCACCCAGAATGGACATACCCGCTCAAGTGCAAACTCCAAAAACTTAAGGATTTCAGAAAAAAAAAAAAAAAAAAAGAGACATTTGAGTATACTTCAGAAAGACCAAGAAAGCAAGAAGCATTTCAAAGAAGGGAGAAATAGGAAAAATAAGTTAACAGTCAGTATGAAAATGCGTCAGGAAATCTGATTTCAAGGTTATACTTGGTGACCAGAAATTTCTAGGTTGAAATGTAAGAGGAATCAATATTCTCTCTCTTTTTTAAGACACTAAACAGGATCACAGTAGTCCTGGGTTTAAAATATTGTCAATGCTCTTAGATTAAAATTCAAAAGTCTGCTGTGCAAACAAATTGAAGTACATATGTAAGCGGGAACTCATACATTCATTCAACAAACATCTATTGAGTGCCAGTACTGGGCTAGGCACTAGGGACTGTGGTAAAATGACATTCCCAGTCCTCACAGCAGTCTCAGAGCCAGTGGTCACGATGGGCCAGGCAGGGGACTCAGCACCTAGCACACAGGGTCTCACTGATGCTCCCAAGGATAGATGAGGCAAGCATCATCCTTTTACCAAGAGAAGGGCCCACTGAGGCATCAAGATGACCTGCAACTGGCTAAGGTCACAAAGTCACCATCTGAACCCAGACCCTTTGATTCTAAGAGTCAACCTTCTGAGTCACTACTCCAGAGAGGGTCCAGAAAGTGGTTCCCCACAATGGAGCTCCCTTAGCTCAGTCTCTGTAGCCCTCTCTTCAGCACCCTCACAGTAAAACTCCCTCCAGGGCAGTGGCAGAGCACGACCCTCCAGGAGCCATGGAAGCACCCAGCGTCCATGTAAGAGCAGCCGAATCTCCAGCAGAGTCAGACTTTATCCCCCAGCCTAGACTTCCACATCTGGAAATTCTCGCCTCACCAGCACTGGAACATCCACCTGCACTTGGGGCAAATGTCTCCAGGGTTCTCTATCTATACCCAAGTGGGAAGAAGGTGAGGAGCGAGGGCACCTGGCCACAGCCTACCACACTCCTCTCACTGGTAATCAGGGGAAAGCAAGTTATCACTTTGTGCCTTTGGGGAAAATAATTAAGAACTCTTAATTCCAGGCCTCCCTGGTGGCACAAGGGGTTAAGGCACAGCACTATGAAGCATCCACAGCCACTGCAGCACGAGTTTGACCCCTGGCCAGGGAGGGGACCCACATGGGGCAGCAGACTTCTCCTGCCGCGCCCGCTGCTCCCCTCAGCAGTGTATTTCAGTCAATCTGCCTGTTCTGTTCCCCACTCTGTCTCTGGTGAATCCTCTCACCCCCCCCCCACACACACACACACCGCTGGCCGTGTTCCACCCCAGTTCTTATATGCATAAATAAATAAATCTTTTTAAAAATTCTCAATTCTAAATAACAGAAGAGATGGACTCTCAGAGACCACAAATGGGAGAATATACAGGGGCAGGACCCCTTCAGAGGACAAGTAGACAACATCTTGCCAGACTGAAAGGTGCAATCTCAACTTCCATCCAGCAAGCCCACTTTGAGAAGACTATTATGGAGAAAATCCTGCTTTGATGCACAAGGATTTTCACTATTGTGGACCAGTATGGTAATAATGTGAAGCCTTGTTAAGCAATACATCGTTAAGCAAAATATTCAGTACATTGTTAGGCAACATACTCAGGTATGTTAAGACAAAATACGGAGGCTAAAAATATATCTATATGGATATATCTAAAAATTATAAGAGTAAATGAAAACATTTTTAAAAGAATACACAGGATATCACTTTAAAAAACTATTCTTTTTTTTTTTTCAAAGATTTATTTTATTTATGCATACAAGCACTGGGGTACAGGCCAGAGGTGTGGGGGGTGAGAGGATTCACCACAGAAAGCAGGGAGCAGAACAGGCAGATCAACAGAAGTACACTGCTGAGGGGAGCAGTGGGTACAGCAGGAGAGGTCTGCCATGCCACGTGGGTCCCCACCCTGGCCGGTAGCAGGGATCGAACTCGTGCTGCAGTGGCTGCGATTTGCTTCAGTGTGTTGCTTAACCCACTGCGCCACCAGGGAGGCCCAAAAAAACTATTCTTGTATAGGCACATGTATAAAAAGATTAAGACCTGGACAGAGCAGATGTATGTAATGTGGACAGTAGTCCCCTCTGGATGGTGCAGAAAATGAGGAAAAATCTTTGTTACTATCTATAATGTATTTTTCTCTCAAAGATGATCTGAACTAAAATACTAAATGTTAAAAATCTGACATTTTTGTGTCAGAGGTAGTCATTTGTTATATTATTTTTGGTTTGTTTAGGATGTGTGGAAGATTCCAGAACTCCCTAACACCATGTGTTATGTCCAACAGGAACAAATCCAGTGTAAAGAAGATAGTAAGAACTAAAATTCTGGAATGTTATTCACCCCCAAAAAAGAAAATCCTGCCATTTGAGAAAAGTATCGATCTTGAGGCATTATGCCCAATAAAATCAAGTCAGACAGAGGAAGGTAAATACTATGTGATCTTACTTACAGGTGAATTACTTTTTAATTTCTGAAAAAAGATAGATGATTGCTAAAGACAGGGCTGGGGAAAATAAGTGATGCTGCTTAAAAGGCACCAACTTCCATTTATAACACTACTAAATTCTGGGGGTGTAATGTTCACTACAATTAATGACACTATCGTATATTTGAAAGTAGCTAAGACAGATCTTGCCCATTCCATCCCAAGGAAAAAAACACTTTCCTAACTATGTGAAATGATGGATATTAACGAAATGTATTTTGGGCATCACTTCTCAAAATATGCATAGACAACCTCCCCCAACAAAGTGAGATTAATTCTGTGCTTGGGAGTTAAACACAGAAAGACAACTTTCCAGACCAGGAGATTCAATAGCAGGGTTCTGAAAGGTGAATAGAAAACTTTCTTTGAGAAACTGTGCAAACACAGTCAGAGCCTAAATCAATAGTAAGACCAGACAGCAACTAAGGGCACACGCTGCTTACATAAGGCTGCGCTGAGCTGCCGGGAAAGGAACTGGGAGACACTCTCCTCTCCCAAGCCAGCTGGCCAGAATCTTTGCTAAAATTGCAAGAAAAAACAGAAGTCACTTAAGCACCCAAGACCATCTTCCAAGGCAGTGGGGCAAGGGTTATTTGTATCTGTTCGTCCCAGTGGCAAGAAGAAGGGAGGCTGTCCCTGCTCTGTGTGGGCGACGGGAGACCCACTGCTGCCAGGAGGGTGGAAATGAAGGCCCGCTGCTGCAGGGCCCTGGGACATCTCATCTACCAACCTCTGCCAAGACGAAGGCAGAGCACACACACTTCCAGTGAATGGAGAGGGGTTCTGTTGTTACTGTTAGTAAAGAAGTATGGCTCAGGTTGCCTGCCCCCAACAAATAAGACTTTCCCGCCAATCTGAATGGGGGATAAGGCAGAGTGGTTTCCTATCTCCAACTGTTAAAAATCATTGCTGTAAAATGGGGTGAGGAGAAACTGATTTATAAGAAGGGATGAACTGACAAATTTGGTAAAGCAGAAGGTCCAACACTAAGCAACAAGCTTTAAAACAAAAAGTAATAACAACACCAATGACCAGGTCAGGCACCCGGGGGCCCTGATAGAAGTTATGGGGGGCCCTGATAGAAGTTATGAGAGAATAAGGCAGTTGAAACAAGTCTCTACCTGTTGATGAATGGAGGCAATTACATCCAGATTTGAGTGAATTTAGAAAAATGAAGAAATGCTAAGTTGTGTCCTAAGCACTGAAGAGCAATTTATTACACTCACACACACACACACGCACAATAAATCTGAGTCAGTATCTTGTGAGAATTTTCTTTCCGTGAAAGGATTCCTACTCTTCTAGAGAAGTGCTATCCAACAGAAATGGAGGTGATGGGAATATTCCAGGTCTGAGTTGTTCATAAGGTGGCCTCTGGCCAAACAGGGCTATTGAGCACTTGAAATATGGCTGGTGGGACTTAAGAACTGACCTTATGCTTTTTCTTGCTCTTAATTAAAATTTAAACGTCGGTGCCACATGTGGCAAGTGGCTATCTCATTGGAAAGCTCAGGTCTGTGGCATAATTCTTACTGGCTGTATAGCATTTCAGCACACTCTTTCTAGCGAACATTTTGACAGCACCCGGGGTATTACCATTAATAGCAACGCCACAACCACAAATATCCTTAGAGTTGACTATCTGTACACATCCCAAAAAATGTAATTGTGAAGTCAACATTAGGTTTCTAGGCTTTTCCACATATTAAGACCACCCATTTACATTAGCAAAGAGATGAACAGTACTACCTCTTATTAGCCACTTTTCCACAAATGATTCTCATTGGAGCCTCACAACTGCCAAGGAAAGTGAGAAGGGACCAGTTACTCTCATCCTCTGCACACAGACAAAGAAAGCAGCTCAGAGAGTCACTGATTAGGTTGGATTAAATAGATCCCAGAGCCAGCATCAAAAACTACACCTAATTGGGTCTCCCTGGTGGTGTAGGGGTTAAAGTCTCAGAGCTACCAAGCTATCATCAGCCAGGGAACTGACCCACATGTAGCAGATCTCTCCTGTCTCACCCACTGCTCCTCTCAGCAGTGTATTTTGGTAGATCTGCCTGTTCTGTTCCCCACTGTCTCTAGTGAATCCTCTCACCCCCTCCCCCACACACCTCTGGCCTACATCCCTGTTCTTGTGTGCATAGATAAATAAAAATAAATATTTTTTTTAAAAAGCCTACACCTAATTGTAGGTTTTTCTCAATTTCTGTGCAAATTTTTATAATAAACCTTAATGATTATTAAAGTAAATAACATTGAATGGCAATTTAAAAAGCTAAGTGATTCCTAAAGGCTAAAGGCTAATATGCAAAATATTTCTATTTGATAAGAACCATATTATTGCTATTTCCAGATGAACACATGGTGGACTGGAAAAAAGGTTAAGAAACCTGACCAAGGTCAAGTCAGTGAGCTGGAATTTGCATCTGAACTGCCTCATTCAAAAGCCAGTATTCTTAGCCACATCAGTGCTTCTCACACTTTAAAGGGCAAACAGTCACCTAAAGATCTAGTGAAAACTCAGACTCCAGCCCTAATGGTGCTGAGGGTGCTGGCCTGCTGACCACAACTTTAGACAGAGCCTACTACGATCACGTGAAAAGAGAAAATGCACCATGCAAAACCAGGAAAACATTTTCTAATTTAAATAAAATCAACGCTTACTACCATGAAACAGAAAAAATATGCTTTTGCGTGGACATCCCTGGTGGCGCAAGGGGTTAAGCCTCAGCACTGTCAAGCTATCACCAGCCACTGCAGGAGTTTGATCCCCAGCCAGGGAGGTAACCCACATGGTGCAGCAAACCTCTCCTGTTTTGCCCACTGCTCCCCTCAGCAGCGTATTTCAATAGATCTATCTGTTCTGCTCCCCACTCTGTCTCTGGTGACTCCTCTTACTCCCCCATACCTCTGGCCCGCAACCTAATTCTTGTATGCATAAATAAATAAATCTTTTAAAACATACATGCTTTTTCATCTCAGTAACTTTTGCAAAGCCTTCCTATCCACATGGAGGCCCTAAGCTGCTCTTGTAAATTCCCACCTGCAGACACTTGCCCTGGGCAACCACTGGGGTCAGACTCACTAAGCCCAAGTAAGCTTAATCAACCTTCTCATCTCATTAGCGGGGAAGATCTTATCCCCAAAGCTTCCACTAGCAAACACTTCCACACTCACAGGGAGCAGGTGTGCGGAGGACAGGCCCCAGGGGGCTCTCCCAGGAACCAGTGATCCACCCACGACTGCAAACCTCAGATTCTTATCACTGAGTCTCGGGACAGTTTAGCTTGGGCATTTCTTTATTCCCAGGGACTTCTTTAAAACATTAAAATTATGTATTCTCTAAATACTTTTAACCTTCCAAAATTTGGCAAGCACTAGCTAATTTTATACTTGGAGACCCTTCAACAACCTTTAATTATGTTCCTAATTCTTCATGTCTTTTTATGTGGGATTATCAGATATTTGTTGTTTAATGAACCTTTTGCCATTTGCAGTAACCCTGTTTATCTATCTTAATGCTTAATGCTATGAAATTACTTATCTGATACCATAAATGTAGCCCATGTGTAATAGATTTTATTTCCTTACATTTTCATTCTATTTATAGCTCTTGGTTTTTACTATGACTCCTCTAATAAGAAGACGGTTGATTTTCTATTTCAATGAGTTACTGACATTTTGTTGTACATTTAGTCTTATAATTGATGTATTTATATCACCCTCCATTTCCCTCTAAGATTATATTTATTGATGCACTTCCTTCCTTGAATCATTTGTGTGGTCTCAGCAGCAAATTTTTATCTCCTTTTAAATTAGACCAGACGAGAATCCTACGTTTCTTACTCTTTAGCATTTTTAACGCAGATATTTTAAAAACCAGAACTGTTTTCACTTCTTCCTCTTGGCAACTTCTCTACTCATTAAGTAAACTATGTAACCTTATCTTCAAATGGAATTAAGGTGCATGGCAGTTTTCTTAATCCCTCTATAAGCTACTCTCAAAATATACCTTCCGATTTAGCACCTGATTTTAAAATCGCAGTGATCCACTTCCTTCTCAAAGGCCTCTCTTTGTCTTCCTCAAGCCAAAGGTAAAGATCTCTGCATAGCAAATCAAAACCACAATAAGGTGTCATTTCACACCTGTGAGAATGGCTTCCATCAAAAAGACTGTTAACAACAAGTGCTGGGGAGGATGTGGAGAGAGAGGACCCTCATACACTGTTGGTGGGAATGTAAATTGGTGCAGCCATTTTGGGAAGTGGAAGAGACTGTCCTCAAAAAACTGAAAATAGACCTACCATATCTGATCAAGTAACCCCATTCTGACTATCTATCTGAAGAATACGAAGTCAATAGGAAGTGTTGTTATATGCACCACAAAATTTTTGCACCAACACTATTCACAGTGGCTAAGATAGAGAAGTCACCTAAGGGCCCACAGCCAGATGTCTGGGTAAAGAAGCTGTGGTGTATATAGACAATAGAATATTATTCAGCTATAAAGATGAATCTTGCCATTTTAGGCACAATGGAATGACATCAAAGGGCTTATCCAAAGCAAAATTACTCAGAAAGATAAAGACAAAGAATGACTGATTTCACCTATCTCTGCAATTCCAGAAAACTGATAAGCAGATGGATGGACAATATAAAACAAAAATAAATAAGCGGACATTGAAAACCAGAATGTGTCTACCAGAGGTGAAAGGCTGAGAGGGGAGATCAGGGTAGAGGAGGTATAATGAATGATGGTGGGTGTTTCATCATATCCTGTTGGGTATGTTATTATTTTTGCTTTAAAAAAATAATTTAAAAAATCTTGGGCTGTTCTAAAATCTAGACGCGATACTACATGACACCAAAAGGCGGAGTCAGCTAGCCAGGTTAAGTTTCTTTTCTCCCTCAAATCCTTCTCCTCCACCCCACCAAGTCACAGTCATGTGTCTTTAGCTATCAGCTCTGATCCTTCTAGGAAACTTAAAGGCACCCCCCTCCCCGCCTTGTGTGACTGATCCATGCTAAGCACTGATTCGAGACTGTAACAGCAAAGAAAGTGGACATCAAAAACCACAGCCCCATCCTGCTTCACGGAACTTTAATCACACACAAAAGGGAAGAGTTCTTTTCTTCTGTTCAGGAATGTTGCTGAGTCACATTTTATGGGCATTTCAAAAGATCCCAGTACTGCCTTCCCATTGCTGGCCAGTATTCCTTTCCTTCAATGCATATTCCAATTTCTGAACATTTCCCTTTCCCCCAGTATAATTTTAAAAAATTGAGTATCCCTAATATATTTTGTTTTTTTCGTGACTTTGTTGTTCTCATCCACTTGGGCAACATAAATAAACTCTGGGCATGCTAACTCTTTGCCCTACTGCTTCCCAAGTTCTGCCAATATTTATATCTTCTCTTTAACATTTAGCGATTAGTTCTAACTTTCATTAACACAAAATATTTCTGATCCAAGTCCTTCTTTCCAACTTTGATCTCCTATAATAGCAAGCATCAACTCTTCCCAGTCCTGCTTCCCTAGACCTGACCCAACTGGGTTTGCCCGCTACTATCAAACTTTTTAATTGAATATATATAATGTTCATATAACTGTCTTTGAAACCCTTAGCACCAACAACTTCTTAACACTTCAGATTTTATTTTTCTGATGAAACACCCCAGGCTGCTAATCACTCTCCATCTTCCCCAAACCTCTTTATTTTATTTTCATAATTAAAAAACAAGTTAAATTTAGAACTTTCCAAAGCAACGGAGTGGCTCTTTTTGAAGTGTCTGTGGAGGTATACGTGTGACTGGGACTCACTTCTCAGCCATATCCAATTAGTTTCATAACTCCAGAAGAACACTGCTCTGATTCAAGGCTACAGCTGAAGGAAAATGTTCCAGGAATGCCATCAAAGACGACATATGTCTGATATTCCCACTGCTCACCTCACTGGCCTGTAGAATAACGTGAAGGGATTTGTAACGCAATAAAATGAAACACCCTTTATGCTTTCATTTCTCGGTGCCAACAGACACACAAGTGTCTCACATGGAGTAGGCACCTCGTGTTTGCAAGTCCTCTAAATCAAGTTATTCATAAATTCCACATCCCTGCGGCACCCAGTGGCTGAAGGCCTGTTCCAGAATAAGCTAAATGGCACCCTCCCTCCCTCTTGGTGGCCTCTCTCCAGGCCAGACACAACCCTTGTCTTCACACTGCACTATTTGTCTGTCAAAAAGCACAGTTGGATTTGAGGACCAATGGAGTTACAGTCTTCTGATATCACAATGACTCATTAAAACTGAGACTTGTTCTTTTTGGAGGAAACCTTGCAGCAAGAGCTTGGAATCCTGAGGCTCCTTCTGGTTTTTCTGCAGTTACTAACACCCCACAGTCCTAAAGCATGATTTTCTCACAAGGCCCCAAGCACTGCCCATAAGAGTCCAGTAACAGGAAAGGGCAAATGATTTCTAACTTCTTTCTGAAGCTGGGCATTGTCATTTCACCTTCCACAATAAAGAACATCAGCGGCAAGTTGAGAAGAACATTCTCCTACGGGTGAGCTGTGCCAGCTTAAGTTCAGACTCAGAAAGTAAGAAAAAACCTTACATTTTTCTTTTGATAGGAATTGTATAATCATCACTATTTATTAAAAATTTACTTCTAGACTTTACAAAAAAGACGCCTCTATCTGGCCCCTAGCATTCCTGGTAGAAAGTCTCAACTATAAAGAACTTGCTCTTGGATTAATGTTCCAAAAACAATTTTCATCTAAGGAAAATCTTTTTCTCTTTCATTAACATCTTTAAAGGTGAATCTCATGGAGCTAAAATGATTTGCTAAAATAATTTGCTTATTGTTGTTACTGTTTCTTTTTAAAATATATATATATATTTATTTTGTAGAAGAACTGGGGTATAGGCCAGAGGTGGGGGTGGAGGGAGATGATTCACCAGAGACAAGAGAGGGAATCAGAACAGGCAATTTTACTGAAATATACTGCCGAGGGGAACAGCGGTTGAGACAGGAGAGGTCTGCTGTGCCATGTGTGTCAGATCCCTGGCTGGCGATGGAACTCAGGCTATAGAAATGACAGTGCTATATCTTAACCCCTAGGCCACCAAGGAGGCTCTGTTATTGTTTCTTTTGATGAAATAAACCTCAGCAAGGGTCAATTTAAATGCTTATTAAGTATAGTCCAACAATGTAAGAAAATGAAAAATTTTTTTTAAAACAAGGCTAGAGCAGAAATAACTACCAACCAAGAGGTTGCAAGTTTACCAGAGAGCTGCTTCTCTTCTCCGCACCTCTCCAATTACAGAAAATATGGAAACACTAAAAGGGAAATTGTGAGGGCCAGGCCAGGTGCTGCCTTTTACTCCAAGCTACTCAACCAAATCTAACGCTGGCTGTTGACAGCAGGTTTTTTTTTTTTTTTTAATGGAGAAAGACAAATACTGGGTGATTTTACTCATATGTACAATACGAAAAAACAAGCAAAGGAACAGACAAAAACAAACTAAAACAAACCCTTGAAATATGACCGTTGAACCAAAGATACTAGAAGGGGGTGTGGGATGGGAGGGGACTGACTGGACTTTGGTAAAGGATCTTTGGGGTTTTGTGACAGGCACGCTGTGATCATGTATTTGTAGATGTATGAACCTATACCCTAAAACATACATTCTTGTGAGCCAAGGTGACCTCAATGAACATAATTAAACAAACAAACAAACAAACAAATGCTTATTATGGCAAGTTCTCCAAAGACGGAAATGGCAGAATATCAGTTTCAATAGATCAAAGACAAGTGACTTGAATAAAATCAATTTGGCAGGTGCCCTGACTTCAAGGTCACACTAACCCATTATTTGGCCAATATGGCGGGCCCAGTGTCAATACTGACATCTCACCCAACGAAGAAAGCCAGGGAGTGCACTTTCTTCTTCCAGAGAACATGAATCTGAGTGTCCGCTAGGGGAGAGCCAGTGGTTTAAGAGCACAGGTCTAAGTTATCGAGTCCTACCTGCCAATTCTGAAACCAACTCACTGGCTGAGGACATGGGAAGTATGACTTGACTTTTGAATTTCCCCATCTGTAAAATGGCTCAGCACACTACCCACATGAGTGAACGGCCACGAAAATAAAACATAATCCAACAGCAGGGGAAGCAGTAGCTAAATTAGAAAATACATTTACACTGGAAGATGTCTGGAAAAGAATGGGGAGACACCTAAGAAATATGGCCCCCAAGAGCCATATACTTTTAGAATTGTAACATCTCCAAAACCAGGATGTGGGCCTCCCTGGTGGCGCAGTGGGTTAAGCAATGCACTATGAAGCAGACCGCAGTCATTGCAGCACGAGTTCGATCCCTGCCACCGACCAGGGAGGGGACCCTCATGGCATGGCAGACCTCTCCTGCCTTGCCTGCTGCCGCCCCCCGCAGTGTATTTCTGTTGATCTGCCTGTTCTGTTCCCCACTGTCTCTGGTGAATCCTCTCACCCCCCCGACCTCTGGCCTGTACCCCAGTTCTTGTATGCATAAACAAATAAATGTTTAAACAAAACCAGGATGCACCCAATTTATTTTTACTATTGCAGCATCTCTGCCCTCAGGATATGCCGACAGCATCTTAAGACAGCACCAGAGGAGTGGACACTGTGATTTATGGGTCACTGGCAGTGTGTGGGTGAACCTGGTCACAGCCACTCAGGGGTCATCACTTCTGCCCAGTTCTGCATGTTGAGGGGACTGCAGAGACTGAATGTACCTACTACTTAGCATGCCTTTTGTAAGACTGCACTAAAATGAAAAATTATTGTATACACAAAAAGGCAAGGAAATAGAGAACAAACTGATAATAGTGAAGTAAATATCCGTCACTGGAAGGATGAACGCAATACCATATTTTTTTTTTATTTTTGCAAAGCACAAACCAAGCACTTTAGGAGACTTGAGAGGAAGATACTCACAAAGAACTGAAACTGTATTACATTTTGTTTCTGAAATAGAGGCAAAGGAGTGCTATTCACCAACTGGGCCATGCAAGTGAAGGTGAGGGAAAAAGCCAAGTGTTCTGGAAGAGTGAGCTGTCTAAACAACAGGAACGGGGGGAGGACGTGACTAATATATGTACTCAAGGTAGAATTGGCAAATATAGTTCTTAAGTTAAAAGTCTACAGTACAGACAAATATGAGCTAATTAAACTGGTGTGTGTATAAATCTGTGTTAGGGCTAATGTGATGTGTATACCAGACAGTGAGTGCTAACTTCAAAAAGAAAGAGAGCTATAAATGGAGAACAAAAGAAGACTTGAAAGTTTAATGGCAATTAACTTCTATTTGTTTGAAAATTTTTATAATGGAGATATATTTGATGTATTGTTTTTGTAATGTTTTCAATCCAAGAAGTTTACAACAAAATAACATGTGTAATCTTAGTAGCCTGCTGATATGATAAGCCAAAGAGCAGTCAGCATTACTGCATTCCTATACACCATGAAAGAAAGAAGAAATATGACAAATGTGTACGCCATAATCCCAGGCCTCCAAGAGTTTACAGCCTACCAGGGGATGGCTCTAAACGATTAGGTCCCGAAAGGTACGATTAAATATGTAAAATCCCTTAAATAATATATGACTCTATAATACATATCATTATACAGTGTGTGATATAAAATATACCTCTAAGTCTATACATACCATGCAGCATGCATAAATGTAGCATACATCACATCTATATACACTACACGCTACAGGGTACACAGAAGACCTATGTATATAGGCGTGCACACATATATACAGACCACACACACAAATATATGTGTATCTTATGTGTGGTGTGCATGGATATATGTTTATATTTATATAGAATGGCCAAAAATTTTAAAAGGCTGTTGCCCACAGGGGCCCACCCTTGTGGCGCAGTGGGTTAAGCAACGCACTGTGAAGCAAACCACAACCACTGCAGCACAAGTTCGATCCCTGCCTCCGGCCAGGGAGGGGACCCACATGGCACAGCAGACCTCTCCCGCCTTGCCCCCTGCTCTCCTCAGAAATGTATTTCAGTCAAATCTGCCTATTCTGCTCCCCACTCTGTCTCTGGTGGGTGGATCCTCTCACCCCCCGCACTTCTGGCCTGTATCCCAGTTCTTGTATGAATAAAAAAAAAAAAGCTGTTGCCCACAAACTACAGAAAGACATGTCTTATTCAAAACTAGAGCCTTAGAGCATCAACATGCACACCCCAATATTTCACCTGCAAAACTAAAGAACCAAGTTAGCATGTCACCCCCCTGAAGCCTCTTCAACAATGTCTACTGCTGACTCTCCCCAGAGAGGAGGTGTTCATGACCCCTCAGGTCCTCCGAGTTGCAGCAGTTCTGCTGCCCTCAAGGTGACACACAAATCCTCCAGGACAACAAGCATTTAGGACACCTCTGAGAGGTCACCATTCCAGATAACAAAGAAGGCAAGTCACCTCCCACCTTTGGGTCACCTGGTTCTTTTTTTTTTTAAAGTTTTATTTATTTACGCATACAAGAGCTGGGATTAGGGTTAGAGAGTCACCAGAGACAGAGTGGGAAGCAGAACAGGCAGATCGATGGAAACACACTGCTGAGGGGAGCAGTGGGCGAGGCAGGAAAGGTCTGCTGTGCCATGTGGGTCTCCTCCCTGGCCGGGGATCGAACTCGCAGTGCTGTGTAGCGGCTGCTTCACAGTGCAGCACTCAACCCGCTGCGCCACTAGGGAGGCCCTCACCTGGTTCTTTAAGAGCAGTTCTGCACCCCTGGCCAGCGCAGCATATGGGGTCTGGATGGTGGGATAGAGCTGCTACATCACTAATGACAGCCGATAAAGCCTTTAGAAGAACGTTCTATTTACCCAAAGACAAAAAGGAAAAGGATATTCAGTCACATGCTTGGGAAGCCAGAGTCACTGTAACAGAAAGGTCCCCTGCCCCACCCAAGGAAGGGTGACGCTGAGCATGAAAATGAGCTGCAAAACACTGGGAGAAGCCCTAGGAAGAGGAAGGCTGGGAGAAAGCCGGTAGCGGCACATGGAGTGGGAAGACATATGAAGAAACCCTGCTGGCCTCTTGACCTTGGACTTGTACCAGCAACTTGGGGGACACAGAAAGAGACACTTGAAAGAGACAGAAACGTAGATGAGAGACCCGTGGACAGGCTTTACCTTGACTTGTATTTTCATTTTGCTCTTTTCCTTCCAGACTTGCCTGGCCCCTTCTGGAGTGCCTTCCAGGCCTCGGTGGCCATTCTTCGGGCCAACCCTCTTTGTCTGGGCATTTACCTACGAGGGGGTGGATGACTTTGGGGATTTCATGGGGAAATTATTTTAACTGCATTTTTCCTCTTCTCATCTCTCTATTGTACACTAATTATATTAAAGTTCTTTTTCTTTCTGCTGAAAGTCTTACACACTACAAGTATGCTTTGTCTTTATGTGGCAGGCAAAACCCATTTAGAGCAGGCAGGCTTGGGGTTCTGGTGTACCCCTCAGCCTGCCTACAACATCATCACAGAGCAGGCTGTGCAGAGAGGGTATGACGGGACTGAGGGTGCCTGGTGTGGTAGGGGTCCCTCCAACCTGCCCACCCGGCATCCCTGTCCTGGTCCCCCCTTTCTTCCTGGGGATGCATGCACAAAAGAAGACAGCGGCAGACAATGCCCACTGCTAGTCTGAAGAGCGGAGGAAGTAAAACACTCAAGGAAGGTTGGAAACTGAACAAAGGAAAACGGCAGCTGGAAGGCAAAGAGTCTTGGAGTCCAAGTGTTCTAAAGCGACACTGAGTGTAACTGAAAGACTTCAGAGAAGGACAAGACCAACGTTTCTTTAAAAAAAAAAAAAAAAAACAACCTGCCGCAAGTATAGACATTTACCCCACCACCTGCAGAACAGACTGGAGTTGTGAAGTCTTTGGATGGAAAGGGAGAAGAATTAGAGGGAGGGAAAGGGGAGCTGTGAACAATAAGGGCTCTGTAGAGCAGAGGAAGGGACACTTCCAGGGCTAAGATTTCAATCCACAACTCCCAGGCGAGCTTTGGGTAGCTTCTCCTGTAGGGCTCAGGCCCAAGTTTGACATTCAGGGAACCAGGTGGCTTTTGGTGTCAGTGCCACCTGCCTTCTACTGCTTTCTCAGCAAGTGTCTCCTAGGAAGCTAAATCTACCCTCTAAAATTCCCAACACTTTCACTATGGCCCCAGGGGGAGGCAAGAGGGAAGGAGTCAGTGCTATAGGGTGTTTCTTGCTAAGAATGTATTTTCCCCTTGAATGTGAGCGGCTGCAGAAACCAAATGACTAAAAGACTCCATGGGAGAAGGACGCCATCTTGACCCACTGTATGCAGAAGGCATTTTTAGGGTAATAAAATTTTGAGCAGTAATAATGCTCAAGATGTATGGCAAAGGGGTTTGCTCACAGGAGACCTGGGATTCTCAAGCAAGGGTGATTTTGCCCCCAGAGGACATCTGGTAACATCTGGAGACCTTTTTGGTTGTCACATGCAGGGAGGCAGGAAGGAGGAGGCGCTACTGGCATCTAGAATCATGATGCTGCTAAATATCCTACAAGGACAGGAGAGCCCACCCCCAAAAAAAAAAAAAGAATTACCTAACTCAAAGTGAGAAGCCCTGCCCTACACTGACCCCAGGTCACCCCTGAAAGCATCTGCAGAAACCTTAACAAACCTACCTGAAATAAACAATTACCCTGTCACAAAAGTGCACTTATGCTAGTAGGTAATTCAGGATTCCTCACTGTCCACAAGTAAAGGATTTCTATGAAATCTTTCATAAGCCAAAACGGCATAAAGCAAAGAAGTAATTATCTTAATGTAGATGGAAAGTTTTTTGAACATTTCCAATCTCCAAAATAACCTACCAAATCATACCAAATACACACAAAGCCTAATCACACCAACCTACAGTAAAGGCAGGAACAATATGATGCAGAGACAGTCTCTATAAAGTAGTTCTGGGGAAACAGCTCAGCCGTGCTCCTCTCGTTCTCAGGGTGCTCACTGCCTGCAGAATGACTGAGGCTAAACCAAGGCTGAACACTGTTTTCACTTTTCACTCTAAAAGTGAAACTCTTTGGATTTCTTTTGGTTAGCAAAACAGGTACTAATGCAGTTCTTTGGTAAAAGCAAAGCAGCTTCACATGAATTTTCAAAAAGCAGGGAATACCTGTATTGAACAGCAAGCAAATGATGTTAAACACTGTGACAAGCAAATGCTGCATCTTCAAGTTCCTGGCTGCTCTCCCAGCCAGCAATTTTAAGGGCACTCTTCAGCATCCAAGAGGATACATCCTTTTACAACAATTACAATGAGAGAGGCACTTATGTGTGCACATGTGCGCACATACACACACACACTCTCTCTCTTACTCTTAAAAATCTCCCTAGTTGTCAAGTAAATGCACAGATGCATAGCTAAGTTGACCCAAGCATTTCCAAAATATTTCATATAGAAAAAGAGGGAAGGAAAACAAACAAGAAAACTCCATAACCCAAAATAGACATGTCCCCAGGGCTACCTCGCAGCTAGAAACAGTTCCATCACTCTGAATCACATCCATCTGTATGAATCTTTTATTTTCAATTGTATAAAGCAATAAACATATAAAAAAAGGGGGGAAATATAAATACTGAGCTTTAAGAAAGAAAACAAAGCCCTGTGTAACCACAACCCAGGTCTAGAAATCAGCCCTTGGCCTGTGGCATCTTCCCACCACCCCTGCCAGGGCTCCCTAGGCAGCAACAGACCTGTGTGACATTGAAAGTTCCATTTTTTACTCAAGAAATGCCATTTAGGGCCTCCCTGGTGGCGCAAGGACTTAAGCAACGCACTATGAAGCATCCACAGCCACTGCAGCACAAGTTCGATCCCCAGCAAGGGAGGGGACCCACATGGCGCAGCAGACCTCTCCTGCCTTGCCCATTGCTCCCCTCAGCAGGATATTTCAGTAGATCTGCCTGTTCTGCTCCCCACTTTGTCTCTGCTGAATCCTTACACCTCTGGCATGTACCCCAGTCCTTGTATGCATAAATAAATAAATCTTTTTTTAAAATGCCATTTATAGGGCCTCTCTGATGGCCTACAGGTTAAGTCTCTGCACTACACCTCAAAAGCCCACTGCGACAGTCTCAGTTCGATCCCTGGCCAGGGAGCTGACACACACGGTGCAGCAGACCTCTCCTGTCTCGCCCGCTGTTCCCCCATCAGAACAGATCTGCCTGTTCTGCTCCCCACTCCATCTCTAGCACATCCTCTCACCCCCTACACCTCTGGCCTGCACCCCAGTCCTCCTATGCAAAAATAAAACCTTAAAAAAAAAAAGAAATGCCATTTATGTATTTACCATGACCACTGATTACAAGTTGAGAGCAGTAACCAAAAAGGAAGCATATTTGTTTCTGGAAAAAAATCTCTGTTACTTAATTCATGAAAGCATTTGGGAGGCAAGGCATGGAAGTGCTGTGCAAAGTGGCTAGAAAGCGCAGGAAAGGGAAAGAGAAACTGGAGTGAGAATGCAGGCCTCGTCCTTATTCCTGCACCTGCACATATTTGGCACCATCACACTACTGCCTGCCACAGATGTCACTGCAGAAATTCAACAAGACTGTGTGCTTGTCAGTGTCGAGCAAAGGATCTCAAGCAATGACGATCCACACCGCCCTCCTGCCTTCTAGTCCTCCTGCCCATGCAGACAGGCAAAGGGGGAAAGGCCAAGTCTTTAATCGGAGATTATTTCATTACAAACTTTCCCAGTCCCCAAATACTCTAAATGTTTTTACCAAGGTAAGGATCCAAGCCCACGTTCAACAGGCCCTGGGGATGGCAAAAAGGCATCTTGAAGGCCCAGAACTCACCACCCCGCCCTCCCAAGGTAAGTGGCCTAAGTGGGCTGTCAGGAAAAAAACACCTCACACCCCAGCAGGGAGCCACACAGCACATCTCTTTGAAGATGAAGAGCAACAGGTGTGTTTATTTGTACTTGGTGCACACAGTCATCGCCTGGGCTGGGTTCCACAAAACTACCCAGCTAGTTAAAAAATAATATAGAATCTACCAGCTCATCCCATTAAGCAGATCTTTCCAAGAGAAAAGGTCACCACCCATGCTCTCTGGAGTGCACATGGGGGAAATGAAGTTTCTCCCTGACAGAAGAAAATGTCAGGGAGTCCAGGGAAAGGTCAGCCAGGAGGAGGAGGAGGAAGTATGAGGTCAGCCACCCACCAGGCATGGTCACCATCCACCCCCTCACCCCACCCCCATCGCACCCACCAAGCCCACCACCTGAAGGAGAACTGAGCATCAGCGGGTATGATTGGAGCTAAGTCCTCAGAGATAGATCAAAAAATAGTAACACCCAAAATCAATGCTTCAGTTCCCTAACACAGACAATAAAAACAAAGGAAGGAAAAATTAAAAACACACATGAAGGTGTCTGAGAAGGTTCCTGAATAACAAAGGACTCTAAAGGCTCTTGGAATGTCAGTAACCTTCCAGTCCTACAAAGACCAGGAACTCAGAGGAGGGCTCAACTTTGACCCTAAGTTTCTTCAAAGACTACTAAAGGGACAGAAATCCAAAGGAATGGCTTTTATAATGGCTGTTGTTTTCTCGAATTTCCAGAAAAGGATGGAGGTATGGAACATGAGATAGAAGGGTCGGGTGTCCAGTCCTGCTGTGAACCCCAAACTGAACCACAGCCTGGGATTCCTGGGGCACCCTGCTGGCATCAGGAAAACCAACCAACTGGCCCAGTTTCTGGTCACATTTCCCATCAGAGTGGAACCCACAATGAACGGACGCTTGCACACCCCTCAGCCGGCCTACAGTTTGGAAACCAACAAGATTCAAAGGTGCACAGACTCAGTGAGCACGGATAGTGGAAAACTGCCACCTGGAATGGTTAGGCCGTTCTGCGACACCCCAAACCTCAGTCCCCACTAGGACTATTTGATTTACCTTAGCTCTATTTTCTTTGTAGATACACAAATATTAAGTAGCCAGCGCTGACCTGAGAAAGACAAAATTAACTACGGCCATTTTTACAAAGAGTAAGAATCAAAGCAACCAAATGGGGGGGCGCGGTAGAGAGTTGGGGGGGGGTGTCATGGCTTCCACAGGGCCATGAGCAGTGGTGGGGGGACACAGGCCCGCTTCCAGAGAGCCCTCATTGTTGTCACGGGACACGCCACGGTCATGCAAACCGGGAGCATGAATCCAGGCAGGTCTCGGTGCTGGACATGCCTGGGTAATCTTCTGTTCAAACCGCCTCCAAATAATCATTCACACCTCCCCGCAGCTGCCAGTGCCCCTTTGGAACGCTCTCCCCAGGGTCGCCCAATAGTTCAAAAGAAGCAGGGCACTCTGACCCAGACCTGGTTAAAAATGCACAGCAGCCACCAGCATTCCACCCTCAGTGGAAGCCACAGCAAACCCACAGACATCTAAAGGGAGTTTCAGAGGCCTGGGGTGATGTCATAAGTCTGAGAGCAGGGGAAGGCTGCCCAGGCAATCTGAGGTTGGCCAGGACCAGGGACCTCAAGGAAAGGGGGTGATTTCTCTTTCCAAGAGCTTACACCTGGGGAGCAAGGAAGGAGGGGTACAGATCCGAATGAAGTCAGTCTCAAACTGCCCCCAACAAATATCCCACCAAAGACACCTCCACCTCCAGTAGCTAGAGGAACGTTTGGGAAAATCAGGAATAAATTAGACATGTGAATGGCACAGACGTCAGGAAAGCAAGGTTCTTCTGGAGAAAGTTCACTGGACACTGTTACCCACTTTCTGGGCATCAGCTGCCCAGAAATAAATATCAGGGGGCCAAGGGCTGGCCTAGTCCAGGAGGGGCAGCTGACAGCTGTGGCCGCGGGCAGAGGCAGGGCAGGGAAGGGCTCCCTGGCTGGAATTCGGAGCGTGCCCGCATCAGCAGAAAAGTTCCTGGGAGCAGCACGCTGACTGGAAGAAGAGGCTTGCTGCTCTGCGATGCACACCCTACTGTAGTGCAGGTTCGGAGTCACCACGAAGGAGCCAGCGTGCTCTGCCAGGGCACCTCGCTGGTCCGCGCGAGTGGAGGTCGTCAGATGCCTTAAAAAAATGTCCTACGCCAGGATGAGTGGGAAAGTAAAATTCCCAGGTACGGCCCTGCTTCATTACTCTGCTCAAACCAAGCACAGTTCCTGAGAGGAGTCTAAGGAGATCGTGATACCACCCCGCCTGCAGTCCGGGTGAGGAAACTGAGACATGAGGGGGCATGCCACAGACGGGGACGAGCCTGGGGGTTGGCTACCGCAGCACCCAGCACCCGGAGTTGTGGGAAGATGGGGTCTGCGAAGAGTTCTCTCCAACCCCTGCCCTCTTCTTTTCCCCAACACACTTAAGACACACACAGAGACACACTCGAGCTACGCCCAATCGGGGCAGCTACCGGGCTCCCCAGAGCCCGGCTGCACAAAAAGCCCCGCCCGCGCGCACACACACACCACAGCACTAGCCGGCGCGCACGCCCACACAATAGGACGACGCGCACCCCGCCGCGGCCCCTCGCCGGGGTCCCGGCCAGCCCGGCGCCAGGGTCCGCCCTCCGTGCACACCCGCGCCGGGAGACGCAGTCGGGGCGCGGGAGGGGGTCCGATCACCGGTCGGCCGCCGCGCCCCGAGCCCCGCAGGAAGTTCTCCCGACGCCCCCCGACTCACCCGCGGCGCTGCTCAGCAGCAGGCACAGCGGCCCCAGCAGCCACATGGCGCGGCCGCCGCTCCCGCTGCCCGGCGCCGTCGCTGCCCCCGCGGCCTTGGCGCTGACCCCGCCCCTCGCCGCGCCGGCCCCGCCCCCGCCGGCCCTCCTCGCGCCCGCCCCGCCCGCACCGGCCCGGCCGCGCTTGGCAAAGTTCTGCGAGCTCCGGGGCCGCGCGCCACCGCGCGCGTCCAGTCCCCGCTGTCCCGGCTCCGAGAGGCCGCCCAGGGGGGCGCGGACCCTCTGGCCCTTTCGGCCACGCGCCGCCTCCCAGCTCTGGATCGAGGATCTCTTTACAGCCCAGGCTCTGTTCTCTGCCTCCTTTCTCTTCTTCCTCCTCCCTCTTCTCCATCCTCCCAAGGATGGGGTGCTCGGCACTTCCCAGACCCAAACGCGCGTTCTGAACGGAACTGCAGACGGGTTTGCTCCAGGAAATGAGGGGGAAAGTTGGAATCAAGCCAAAAATCACGAGCAAATGCGTACTGTATGTTTCGTAGCTAGGATGCAATACCACCGGAGCTGCTCAGACTTTAACACGCACCGACACACTTGGGGATCTTGTAAAAAGCTGACTGTGACTCAGCCTCAGGTGGGGCCTGAGATTCTGCTTTCCTAATACGCGCCCAGGTGATTCCCGGAACGGTGGTGGGTTAAACACACGTGGAGAGAGGGTAAGACCTTCAAGCTCCACAGCGTCGAATTCGTGAGTTGTTCCACCTGGGTCTTGTGTACCTAGCCCGGGAGACGGGTTGGGCCTCAGTTTGTAAAAAAAGAAAAATAAACGTACAGGCACACGCCCGGATGCAAAAAGAACAGCTGCTCCAATGCATACGGGGCTTCAGGGCTTCGAGACAGCACTGAGGAAAACTCTCAAAGAAGAATGTGGTGACAGCTTTGTGCTCCACCTCCTCCTCCCTCAAAAAAAACAAAAGTGAACAACGAATGCAGATAAGCTCCAAAAACTGTAAACAGCACAAATAACCATGAGTCAGTGAAGGGATCAACAAATGGTGTTATATTATTAGATGCAACAACATGATTTATTCTTAAAAGCATGTTAAGAGAAAGAATCCAAACCCAAAAGGTCCTTTCTGTATGATTCCATTTATAAGACATGAGATAGAGAGAGCAAAACCGTCTGGACCAAATCCCATCTGTCACTGCCCAGGTCTGGGCAGGCTGACTGGGGATGAGTACAAAGAGGCACAAGAGAACTTTTGGCTACAGTGGGATTACCCCATATCTTGATCAATGGCAGTGTTTACACACTGTCAACACCTGTCAAAATCTATGGAATTCTATCTCCGAACCCACATGTAAAAAGGGTGATTTTTACTATATGTAAACGACCTGTTGGAGAAGTCAGAGGCTGTGGGTGTTACACTAGCCAGGCAGATTGCAGAAGGGATGCCCAAGCCACACTGCAGACGAGTTGCAGGATACTGAGGGTGAATGGCTTTGCTTTTTAATTGTCTGATCTCGTTTGGAAACATGTCAGCTAAAGTGGATCAGGTCACAAAATACCAGTGAGGAATGAGAAGGGAATTCAAAGGAATGAGAAAATATGATTGAATGTAGGAAAGTATAGCAAGTTCCATATCACAAAGTAGTTTGTCAAGTATGGAAAATATAAATAAATTCTCTCAAAGATTTAGCATAGGGAGACATTTCTGTGAACACCAGGGAGTTCTAAACCCCCTAAATTTTATGCAAATTTCAGGTGTATGTAGGTATGGACATTTTTTCCAGGAAACCCATTGGAAAGAGGCCCCTGACTTTTGATAGTGATACCCTAGAAGGCAAATTAGTTCTCCCATGGCTCTTCATTTGCCTGCAAACATTAGGACAGTGGACGGACAATGGATCTGACCCAATACTGCCATCATCCTCATTTCCTTAGACACACGAACTCTGGCTTACTGTGTCTGGCTTCTCACTCTCTTCTTACTCTCCTCTTGCCTCTCTTTCTCAAACACACACACACACTGCTTTTAAATATATGAATGTTTAGAAAATTTTGGGCAAATGTGCAGCCCTCTTTCAGTTCAGTTGTTTTCATACCTACACTGAAATCTCCCAACATCCTCACCCAGTAAGCAGGGCAGGAGATCAAACCATTCTTTATTGCTCTCTTTTTCCCCCTGGCACTTTAGTATTCCACCCAAAGCACAGGACACTCTGTTTCCAGAAAATATGATAGGTTCCAGTGCTAATTGTTTAAATCTTAAGGAGACAGTCACAAATCTTTTTTTATAGTTGGTTTAATAAAACTCTAAAACAGTACTTCATAACACTTATTTACCAAAAGTGAGACACCGAATTTGAATGGGTGCTTCTGATGGCTTTGCATTGCTGAAGGATGAAAGTACTTTGTTGGTGTCAAATATAGTATTTTGTTTGATGTCAAATAGAGATAAAGAAAAATAAATTTTAAGAAAATCCCAGAAGGACTGTGTTCAAATTGGTGAGCCCATTTGTGGAGAACTGTGTGCTCAGAAAAGACGGGAGTTCCACATCCTTCTTATATATAGATATGTATCATATACCCTATGAATCTCTTGCATCTGGCTTTTGCTGAGCCATCTCCTTTTATATTAAACTGATGATCTAGTAGGTTAAAACAAAAAAAGTATTTTGTCTTTCTATGGTCTTTGCTGTAATGCTCTGTAATTTCCACACATTTCTCATTTACTAGTCACAGCGGCCCCACTAGCACCCCAAGTGGAAACAGCACAAGCTGGACTTGTGCTCAGATCTGTGTGAAATGGATCCCATACATGTTTGGCTTTTTTTTCACTTGCCAAATATTAGCTGTGTGGCCTTGGGCAAGCCATTAGCCTCTCAAGCCTTAATTTTCTTATCTGTGAAATGGGGATTCTGTGAGCACCTGGAGCTTAGTGGTGCTTGCTCAGGATTAAATGAGTTAATGTGTATAAACTCTCTGGCACAGGAGGTTAACTGTGGTTGTGGTCGTGCATTACAAGGCAGCTGCTGTAGTAGCCCGTCTCCAAGATGATGCTCAAAGCTCCTTCCCTGCTGGGATCTATGTTGGGGTCTCCTCCCACACCGAATGTGGCCAACCTGTGAGACCAACATAGTCATGGAAGGGACACTGGGTCACTAGGACACTGCTGTTTCTTCCTTGTTCTCGTAGAGCCCTGGCTTGGAAGGAGGTCACGTTGGGAGGGTGTCAGCACCCTGTGGATTGGCCACACTGGGAGGAACTGAGGTCTCTCCCAACTTGCCCGCCATTGGCATGAACGCCATCTTGGAAGCAGAATTCCAGCCCCAAGTCAAGCTGTCAAATGACTGTAGACTCAGCCTACCTCTGACTGGCCTTTGTGAGAAATCCTGAGCTGGAACCACCCAGCCACTCCCAAATTCCTGATCCACAGAAACCGTCAGAGATAATAAATGTTTATTGTTGTCTGAAGTGATTAACTTTCAGGGTAATGCACTATGTGGCAATATGTAACTAGAATGTCTGCCTTTAAGGTCATGCACAGGATTAACTTGGTGGACCTATAGGAGATCTTTAATCAGTTAAAACACAGAGAACACTTAGAATTTTACCTAGTACATGACTTGGTGGTAGGAGATTTATGGGGACACACCAGAGGGGAGAAATAAAATACTGTACAAAAATAAATAACAGTTTAAGAAAATAAGTTTAATTAAAAAAATAAAATACATTTTAAAAATATTTTTACCCAGTATATAGTAAGCACGCCATATTATTGTTGCTGTTATCATAGTTTCTTTTTTCAGTTATTGACATTCTCATTACCTTTATTTCAAAACATCTAAAATATGATTTCAAATAAAAAAATTTAAACTTGAAGGAGAGTAAGAATATGTTGGAATAAACAAAAGGATCAGAGAGGTAGGGGCCAGGAAAACTTTACTTATAAAAGTTTACTGAAAACAAGTAGGCATTTGACTCATTAGCTTCATAAAAATCAGGCAGAGAGAGAGCATAAAAAGGTCCACTCCCCAGTCACTTTTGGGGCTCATCGACAAGGACCCCAAATTCCCTGCCTTGTATTCTTCCATTCTTTCATTTAGAGTTTTCTCAAAATTGTTGTAACTACTGAATGTCTTTCATGGTTCCATATAAATTCAGTATTTTTTGTTCAACTTCTTTGAAAAGTATCATTGGAAATTTGATAGGGATTGCACTGAATCTGTTATTTTTGATTAGATGGTTGTATTAATTTCTCCCTATCCATGAACATGGAATAACTTTCCATACACACAGGTGTATGACTACATGTACTCACATACATACTTTGACCCTTCCAAATGTTATCTGGAGTCCACAAAGCCAAGTGACTGAAAATGGCCTCTTTTGGGTCCCACCACTTAGTAACTATGTGAGGTTGAAAATGTCACATTATCTCTGTGGGTCAGTTTCCTATGAAGTGGGCACAAAGATACATATCTCCTAGAGTTACATACCATCTAGGGTATGAAGCAAAATAACTCTTGCTCCTTCACTTACCTATTTCACAAATATTTGTTGAGAACTGATTCTGTGGCAAACACCATGCTAAGATCTGGATGACTGCAGTGAGCAAGCTCATTTTTCTGTTCACAGGCAGCTCACAGTCTAATCAGAAAGGGAGACACATATCACATTGAGAAAAGATCACGTAATGCAATGACTGGTCTCATAGAGCTATGCAAAACATTTAATGGAATTCCTGACTGACAGCTCTGATGTGTTCAGCTCTTATTTGTATTATTGACATAGGATCTTTGTGTAAGGGGAGAGATAAAGCTAGAATGCATGAGGGTTAAGCTGCAGAAGTCTCTGGTAAGCAACTGCTGAGATGGGCCTTAGTGATCTTACCTCCTGGTATTCACACTCTTATATTATCCTTCCCTTGAGTGTTGTTGAACTAGAAACTTGATTCTAACAAGTGAAATATAACAAAAGTTATGGGACGTTACTTCAAAAATTATGTTGCAACATCTGAGCTCCTACATTCTATCTCTCTCTGTCTCTCAATCTCACTTGCCAGCTGCCATCTTGTGAAACTGCCCACATAAGTGAGCTTGGAGATAGATCTGCTTCCTCCAATTATGCTTTCAGATGAGTCCACAGCCCTGGCTGACACCTTCACTGCAACCTCATGACAGACCTGGAGGCAGAAACACCCAACTAAGTTTTGCTCAGATTCTTGACCTGAAAAACTACAAGATTATAATTTTGTTGGTGTAAACCACCATATTTTGAGATTATTTGTTACACAGCAATAGAGATCTAAAACAAAAGTCTTGGGGCCTCCCTGGTTGTGCAAGGGGTTGAGCGCCACACTGTGGAGCTTCCTCAGTCACTACACTGCAAGGAAGGTGATCCCTGCCAGGGAGGTGACCCACATGGTGCAGCAGATCTCTCCTGCCTCGCCCGCTGCTCCTCTCAGTAGTATATTTGGGTAAATCTTCCTGTTCTGCTCCCTACTCTGTCTCTGGTGACTCCTCTCACCCACTGCACCTCTGGCCTGCATCCCAGCTCTTGTATGCATAAATAAATAAAAAATCTTTAAAAAAATTAAAATCTTACCTTAAATATTAAGTCTATAAATACTGACCATCATTGACTCTCACCTATTAGTTAGCCTTCCTCATGCCTGAGAAAATGATCATTAATCAAGTATCTGCTTCAGACATTGTACATTTATGATCACATTCATCTTCACAACAATCTCTGAGTTAGATATATGAACCCTTTTATACAGGGAAATTTAAGTGATTGGCTCTCAAAAACCCAGGAAACAATTGAGATTTTATGTCAGATCCTTTTGATTCCAAACGATTCCCACAGCACCATACTGAACCTCACTGCCTTCAAAAGCAAAACAACTTCCAATTCATAAAATATAAAATATATTTGCAACTTGAAAGAGAATGTGTTCGCAGAGTTTGAGGCTTGAAAAGTAGAGATGCTCAGCATATCAAATAGGACTTGATCTGTTGTGTAATACATTCAACTTCCAGAAAACTTTTCTGGGCACATCTAATTACTGTAGTTGCCACCCCTCAAAAATGCTGAGCATGACAGTTCTCCAGCTAGAAATTAAAGCCATTCCAGAGCTGCCAAATGTATATATATATTTTTTTAAATTGTCAGACTAATCTACAGAAAAATACTGCTGGGAACCAACAGAGTTCTTGTAATTCATGTTTAATATAGTCACTAGCTTGCAGAAGAGAGATCTGCTGACATTTATTAATGAAAATTTTGCATCCCCTGAAAGGATGAAATTTTTACCCCTCATTTTAAAAACCATACAAGCTGTTATTTATTTTAATGCCTCAGTTTTACTGCCCTTTGAGCGAAATTGTCTACACCCTTAAAAGGGTGATTTTTCACTTGTGACCAGTTCTGGAATCAACGAGCAATAATTTGAAAAAGAATTTAACCTGCAATTTATCAACAGAGCCATTTCGCCAGTTTTCATCATAGGCACATCTTTTTTCCTTCTCAATTGGAAAGGGGAAAAAATAGGTAGATTCATTAAATGTATAAACCTATTCTTGATTTATCAGTTTGGGGGGAGGGGGGAACCAACATTGATTTGTTTAGATTTGCAGTGTTCAATTATGGTAGCCCCTAGCTACTTGTGGCTACAGAATGAGCATTCAATGTATGTTCTGAATCATGATATGTTCTCAGTGTGAAACACAAACTAGATTTCAAAGACAGTACAAAAAAGAACGTAAAAGATCTCAACAGCATTCAAGTTGGTCATGAGTTGAAATATATACTATTTAGGCAAAGAGATTAAAATCACAACAATATACTCCACTGGTTTCTTTCTACTTCTTTAATGTGGCTATTAGAAAAATTTTAGCTTTATAAGTGGTTTTCCTCTGGGGCTCCCAACATATTTCATTTGAACAGCACTGAACTGACATAGATAATGTCTTCTTTGGTGGATGAACACACAACACAAGTGCTCTCTGTGTCATGGTTGAGTATAAGTACACTTGAAGATCTTAATTAAGAAGGAATTTTTCCTCCCAGTATCTCCATCTGACTAATTCTGCTTCCAAACCCTTTTAACCTTGTATTCTAGATATCCAAGTCAACTGATATAAAAAAATGATTTGAATGTCATAATTTTGGTGTTACAACAAATTTACAACAGAGTCTATAAGAAACAAGAGAGGAAACGAATAGAGAAGAAACCATCTTTTTAAACAACATGAACATTTGGCACTTGTATTCTGAGAAGAATCCAACACTGAGTAAGATCTCCATGTTCAGTAGGGAAATTTATACAGTAATTAACTAACAAGCCAAAAGTCACAGGAGATATTCACTCCATGACAAAAAGGAGAAAATGATTCCAGCATGCCTAGGTCTGATTACTTTCCCTAAGTAACAAACTCTCTTTCATAGACAAACAGGTAAGCAGCAGACTTAATAAGAACTCTCGAAAAAACCATCTGGAAGGTAAATAGATTTACATTTTTAATCTGACATTATTGGAACATTTTCCCTGCACTGTGAAAACTCTGCTTTAATAATTTAAGTTGTTTTTCTCATTGTACCACAGCCTACTTCTTTTAAACACCTCTTCAATTCAAGCTAGATTCTTTGGGTTTGATTGATTTTAGTGTTTAAATGCTTAATTTTGGGTGCGGGTTGATTGCCTGGTTTGGAACTGATGCCGTGCAGGTTTGTAGTTCAACTTGGGGAGTGGGTGCTGACAGGCAGAGAAGATGTTTTTTGTTGTTTTTTTTTTTGCAGAGTTTTCAGTGGATTCCCACACCCAGGATGGAAGGGTGGGGAGAGGGTAAGGAGGAGAAATCATGTTACTGTTAGCATGCTTCAACATACATGCAATGAAATCGCTGCTCCTTAAAAATAGCTACTATTCTCTAAACCCACACTCCTCGCTACCTTCACTCCCAACGCGATTAGTCACCACAGTTTGTAGAATCTACTTATTTATATCTCTTGACTCCAACTCATTGCTCTCCTCTTCTTTTTTCCCCTTAGTTAAGACCCCCATATATATGTTTCTGGATTATTTCAATCCTCTCTTGCCTGTCCTTTACAGGTTTTTCCTTGTTCCTGCTCAATCTCCTTTAGAACTTTATGACTCCCAAGGGACTGAGGTGATGGTACACTGGTGAAATGGTGGTGGGAATTCCATGGGGAGTACAGTTGATGTCAAATATATATAAAGAAAGAACAAAAATTTAAAAAATAAAATGTTATGACTCCCTATTGCCTATAGGATAAGATCAGACTTCTTAGCTGAGAATATCCTCTATGAGCTGCTGCTAAGACTGATGATCAGGTAGACTGAGGCCAAGAGAGGGTAATAGGTGAGACCAGAGAATGAGCAGGAGACTAGGGGCCTACTAAAGAGTTTGGTCATTATCCAGTGAGCAGTAGGAAGTTATAAAAGATCAGTTCTAACCAGCAATATGGCATGAACAGATTTGTAGGAGTTCTAGAATCAAACTAATTTCAATGTCTGACCAGGCCACTTAGCTGTGTGTCCTTGGGCAAGTTACTTAACCTTTCTGAGCCAGTTTCTTCAACTACGAAATGGAAGTTCCGATCCCTATATGATAACTAAATGAAAGTGTTTAGCATACTACCAGGCGCATTAGTAAGCACACTACTAATTATAATTCAAATTACTAATAACTGCTAATCTTCATATCCTTCTTCCAAGAAGGCCTCCATGAGCACTCAAGACTCAGTTAAGCCTCATTCCCATGTGTTCTCATATTTATCATCTATCCCTGGTATAAGATTTATGTGACTCTGTATCTTAATTGCCTTATTGTACTATTTTCCACATCAAATCATAGCACCCTAAGGCTTGGGACTATGGCTGACATGTTGCAAGAGTTTCTACCATCTTAACAGAATGAATGAATACCTTAGATTGTTTTGTACTTTGGTTTACATTATCTCTTCATTCTATCATTATCTTCACTTTACAATTAAGGAAACAAAGGCTTTAAAAAATCAACTTTTAAGCCCAAAGTTCCTATGCTGATAAGCACCAGTAAAGTTATCTCTGCTTTTGTATCTCACCACAGCAGGGTAAGAGAAGAGGCAAAGAGGAGTAACACCCTCTAAAATAACCAGCATATTCACAGGGCCAGTATATTCACAAAACTTCCTGAATTGACAAAGTAAAGGAATAAAACATTTCAGCTGGAAAAATAATAGGTAGCCAGAAATCAACTCCAACCCTACCAGAAATAATAATTCCAGGAAGCAGCACTATGACACAAAAGGATACACAAAATAAAGTCACTTTGGCAATGCTTATGCCTTTATGGCCAACCCAGAGAGGCACTGGATTTAAAAGACAGCTGGAAGAAGGATGTTTGCCCATGCTAGCCCATCTGAAGAGTTGTGCCAACGCCCCCACAGTGCTCAGCTCCCTTCCACATTGCCGTGAACCTCATCACAGAGAAACTCCAGTCATGACAATGAACATTTCCAAGGTGGAAAAGATCAGGCTGTGGTAATTCTAGAAGCTGTGCACATACGGCAGTTGGCTCAAATTTCATAGTGTGGTGCCAATGAAGCCCAAAGTTGAGGTTGGTAGTGGTGTGGGCCAGTTGGCTTTGCACTGAGGGGGAAAAAAGTTCTATGGTCATTGGCTAGAATATTTATCCCACTCCGTTTTCCTGCCAATACCAGTATGTGGGATCAAAAAGGAATTGGTAAAAGAATTTGGAGGTCCTAAAGCCAATTTTGAAAATGGTGGCTGACATTCAGCAACACACACTAATACAGACAACCGATTGTTGAAATGATAAAACACCATTGGGCCAGCTGGGAAAGAACTCTGAGCCCTTAAGAGCTTCCCACCCATCCAGCTGCGCAGCTCCTCTGGGTGTCCCACTCAGCCAGTGGCCACATAACAATGGAAAAAAAAAAGAAACGATGCAGCAGCAGGCCAAGCACCAACTGGTTGATGCCCCCGCCCTTTGAATATCATTTGTGATTGCAACTACTAGAAAACAGAAAATAACTGTCACTCATTTGTTTATTTATTCATTCAGTCATCCACTCTTTATCAAGGCAGGTGCCCTTTGAGAACAGATTAATAGTTTGGTTTTCATGTGTGAATAGGAAGGCTCATTCTGACCAATAAATTGGCATATAAAGGCCTACTTCAGACAGAAGCACAGAAAGATCCAGTGAACATTGTGGATGGGAAGACTGATTTAGGCAGTAATTTGTGGCAGTCTTTGAGCCATTTTCATCCATCCATTTATTATTCATTAACCAAATATTCACTGTGTGTCTACTATAAGCAGGGTCGTTGGTAGGATGCAACAGTTGGTAGGAAAGATTCCATCAACTCTCTCTCTATATATACACACACACACACACACACACACACACACATATGTATATTTATTTTTTTTTTAATTTTTTTAAGGATTTTATTTATTTATGCACACAAGAGTTGAGGTACAGGCCAGAGTCCAGGGAAGTGAGAGGATCCACCAGAGACAGAGTGGGGAGCAGAACAGGCAGACTGACTGAAACACACTGTTGAGGGGAGCAGTGGGCAAGGCAAGAGAGGTCTGCTACGCCATGTGGGTCCCCACCCCCCAACCCCCGGCGGCAGCAGGGATCGAACTTGTGCTGCAGTGGCTACGGTTTGCTTCATAGTGCATTGCTTAACCCACTGCGCCACCAGGGAGGCCCCTATATGTATAGTTTAAAGCATGTATCATCCATTACTCCAGAGATAAGACAATGGATATTAAGGCTCTTGATGCCCCACACCATTGGCTCTAGGAAGGGTGAGAACCAAATACTTAATGTAATTCTTTATATGGCTGATGATTCTTCTTGACTTGAGTTTTTGTTTTTTAAGAAATGAAAAAATATTTTCTGTAAAGCTCAACAAAAATTCTTTGGATAACATGAAAGACAGACAACATTTAGAGAGAGAGAGCTGACATATCCACATCAGCTAGTCTGTCTATAATTAGACTGAATGAAAAGCAAAATTTGGGCTGAATTCACTTACACGCGCCTCATCCAGTTGGGAATGTGGGGCAGTGTCACACACACGTGTGATGTGTCAGTCCTCTGCTGAGCTGAGCAAAGCCGGAAATCAGAGACATTAGTCTCTTAGTTTCCAGGTAGAGTCACCAAGAGAGAGGGAAGGATTTGTTGTTTGTTTTTAAGATTATTTTTTGTGTGCATAGAAGAAGGGGGGGGAGGTTAGAGGTGCAGGAGGTGAGAGGACTCACCAGAGACAGAGTGGGGCACAGAACAGGTGGATCTACTGAAATACATTGCTGAGGGGAGCAGCAGGTGAGATAAGAGAGATCTGCTGCACCATTTTTGGGTTAGCTACCTGGCTGGGGATCAAAGGTCATCGTGGAGACTGAGAATTAACCCCTAGGCCACCAGGGAGGCCCAAGAAAGGAAGGTTTAAACCCAGAGAATAAAATCTGCTAAAATGACAGTTCCCGCTCATTAGTGCTCTTTCAGCTCTATTTCCTCAATGGCATGCTTTGTGCTCACTATCAATTCGATTTCACAAAGTTATTCTGTATATGATTTTGGAGCTCTAAGATGTGCCTGTGACCAGCAGGTTGCTCTTCTTCTCCTTCCCTGGGTTTTCCTGGCCAAATTTTCTCAAGCTTGATGTCTGTTTTACTTTATTTTTTTAAAAATTTATTTAATTATGCATAGACGCACTGGGGTACAGGCCAGAGGTGTGGGGTGGTGAGAGAATCCACCAGACAGAGCAGGATGCAGAACAGGCATACTGACAGAAACACACCACTGAGGGGAGCAGTGGGTGAGGCAGGAGAGGTCTGCTGCGCCATGTGGGTCCCCTCCCTGGCCAGCAGCAGGGTTCGAACTTGTGCTGCAGTGACTGCAGTCTGCTTCATAGTGCATTGCTTAACCTACTGCGCCACCAGGGCAGGCCCTGTCTGTCCTACTTTAAATGAGGCAGGGACAAGACAGCTGTGGGGACTCTACCTCTGCTTGGTAAATCACTTAGGAAGCTGCTATTCTTACTTTTCTACTAGCAAAGAAAAGAAATAGAACCATCAGGAGCTACTTGAAAGGCCTAAGATGTCCAAAGAGGAAGACTGCAGGGTTGTGGTAGTAGAAAAGACGGTCATAGTAACCATTATACAATGTTGCCCAAGCTATCACACCCACAGAGCAGTCCAAAGAAGTACCATTTATAAGACCTAGTCCACATCAAGTAAAGGTAATGACAAGTGCTCAACTGGGGACTTTCAGAAATGAAAGGAATTCTGATTTGTAGAATTTTGTGCCTATACAATGTGTCTCATAATCACTTTTCTTTTCTCCCAGTTTTCTTATACTTTATGCTGTCTAGTACCTGCATCTTGCAACATCCTGGAAACGTTCATTATGATCTTAGCTCAACACATAGCCTCTCCCTTCCCCCTCCCACTGTGGGAGGCGAAGACTTCCCACTCCACTGATGTTGGGCTAGGCCATGGGGCTTGCTACGGCCAGTGGAGTATTAGCAGATGCAGTGGAGTAGAGACCTTAAGTTGGCCTGTGGGTTTGGGTTGAACCTCTTTTCTTCTGGCAATCTACCATGAGAATATGCCCGAGGTGAGTTCTGCTCATCCTACATGGGCTTCAGGTCAAGATTACAACTTGGGACCCAGCCCAGTCAGCACTCAGTGCAATGCAGAACCACCTGGCTGAGCCCAGCCATCATCGTCTGCTTGTAGCCAACAGCAGGCCCAAGTGCAGGAGGGTATCCATCCTTGGGTGTCTGCCACTGGGTTTGGGATGGTCAGTCCCTAAGCAATGTGTCCTTTTGACCTTATCTCTCACTTCTAATTCTAATGCAGACCAGCCACCCCCACCACCCATCCCCAGAAGTAGTAAGTAGCCTTTTCTTCAGAGGAGAAAAAAAGGGGGAGAAAAAATATGGAACTAAAACAGGTAGGCAAATTGGCTGAAGCATTCAGGTGTTGTTATTTCCTTGAATTGTCACACCCATAATAATTGCTACCATTTACTTGTTCTGTGACGGCACAGTGTTAAGCACCTTTATGAACTTGGACATACTTAATCCACCCAATATCCCAAGATGTCAGAATAAGTATCACCATTTGACAGAAAGAAAACTGAGACTTAGAAAGGTTACATATTTTGTTTGAAGGTGCCAGAGCTAGGATTAAAACTCAAGTTTAGGCAAATCCCAATAATTATTGAGCAACGTAGGCGGTGAACCAGTCTCAAAATGCCACTCTTTAATGTAACAAATTGGCAAAGATTAGAAACACTCTAATACTGGATATTGGCAGGAGTACCAGAGCGGCAGCTCACAGAACACAGGTGAGAATGTAAATTGGTGCTAACTTTCTGGAAAGCAACCTGGAAATATTTATCAAAACTTGAACATTTACATACCCATTTGAACCAGAAGTCTCACTGCTCTGATTATATTCTAAGCAACTCATAAGAGAAGTACTCAAAGATTCATGACCAATGCAGTTCTTCAAGACACTGCTTATCAGAGTGAAAATCTAGAATCAATTGAAATGTAAAATAATAGCACAATAGTTAAATAACTGGTATTGCTACAGGCTAGTACCATATGCAGCCATTAAACATCCCATTTTAATGATATAAGGAAAAGTTTGTGCTATAGCCTCAATATTTGTGTCTCTCCCAAATTCATATATGAAAATCGAAACCATCAAGGGGAGAGTAATAGGAGGTGGGAGATTTTGAAGATGATGGATTAGCTCATGAGGATGGAGCTCTCCTGGATGGGATTAGTGCTCTTAGAAAAGGAACCTAGAACTTCTGGACCCTTCCAACATGTGAGAACACAGTAGATGGAGATCCTCTATGAATCAGAAACTGGGTTCTCACCAGACACCAAATCTTCAGCAAACTGATCTTAGAATTTCCAACTCCAGAACTCTGAGAAATAAATTTGTTATTTGTAAGCTATCTAGTCTTCGGTTTTTTTTTTTTTTACAGTAGTCCATTGTAATATGTAAATCACTCTAAATGTGACACTGAGAATCTAATGTGACTCCAGTTTGAAGGGCGTGTGTGTTTGTAAGTAAGGTGTTGCAATAGAGAGTAATAGCCCATTATTTCTGCATGGTGATGACTATTTTTTGCATTTGCTAACCCCTTTTTGTATGTGGAAATTTTATACAATAAACACTGTTTTTGTATATAGAAAACCATACTTGAACCCAGCAGCTATTCTCCCTATAGACTACAAGCACCACGAGGACAGGCATATTGGCATACAGATAGAAGAGTTTATCTTTCTCCTGCACTGATGTACGCCCACAATAGTGTTTGGCTCAACATAGGTGTTCAATAAATATTAGTTGAGTGCATGAAAGGTACTCCCTGCTTCATATGCAAATCTAGTATGTGTGCTGAGGTTATCTATCGCTTCCTAAACAGCCAGCCTCAAAATATCAACCATTTTAATAGGCTCATGCATTCTATGGGCCAGGACTTCAGAAGACACAGGGGGACAATTTGTCTCTATGATGTCTGGGGCCTTTCCTGGAACATAGGAATAGCCAGAGGTGACTTGAAATGTTAAGGACAGTAATCATCTAGAGGCTTCTTCCCTCACCAATCTGGTGCCTGAGATGGAATGACCCAGAGGTTGGACTCAGTAGGAACTGTCAACTGAAGCATCTGCATACACACTTTGTGTCCATCCAACTTGGGTCTTCACTCTGGATTTTGCAAGAAATAAGGAAGAAATGAACCTTTACTCTGCTAAGCCCATAAAGTCCTTGAGATTTGTTCACAGCAACACCTACCTTATCTGGGACTACTGCAGTGATTTTCAATACACTGCAATGCACATAGTAAGAAATACAGACAGGGTGCTTGCCCTACCATGTATTTTTAAGCCACGTGGCCTTGGATAAGGTACAGAATCTTCCTCAGCTCCCTTTTCTCATCTGCAAAATAGGAATGAATGATTATAGTACTTGTCTTGGGGCTGTTGTGAGACGTGAGATGAAGTATCTATTACATAGCAGCTGGTACAGCATAAGCACATATTACATGTTAGTTCTTGTAGTCATTCTATTATTATACAATGTCCATAATTTCTTGATCTGAAGGCGAGGATGGTGTCAGCTATCCACAGTTTTGTTTTTGTTTTTTAAAAAGTTATCTGTTTGGAGAAGATTTAGCAACTTTGGGAGATGGTTCGGGTTAAGGAGCAAAGGGTAAAAGCAGGATATTGAACTCCTAAAACCAAAGTTAAGAAGGGAGGAGAAATCTCCTGCTTTGACATATCCAAAATCTGCTTATATATTTACATACCACCTGGTTCTATTGAAGAGGAGAAAAGAAGGCAGATTTTATATCATCTCATAATTTGGAAGCAAAAACAGACACGAAAACAAGGATGGGGATATAAAATAGAAGCAGAAAGGAACGTGAAAAATATCTTACTCAGGAGTCTGCCGGCAGCCTGGGGCTGACAGTGAGTGCCCTGCAGACTGGCCGCAGCACCAGGCTGTTCCCCAGGCATGTTCAGGGGCGGGGCTGTGAGTTAAGCTTCTGTGTACCTTGCTGGGTATCACACCTAGCACCTCGCTGCTCTTAGCCTGAGTCACCTCAGGGCTACCAGGTGTGACTGCCAGACCCAGCAGGAAGAAAAAGCAAGAGAAGCATCTGCTTTTTCTGTTCATCACCATCATCCAAATTTAGAGGAGAGAAGGCCTAAAAACTTCTCTCTGGCTCATACTTTTTAGGCCATATAAGTTTTTATTGTTGAGCACGAACAATGAAACAGAGCCATTTCCTGTTTCCAAGTCCCAACCCTCCCCCCCACCCCCACTGTTGAGGAATTTGGGTTTAAACTGCAGAGAGGAACATTTAAATACTATAAATGAGCTTCACTAAAGATGCTTAAGCATTTATGAAAACATTCCCGTTTTACACTCAGCTTTATAAAATCTTGGAGGAGAAAAAACCCCAAACTGCCATGTAAGACTAAGCTGGTAGAGAGAGCGATTGGCTCAGTGCAAATATGCCAACAGCTTTACAAATGAGGACTATGGAATCAGGATTAAGAGCCTGCAGATCATTTATCAGTGGCGAAACAAAGATTCTTAGCCTCTGCACTGTTGTCCACGGAGACACTCACAGACTAAATGCTGCCCCTCAGAAGCGACACTGTATTAAGTCACTGATGCTGGGGGTCAGGCACCTCATTATGCCAACCCAGGTGCCCAACACAGGTAACAAAGATTTTGGCTTCAGGTAGACCTGGACTTAAATTCTGGTTTAGCTGTGACCACCTAGTGACCTTGGATAGCAGATTAAGCACTAAAGCCTCCATTCCTTCCTCTGAAAATTAAGGACAATAAAAAAACCTTCAGGAGACTCAGTAAGGGATAATTTCCTTGGTACCTGCACTTTGGGCGAACATGATACACCTAACAAAACTAGAGAGGCGATCCATTAGAAGTATATTCAAATAAGAGTGTTTGGACACACTCCCTTCCACCATCAGGAAAAAGAAGTTTGTCCAAGAAAGACAACAAGAAACTCACTGTCCCCAAACCTCCTTCCCCGTATTTTTCCAAATATACCTGGATTTTCATACACCTGAATTAGGGGAAAGATGAAAAATGAAGAAATGAATCACCTTGTGATTCTAAGGGTGTTGTTTTAAGAATGATTTTGACTCAGTGTTTCAGAAATTTTCTCTTAAGGACCTCCCTGGTGGCGCAAGGGGTTGAGCACTGCACTGTGGGGCTTCCCCAGACACTGCAACATGAGTTCAACCCCACAGCCCCCAGCCAGGGAGGGGACCCACATGGCACAGCAGACCTCTCCTGCCTCGCCCGCTGCTCCTCTCAGTAATATATTTCAGTCAATCTGCCTGTTCTTCTCCCTACTCTGTCTCCAGTGAATCCTCTAACTCCCCCATACCTCTGGCCTGCACCCCAATTGTTGTATGCATAAATAAATCTTTTAAAAAAATTTCCCCTTAAGTGCTTATTATAAAATCAGTGACATCCCCATTCCACAGGCCCCTACCCCTAAGCAAACATACAGTTCTCATTGCTCTCTTAACTGTTGGGTGGTAGCCCAAGAGAACAAACACTGGCGGTCTCTGTCTGGCTAAGCCACGGACCCCGTTTCCTCGTTTAAATTCTTAGGACACCTACGAAGAGGGGATTTTGTAGCCCCCTCTGACTGACATGAAAAGTATTGTTCACTAAAACTTATTCAAACATTCTTTGAATTTTTCAACCTGATTTATATCTTTCCTGTCCACCAAAATTAGGCGGTTACCCCAATGGAGAAATATCATCTCTAAGCGATATTCTGTGGAGTCCAAGGACGGATCCCTTATTGAACAGCCATCATACCAGCTAGCACTCTTTGCACGGTTTTACCTGTAAGAGGACACATTTATTTTCACTGCATTTCATTACAGTCTCCATGGACAATGGCCTTGCAGAGGCCTTCTCACTCCAGTGCTCGCCTAGTGGTGCGCTAGACTTTCCAATAGAAACTGTGGGGCACAGGTCAGTCTTCTCTGTCTGTGTTGTCCAGACTGGTGGCCTATTAGTCTCCTGTGACAACATGTGACAGGTACAACAAAAGAACTGATTTTTTTTCATTAAGATTTATTTATTAATGCATACAAGAGCTGGGGTACAGGCCAGAGGCACGGGAGGTGAGAGGATTCACCAGAGACAGAGCTGGGAGTAGAACAGGCAGATGGACTGAAACACACTGCTGAAGGGAGCAGTGTGCCCCTGTGCCATGTGGGTCCCCTCCCTGGTCAGAGGCAGGGATCGAACTCGTGCTGCAGTGGCTGCGGTTTGCTTCATAGTGCGTTGCTTAACCCACTGCGCCACGAGGGAGATCCAAAAGAACTGATTTTTAAACTGCATCTTGCTTAAGTGATTTATATTTAAATACACTTGCGTGGCTAGTTGCTACACATTGAACAGCATGGGGCAGACGCGACTCAAGGAGGAGTTGTGCTAGGTCAGGGCTGGCCAATGGAATATAAGGTGAAACCACATATACAATTTAATATCTTCTAGTAGCTACACTAAAGAAGGGAAAGAGGTGAAATTAATTTCAATAATGGATTTTATTATTATGGACTACACAGAATATTATCATTTCAGCATTAATCAATAAAATTATGAGATATTTTAGATTCTTTATTTTACACTAAATCTTCAAAATTCAGTATGCATTTTATCATTACAGCATATCTCCATTGAGTGGCCATATTTCAAGTGTCTGCAGCCACATGTGGCTCGTGGCTACCATATTGGAAGTCACAATGCAGATATTAGGCACCCGGGGGCTAACTTTTCCATCTGTAACATGGGCATACTGACAGCAACTATAATCAAAAACATTGTGTTTAAGTTTGTTAATGAATTTTCAACACAGAGTATTAAATATTAACACCAAACTTGCTATATTTATTTTTATCTAAGAATACATAGCTGTGCAAAATTTTCAGTGTTTCCTTTCCCTTTCTAAAGCTTTTTTGTTCTTTTGCTTTGAATTACATTAATTAACTAATTTCACCAACATGTCAATATTTATAGCTAATTATAAAAGAACAGTTCTACAACTTGAAGAAATGCAATGTGATTGTGCATCGTGATTTCTTAAGCTCAGTGCCTAGTAATTTCCATATCAATAATTTCCATTAGTGTAATGGGACACAATAGAAGCTGCTCCTGGAATAAAAATGTGTAATGAAAAAAGCAATCATAGAGAATCATTTGGCAGCAAAGTGGATAACCAATAAGCGAACAACCTGATCAATGAGTACTATATACACTAAATGCAGAAGATGATCCTGAAGTGTCCATTAGCAGAAATCGTAACAAATAAATTACATAAAAATAATCAATACAGCTAGTTGGTAACATAACCTGTAACAGCGGATTCGGAAGCAATTTCCAAGATTTGTACTGCTCACATGTGGATGCCTTCTCAGGTTTTACATTCAAGTTACACATCCTCCCCCACCTTAAACCACCTCTTTAGTACTTTTCTAAATTAGCTTGTTTCATCCTTACCATGTAGTCATGAAAAATGGATAGAGCAGCCATGTGGGTTTTCTGTGGCTCAGGGACACACCTGACTGAAACAGGCTCAATATTTGCTAACAACTTTGGATGCAAGAGCTAGGACAGTACAGCCATTGCTATTGAAGCTAAGAGGCAAAGAGAGAGGAAAGTAGAGAGAGAGGTAGCCTGGGGGTCGGCTGGGGGGACCAGTTGTAAAGACCGGATGGATGCCTCTGGCACTTGAATGGGCAGGGAAGCTGTTCCGTAATAACTGTCAGGAGGTTACCTGGTTCCTGATTGGAGAGAGGGAAGGAAAACACAATTCCTGTGGTCCTGTACTCTGCCAGACTAATCAAATTGTTCCTTCCACTTTACAACAGTTTGTGTAGCTTGATTTTGTATGCCCAATAGCGTGTACATAGTTCAGTTAGCTGACTGGGAGAAGCCAAGGTAATGGTGATGTTCTGTATTATGTAACTGGTATTAGGTTTTCATTTGCTTCTCTGGCAGAAGCAATAGTTCGCTTTGCTCAGGAAAGTAAGCAGGGCTTGGCAATGAGTCCTATGACTTTTGAAGGTCTTGCCCTGCCTTCAAGGAGCTTGATCCCAGGACAGAGGCAGGAAACCTTTCTGTTGATTCTTTTACACCTCACAGTTCGGCTGGCGAGGAAGCAGAGAGCTCCTGTTGACTCAACCCCTACTGTGTAGCAAGCATCTTGCTAAGCACAGGTGTAAGCACAGGTAGGTAATGCCCAGTTTTACTGATTCCCCCCAAAAAATGCACTGCTAATGGTCATAAAAAGATAAGACTTTGAAGACAAAAGGGAAAACCCTCTATTCATGCCAACAGCAAAATCTTGGAATCCCAACATTCCAAGAGAAAATGTCAGCATAGTCCTTTGATATTTTTGTTTATTAAAGGAAAGTTAATCTAGAAGCAGTGAAGTGGGACTGATATCAGCTCCTCTCTAATTCTAAAGCAACACTGTCGTGCTGATACCACTTAAGGAGAGATCAGTAAAAGCTATAAACATCAGCATTTCAAAGCAGCAGATACTACTACTACGTCTCAGAGGTTTAATTTGAATACTTCTTTGGGGCAATTTCTGGAAAAGAAAAAGAGTCCTTCAATTATACATGTAAAAGTAAGGAACACATCCATTGTTTTGAAGAAAAACTATGAAATGACTTAATATATTAAGTGATGTTAGAAGATAATATTTTTAAAGATAAGATCATGACTCATACAAATAGAAAATAAACACATATCAAATATTTTTTTAAAAATCACACGCTCATTAATTAAGAAGCCAATAAGAGGATACAAAGGGTTCAAAGGAGATGTCCAAAGCAGATGCACACACAGACCAATAGAAATTTGCTTAATAGATGTGAAAGTGACAGAGGGAGGGTGGTGCAGACAATCCTCAAAATTTTGAATCCTCAAAATTCATTTGTAGAAACAAAAAAAACTCAACAAGACCAAAAGGTCAAAGATAAACCAAAGGGACCATGGGGGGCGGGGGGAGGGAGGGGTGGGCCAAGACGGGGATGAGGGCAGAAGGAACACAAGGGACTGAGGTGATGGTGCACGGGTGACATGGTGGTGGGAACTCCCTGGGGAATACAAATGATGTTGAATATAATTAAATAAATCTAATAAGAAAGAAAAAGAATTCATTTGTAGATAGTGGTAGGCAGAATTCTGAGATGCCTCGTCTCCAGTGTTCACATGCTGGCTGTATAATCCTCTCCCCTTGAATATGAGCAGCATGATTTCTTCTGAGTTTTGGTTACATTAGATGACAAAGGGGAAGGAATGGTGCAAGTATAACTGAATGTATTAATTTTGAATTAATGAAAAAAGGGATTGTTCTAGAGTCTGACCTATTCTATCCCACATTAGGTCTGCCAGAATGAAGCCAGCCCTTAAAAGGTAGCAGATCCTTCTTAAAGGGAGTAAAGAGAAGTATGAGAGATTATGCTGATCTCTGAGAAACAAATGGTACAGTTGTAGTGGGAGCCATGTGGAGGGGATAGAAAATGACAGCTAGATACTGAGAGCTGATAGCCAGCCAGAAAGGGTGTCAGTTCTCTCATACTGCAAGTAAATTCTGCCAAACACCTGTGAGCTTGAAAGAGGAAGTCACAGATTGACCAGGCCAATACCTTGACATCAGTGAAGGACACACTTCCTCAAGATGTTCAGAACACACCTTCTTATGAGGCGTTAGTTTGGCTTGTGTATTATTTCTAACGGAAGTCAATGAAGGTCCTTTAGCCATCTGAGAAATTTTACTAGTCCTTAATCTACCTACACGTATGAGAATTGGAGTATTACTCAGAATTAGGGTTTTTAATCAAGGCTTTCTATCAGAGAAACCTATCTATATGGGAGAACAGATATCTAATTATGAGCCTCTGATCTTTATCATGAGTTGCTGTCTTCTCATGTGAATGCTATTCTTCTTTCCTTGAAGCCCCAGGCCCCATCCTGTTCCTTAGTTCAGGACACATATCCCTAGTTTATCTCACTGACCTCGGAATACACATCTATTGTCCATACATACACAATTAGTTTTTTTTCTTCCTACTACTCTGTCTGATGATAATTTGATTACTTGACCAGTCCTGGGAGAATTCAAGTAGGGGTTGAGGATGTAAATTTTTCCTCTCCTTCAACATAAACCTGCTGAGACCAGGGGCAGCAGGCCTAACTAATCTGTGCCTGAACTCCTGACCCACAGAAGACATAAGATAATAAACTTTGTAATTTTTTTTGAAGATTTATTTATTTATGCATATAAGAACTGGGGTACAGGCCAGACATATGGGGGTGACAGAAGACAGAATAAGGAACAGAACAGGCAGATCTACTGAAACACACTGCTGAGGGGAGCAGCGGGCAAGGCAGGAGGGTCTGCCGCGCCATGTGGGTCCCCTCCCCAGCCGGCAGCAGGGATTGAACTCATGCTGCAGTGGCTGCAGTTTGCTTCATAGTGCGTTGCTTAGCCCACTGCACCACCAGGGAGGCCCAAACTTTGTAATTTTTAATAAATTTACAATTTATTACTGTAGTAGCAATAGGAGGCACATACACAGGTCTATGGAAGAAAATTGTTTATGTTGCTATTGGTTAGCGATGACTTATAACACAGCCCAGGACAATAAAAAGTGCAGAGATCGCACAGAATCAAATCACCTGGAAGATTACACCTTCATTCAATGTACCCAGTAATCCATTTGGTCCCCACCATGAGAAATGTTTCATTTAGTTAAGTACCTGTTTCACAGACAATATTGCTTGATTTTATTTTTATTTGAAGAAAACCTTTTATCTCCCAGTGAATGGATTTATATTGCACTTTAATTTGTTTTTCTGGACATGTGAGGGGGGAGGGGTGACGGGCACCAGGAATTAGAGTGGACACCTGGGATTGCTGTAGAAAGCACTGCTGGTATGTGAAAGGAATTGGGAGGAACCCAACCTGGACCGTGAGGCTGGATGTTAGGGCTGATTTCATCTAGTCATCCGCTTACCCATTCAGTAAACAAATTCAGTGGCTGCCTGGATCTAGACTGAGATACAGAGGTGAGCAAACATCACACAGCCCCCAACCTTACATTCTAATCACGGGAAATAACCCAGAGTTTAAGATCTATACTGCTATTTGATGCTAGTATTCAGTCACAACAAACCTTCTGAGACGAAAGATGGAGACCATAGACATAGCCGTTTCAGACAACGCAGCTGTTAATCACCCCGGTAAGGGATAGCTTAGGGGACACAGAATAACAGTGGTAATGCAGGGCCCTAGTGTGGGGAGAGACCCCCCCCTCTCCCAGGAAATACAGACTCACTGAGGAACCACTCTGCTTGTGGGGCCAGTCCAAGTGGCCCCAAGGAGGCTACCCTGCGCACTGGTTAAATTAATCTAGCAAATACACAAGACAATACTTACACTGAGTTGCTATAGTTAGTAATAACAATGGTAGCAAACAGATACAAGACCTTACTTTGTGCTGGCCGTTGTAAGCACTTCACATAGTGACTTTACCGTGACCAAAACCCAAAGAGGGGGTACTATGATCTTGCCATGTGAGAGGAGGAAACTAAGGCAGTGACGGATTAAATGATTTCTCCCAGTCCCACAAGTAGTGTGAGAGCTAAGATTCATACCCAGACAGTCTGGCCCTAGAATCCTAGATATCAGCCTCATTGGGAACTATCGTTATAATGAGGGCTCCCCCTTGGGCACAGAAAGGAGTCATATCTGGGAGGAATTTGGAAGTACACTCTGTCTTGCAATGTCCTTCTGTTACCAGAAAGCTTCAATATTCTCTGCCACTGCCATCCATCTTCACTGAACTACAGGAAATTCAGGAATTTTAACATTTTGCTCTGGTCACAGAGGAGGGCACATCAATTGTGCAAGTAAAACTAAGAGAGTTCTTTAGCAAACTTGCGAATCTGTTTTAAAATGCCTTTTCTCCTCATTTCCAAGTGTCACTTTGTTAGGGGGAAAGACCCTCCTGAATGAATTATACAAATAGGTTATGGACTTCGACCCCCATTCCAGACCTACAAGATCCAAGGACTACAAATCCCATAAGGTCATTATCGAAGAGCAGATCACTGGGACATGAGGGTAGAGTTGAGCAGCCAGGCTGAATATAAAAGCAGACAGTGGGCCTTGGGGGGTCCTCTTTTCCTTGGGAGCCAGCTCTCAGAGCACTGTTGGGTTCCAGCTCCAAGGAACTGGTAGGATATTTACAGATCTGTATCGCTCTCTTCCCCTTGTGTTATTCACTATGCTATTTCTCCTTCCCTTGTAAATAAAACCCTTTATTAACCTTTGTTGTGTGTGCCTGCAGTTGGGGCATTATAAGTGCCGTTCGAGTGCGCAGGTGAGGACCCAGTCAGGCAAACCCATTTTATATTAGGGTTGCCCTGTAACAACTTCTGACTTTCTTCTGAAGAAGCAGAGATTCTCTCCTCTTGCGTGTTTAGTCTTAGAAATATATGCTTCTCTCCCCGCTAGGATTCAACCCATTGCCCCCCACCCCCACCCCCAAGCTCTGTGATGGTGAATCCCCTGCAGCTGCCCACAAACAATAAGTAACACAAAGGACGACTGAGGGTTTCAAGTTTCCTGTTTACAGCCTCTATCCAATGGGGAGCTCTCCAGGAGAAATGGAAGGCTGGCAGCAAGTTAACAAGGGTTCAGTTATTTTACAGGGTTGAACAATGGCTCCTCTGACCACTTTTGACTCATTCCATCTCTAGTTTCCATGGAGCGTCATAAAAGGATCTATGTGTGTGTTGAGAGAGTGGAGGGAGAGAAGCAGCCCAGGGCAAACAGAGGAGGAAGCAACTGCCGGGTCTCCATCTGAAAGGGAGTAGCACCGAAGCTTGGTATCAGTTCCTGTGTCTGCCTGGCTGCTCTGCCTGGGGAAATGACTGTGACCAGATTGGATAACACAGCCCACATTCCAGCAGCCTCATTCCTCCCTTCTCAGGAGATCTTTGTCCCTGAGTTCTGTTTCTTTTTCAGACATCCTTGCCCCCTACTTTCCCCTTCTATTATTCTCTTTTATCACAGTAGTTGAAAAAGCTGTGTAGGAAATCAGACATGCTTACTGAATTGCTTCTCTGGGGAGGCACTTAAAATAGAATTTTCTGGAACTGACCCTGAAAGGTTGCTGGGAATCCATTCCTGCTTCTTTTGAGAGTTTTACCACCTTTTCTCAGTCATGTGTGATTCCAGCAGGGTTAGACCCGTGGGTTTGTAACAGGGTCGTCCCTGGGAAAGGGGGAAGTTCCAGAATCCCAGTTAGGCCCTAAGTGGGTGGAGATGAGCAGGGAAAAAAGATTCTACAGAGAGAGGACAGAAGGAAGGGAGGAAGAAGGAAGCAGGATGGAGAGCAGCAAGGAAACCTGGAGGAGGCACGTGGAGCAGAGTGACATGTGAAGAAACTGTGCTTGTTTTTTTGGTCTTGGACTGGTTGGAACAGATGTGGGTGAGAAACCCGTGGGGAGGTTAACAATGGCAGCTCTCATTTTGATTTTGATTTTACTCTTTTCCTCCCAGATTTGTCTGACTCTTTCTGACCCTTTTCTATGGGTCTCTACTGAAAGGTTCTTTAGACGTGTGGCAGGCTTTTGGGCCTTGCTTTGGGCCAATCCTATTTGGCTGGACTATTTTACCCTCAAGGAGATGGGTACCTTTGGATGCTTTACTTAGTAACTATGTTCTTTGTCCTTCTGTACTGTTCCCTAATTGTATTAAAGTTCCTTTCCATTAAAGGCCTTATGTTTGTCTTGATGTGCCGGATGGCAAAACCCATTCAGAGGTTTGGGGGTTCTGGGGTGCCCCTCTCCCTGCCTTGTAACAGGTTCAGAAGTGGAACATGTGATTTGGCCTAAGTTGATCAATGTACTGCATTCTTGTGGCCTCCAATGATTGACTCATTAATAATCATGTGACAATTAGAGCCAATTAGAGGCAATGAAACTTGCTGGAAATTCTGGGAAGGACACTCGTATCTGTGCTAGACTTGAATGAAACTGGATAGGTCGTGGCTATTTTGCTACAGAAATCACCAGACTGATCTTTTTGTTTGTTTCAGTTTGTTTTTTTTTTTAAAACAACAAAATACCACTATCTATTATATCCCATCACCCTTACTTCTGTCTTCTACCCTCTTCGTCTCTGGTATCCACATTTTAGTTTTCAGTGTTCACTGACTTATTTTTATTTTTGTTTTGTCCTTTGCTTTGCTTTGTTTCCTTATATTTCACATTTAGGTGAGATCATTTATTAGTTGTCTTTATCTTTCCACTTTTGCTTTGCATAATCACCTCGAGTTCCTTACATTTTGTTGCAAAAGGCATATTTTCATCTTTCCTTATAGCCGAGAAGTAATCCATTATGTATCTATACCACAGCATGTTTATCCAATCAGCTATCAGCAGGTACTTAGTTTGCTTCATAGCTTAGTTATTGTAAATAATGTTGCCATAAATATTGTGCCATATACCTCTTCCAGTTGATGATTTAATATTCTTCAGATAGATTGCCAGAAATGGGTTGCTGGATCATAAGGTAGTTCTATTTTTAGCTTTTTGAGGAAGTTCCATACCATTTTCCAAAATGGCTGCACCAATTGACATTCCCACCAGCAATGTATAAGGGTTCTCTCTCTGTATCCTCTCCAGCACTTGTTAACAGTCTTTTTGATGGAAGCCATTTTCACAGGTGTGAGATGATACCTGTGATATGCATTTCCCTAATAAGAGATAATGAACAACATTTTTTCATCTATCTATTGGCTATCTGCATATCTTCTCTGGAAAAGTGTTTATTCTGCCCATTTTTAAATGGATTTGTTTTGTTGTTGTTAAGTTGGACAAGTTCTTAATATACATTGGGTCTTAACTCTATTGGATATGTGATATGCAAATAGCTTTTCCTAGTCAATGAAACTCTTGTCTACTTATATTTTCTTTCACTGTGCAAAAGCTTTTTAATTTGATGTAATCCCAATTGTTTATTTTTGCTTCCATTTCCCTTGTTGTTGAGATTGAGTCCCCAAAGACATCTACATTGCTGATGTCATGGAATGGATTTAACACTGTATTTGAGGACAGAGCTTGAGCTCCTGAAATAATCCATGTCTGAATCAAGACCTGCTTTCAGAGACCCTATTAAGTGAGTCAATAAATTTTCCTTGAACTTGTACTAACTTGGGTTGAATCTTTTGTTTCTTGCAATGATGAAAGTTATGTATTTCCCACTAGGGAAAGTTCTGAGAAGCTACCAGAAGGTGGCCAGTTCACAGCCCTTAAGCTGTGAAACCCTTCATAGGAAGATGATTCCTGTCTGAGGGATTTTTGTCTCTTCACATTTACCATGAGAAAGCAGAACTGCGAAGTATGCTTTTAGAGCCATTAGCTTTTTCCATTCCCCTCCATCTCAAACTGACATTTTTATAGGGGGAAAGAATCCTTCCAGTTTGTTACTCAAGCGATTGCTGGGTCTGCCTTAAAGTGATCTCAGACATGCATTGATTCCTCAATAAAAGTCATCTGTGTCTGTTTTTGGTCAACATGTCTTGTGTTATCATCTCAAGCATACCATCTTTCTAGTTAAGGTATGATATATGAAGACATCTGGTCAGGGGACTCAGAAAATTTGAATCCTGTCTTGACCTTAACCTACTGCATTGCTCTAGTTAGTGCCCCATGTAAGCAATAAGTAGCCCTTTATTTTTACAGAGTGTTTTTGTAACAGGGTGGCCCCCAGGAAAGGGGGAAGTTTTAGAATCCTGGTTTTGTCCTAAGTGAGTGGAACTGAACAGGGATAAGAAGATGCTGGAGAGAGAAGATAGAGGATGGGAGGACAGAAAGAAGGGAGGAAGAAGGAAGCAGGATGGAGAGCAGCAAGGAGACCTGGAGGAGGCACGTGGAGCAGAGTGACATGTGAAGAAACTGTGCTTGTTTTTTGGTCTTGGACTGGTTGGAACAGATGTGGGTGAGAAACCCGTGGGGAGGTTAACAATGGCAGCTCTCATTTTGATTTTGATTTTACTCTTTTCCTCCCAGATTTGTCTGACTCTTTCTGACCCTATTCTCTGGGTCTCCACTGAAAGGTCCTTTAGACGTGTGGCAGGCTTTTGGGCCTTGCTTTGGGCCAATCCTATCTGGCTGGACTATTTTACCCTCAAGGAAATGGGTGACTTTGGATGCTTGACTTTGTAACTGTAGTCTTTGTCTTTTCTGTTTTGTTCCCTAATTGTATTAAAGTTCCTTTCCATTAAAGGCCTTATATGTTTGTCTTGATGTGGCAGATGGCAGAACCCATTTAGAGAGAGCAGGTTTGGGGGTTCTGGGGTGCCCCTCTTCCTGCCCTGTAACATTTTGACTCAAAATTACAACACAAATTCAGATGCATGAAGGCGGACATCACATTCTTTCTTCTCACTGCTCAAGCCCATTTATCAGATATCACCAGTCTGATTTCCTAGTTTCACCATCTCTGCACTGGCTGATATGTATAACAGGTTCTCACAAAATGTCTTTCCCTTTAAAGTTTTGTTATAAAGTTGATGAGACAAAGTAGCCCAGCGAACATTGAATGGAACATCTTTAAAGAATCTGGTTTTGTCATACAACATTCTGGTTAAAATTCTCAGTTTCCAGGAACATATCAATTACTATTAAGTGAGACTTACTGTACTAGATCAGGTTTTATGTGGTTACTTTCTTTTGTTTTCATTTTTAGTTTTCAGCATTTATCAGGAAAGGAAAGGTGAGCATTTTGACACCTTAACCCAGAAAATATTCGAAGTTCTGTGTTAAGGAACAAAATTCAACTGAGTAAATTTTAAAGATCTTATTGGCTTAGCAGCATTCTCAGGGAGATTCCTTCTAGATTAGCCTCTAGATGACCCGGTGCCTACAGAGTTACAGTCATTCACTTCTGCCTCAGAATTACTGATGAGTTCCTGGAGGATTGGGGGAGGGAGGATTTGGGAAGGAATGATTCATGAATCTGCTAATTGGTTAAAGCAAGGTTGCTTTTCTTATAGGAAGCCAAGCAGAGTCTTGGAGTGAGGTCAAATAACTGATGCTGAGCAGGTAGGTGTGGATTGGTTGACCTAGACCTTCCTGCAACAACATTGTGGGCACTATCTGGTGACTTTAACATCCTATCAGTTTTGGGGCCTCTCTAGTGGCACAGCAGGTTGAGGGATATAGTGTGAAGCATCTGTGGCACAGCAGCGGGAGTTCGATCCCCAGTCTGGGAGGGGACCCACATGGTGCAGCAGACCTCTCCTGCCTCGCCCGCTGCTCCCCTCAACAGTGTGTTTCAGTCAGTCTGCCTGTTCTGCTCCCCACTCTGTCTCTGGTGAATCCTCTCACCTCCCTGGACTCTGGCCTGTACACCAGCTCTTGTATGCATAAGTAAATAAATCTTTAATTAAAAAAACCCTATCAGTTTGGGTCAGACTCTGAAGTTGCTTCTGAGTGGGATGGATGTGTGTCCAAGGAGAGAGAAAGTGAATGGAAGAGGAGAGGGGTAGAGAATATACTCAGGTTGCCCTGCCCTGCTGACCAAAAGGAAGAGAGAGAGAAAGACTCCCTCTGTTTTATGTACTATAACCTCATTTCTGTCAAAATTCTACCTATAAAATATTGGGACAATAAGTTGTCTTGGACTAATCAGCTCAATACTCTCAGAGTAGACCAAGACAGGAAGTAAAAAGGAGACGCTTGAAAGATTGTTCTCAGAAGTTAACATTACAGTATTGGTCAACACGATGCCATCCATGGTAACAAGCCATGTCCAGAATTTCAGCAGCCTAACACAGTAGAAATTTATTTCTTGCTCACATAACAATCCAAGGTAGCTATGTCTCACTGACAGAAAGAACCTATGTTCCTCCCATCTTAAGACTCCAACCTGAGGCAATGCCTTCAACTTTAACTGCACTTTGCAATTACCTGAGGAGCTTTCAAAAGGCTACTGCATAGGTCCTGCATCTGGGAGAGTTTGATTTCATTGGCTTGAATTGCAGCGTGAGTATCACTATGGTTAAAATGTTCCTCCTTCCCCTACCCCTCCACTCTCCCCACCCCATCCCTGTCCCCTGAGGAGTATAAACGCAGCCACTATTTTACTAGGGTGTTGCCTTAGGGCAATGGGTCCCACTCTCTAGTCCCCAGACTTACAGCATCAGCGATATTTGGGAACTTGTAAGACTTGCAGTTTCTCAGATGCCACCCAAGTTTGCTGAATAAGAACTCTGGGGACAAGACTCAGCAATCTCTGTTTTAACAGCCTTCTAGTAGATCCTCATGTATACTTAGGTTTGAGAACCACTGCCCTAGGGACACAAAGTTCTGTGTATCCAGGTGGAAGAGGAGATGGGGGGGGGGGGATTGGCTAGAAAGCACAACTGCTCCTTAACTATGTTGGACTGGAAATGACCTCACAGTGTCTTGACAATATCTAGCCTCACAGGCCCAGCGAGACGCAGAGAGGCTGAGAAACAGGTCTCTGACAAGGCAGCCTGTTTTTGCCATAATCATACACTGCTGAATTATTTACATCCACCCTGAAATCCACACCAATTCAGGCTGAAGGAAAATGAAAGGCAATTCTATATTGTAGGTGTATATAGATGGCCGGGCCTCTCAGGTCCTGGGAGTTTGAGATGAAACAAAAACCTATAAGAAGATATGCAAATTATTTTTGCTGATACAGAAGAGTTTGGGGTCATTCAGATAGAAAAATTAACACATAAAAATGGCACATATTTGTAAGCAATATACTTGCCTTGTAAAGTAATTTTTCATCGAAGTAATAAAATCTCTTGAGTTCTTATTCTGGTTAGATCTTTCTGTGATTACTTCCCTCCCATTTCCTTTCCCCCAAGAACTCAACAGCAGCTCTGAGGCAGAGATGGATGATTGTGACTCTGTTGGCACCAGGTCATCTTAGAGGCCAATCCAGAAAGAATCTCTCTACCCCAGAGTCCTGTTATGCTACTGTCCAGGATGGGAGGAAATTACACACTCCCTCTCTATATTCTACTTGGGCTGGGAGAGCAAGCAATCTAAAATAAGACAGATTACTGGGAGGAAAAACTAAATGCAGTTACATGCACATGGGAAATTCCATGGACGTGGATTCTAGAGGCAATAGGGGTGTCGATAGCCTGAGCAAAAGAATAGAATCAAGGGGCCTCTCTGGTGGCGCAGTGGGTTGAGCGCCACACTGTGGAGTACCCACAGCATAGCAGCGCGAGTTAGATCCCCGGCCAGTGAGGGGACCCACATGGCACAGCAGACCTCTCCTGCCTTGCCCGCTGCTCCCCTCAGCAGTATATTTCTATCGATCTTCCTGTTCTGCTCCCCATTATGTCTCTGGTGAATCCTCTCACCTTCCATGCCACTGGCCTGTACCCCAGCTCTTGTATGCATAAATAAATACATCTTTTTTTTTTTTTTTAAAGAATGAAATCGAGCCTGTGGTTTCAAGGACAGAGAAAGGGGTTCACATGGCAAGGAGAGGGGGACACCTGTGTCGAAGACTAGATGCCCTGTAAGTAGGTGTTTCCATGATGTATAAGTAGGTTTCTCCCATAGAAAACCCTGGTTAAAGTCCTACTTGTGATTAATCCCCAGATTTTCATTCTTCTAGGTAGTTAAGAGAGTGGCAAATGTTTCTTGTGAGGGTCTCAACTGACATCAGCTTGAAATAATCCACATGCCCAAGTGACACATTTTGGGAAATTATATTGTTAGTACATAGGGAAGCTGCTCGTTGGCAATGATGAAGATATAAAACTTTAAAGTCTGAGGTTTATGTCCTGTTTTGCCATTTCTCTCCTGTGTGACATTGGGTGAGATACTTAACCTCTGTTCCAAGTGTCTCTTCTGATAAGAGATAAAAGATTTTGGAAGTAATTGGTATGACTGCATGAAGTAACATAGATAAAGGGTCTTTAAAAGCCTGTTTTCTCCTTACAGTTGGAATAAACCCATGCGGGTGACCTAAGTCAAATTCTGGTCTCCATCCCAGTAGAACACCATTTAGTTGAATCTGGTCTGTTTTGTCATGACAGAAAGAACCCAGGCATTCTTCCCAGCAAGCCCCAGACTGGAGCTGCACTTAAGATGCTTTAAGGTGGTTGAATGAGGCAAAGTACAACCCATTCTTATTTAAAGTTATTTATAATGAGAAGACATTCAGGTCAGGCCTGACTTTCCAGTCTGCCTAATTGGCATAGTGGTGGCTCTGGGCTCTCTGTTTTATGTTCTTGTGGTTTCTATCTTCTCTAGCTATGGTGGTTTGTTTCATTCTGACTAGATGCCAAGGGAACGATATGGCCTAGTGAGCTAAGGAACAGCTGGATACCTAGGGACTTGGTGCTGGCTGTGACACTTCAGAAAATGATTCAATTAGTCAGAGGCACAGACAAAAGAAAACCTGTGAACACTTTGCTTATTTGAGGGCAGAGGCAACTCTGGTCCTGTGAATCCCTAAAATACATGCCAAATGTTTGAAAGCTAAAGGCTGATAAAGCTAAAGGCTGATTTGGGTTCCAGGATTCTTTATAGTGGTTCAGTGACCAGGCAGAGCCTAGGGAGAAGATGATACCAGGAAATTACTAGTGCTTACCATGTGTGCACCCAAAATAAAATGGGCAGATTTTAATGTTTTAAATTCTGGATCTCAGCATCTTTTCAGAGCTCATAACATTATGATGACAACTGTAATAAACTCATATATGTATAGTGCTTTCCAATTTACAAACATTCTCATACTTATAAAAGATGATCTTTTTCATTTCCTGGAAGCACAGAAGTTATTGTTATTTGCCTTGGTTGGAGATCCTTTGGTGGCCTGGACTATAAACCACACCAAGGTACCAGTTGCATGTGTGACAGACTGCACGCTCTACCTTTCTAAGTAATACAGCACTGCATTCAACAGCGTTTTTCTCCCCAGTCTTGCCTAAAGCTAGGACCTGGCAATCCATTCTTGCTGCCAAGTTTGCAACATGGTTGGGATGGTGTGAGCTGTACAGAATTCACATGAAAGGTAATCCTCATTCCCCTCTTGCAGCTGCCCTTAAATTTACAAGGACAAGTTCCTGCATGGAGTATCTGGATCTCATGCTAAGACTGTCACATGTCGTTAACACCGTTCAATTCTGCAACATAACTGATTGGAAAGCCTGGTTCAATCGCAAACTGGATTTTGGCAACGGCATCAGCATCTTCCTAAAATATATTAGTGTTGTCATTGACAGATGGTCTAAGACGGGCTCAGGGAGGTTGTTGACAGATATCTTGAGATAGATCTTATTACATTGACATATCTGAAGAATGTCCCGTGGGAAATGCCTTCACAGGCATGGAGGCTGACAGCACAAGATGGAAGCCCTTCAAGAGAATTGCCAATAAAGAGACTAAAAATTGGCACGACCTTCCAGAGGTAATTTAGTGATCTATACTGAGTCCTAGAACACACACACCCTTTGATCCGGTGTTTGTCATTTTGAGTGTTAGCTGAAAGGGCTGATACATGTGCCAGGATTTTGGTGTAGAGAACTCTTTTCTGCAGCATTAAAGAATGGAGACGACCTGGCAATAACATTTAATCCCCCAGTGCACAGTGCAGCCATATGTATACAAGCCATGTGTATACTGATGCTTGGTATGATTCGAAGGATTAGATAGGGTGCTCTAACTTTTATAAACAAACAAACAAAAAGGATGGAAGGAAACATTTTCTAAATGTTAATTGTGAGAGTCTGTGGGTAGTGATATAATAAGTTTTCATCATTTTACTTTTTTATTTTCAGTGAACTTCCCAGGAACATGTACTTTTTAGGTCAAAATACATGCTACTTTAAATTTATATAAATAGTAATATATAGAAAATATTGAATAGGGAAAGGATCAGCTATCATCAGTAGAACTATTCTGCTTTTTTGAGGCTTTGCCTTTGTACATTGACATTTTTTATATAGTGAGAGTCCCTAGAGTTACGTTTTCTAGCATTTAAAATCTAAGAATAACACTAAAGCAAATCTAATAAGCCTGATAAATTGAGTGTGTATATGTGTTGATGTTACTATACAAAATATTAAATTGAGTGCTGAAAATTGATGACCAACATATGTGGGGTGATTTTCCCAATCAGAAAATTTGCTTACCCAAAGCAGTTGAACGCCTTCCTCTGTCTATAGCTATCTCTATAGTCTTAAAGTCAAGAATATAAAATGAACCACTTGAACTTTACCAACTTAGCAGATTTTTGAAATTTACTAAATATTCAAGAACATCATATGTAAATGTAACTGAATCCACTGGAGAGAAAAAAAATAATGGGTTTAAAAAAAACAGGCGGTGAAAAAATCTATTCAGCACTAGGAAGCAGCCACTGGCAGTAAAAATCTATCTGATATGGACGCAAACATGAAATTAAAGATGGCAGTGGAGCAGAAGAGACGGAGGCTGAGGCATCGAAGTGACGCCCATAATGACGGTGACCTCAAGGGAAATTTAGGAAAGCATGAAAATTTCATATTTAAAATCAAACTCAGGATTAATGTGGAACCCAAACCTACTGCCCTCCAAAAATTCAGATGCTGCTGTTTTATTTACCAAGCCCTGCCTGATACAATTCAAGTCAAAATATTACTTTCATCAGAGAATTACTTTTGTTCTTCCATAAACAGCACAGGAAATATGTTATGAAATTAACTTGCCAAGGTCAAGAAAACTCATAATCTTGAGAAGAGGGAGGGTTAAAAAAAGAATAATTATAGCCCTGTCTAGAAAAGCAGTCTTCCAATGGGGGATGTTCCCCCTTAGGGAATATTTGGTGATGACTGGAGGTCCTGGGGTACCCTTCACCCTGCTCTGTAAGATGGAGACATTTTTGGTTGTCACTATTGTCAGTTTGAGGGTGTACTAGCATCTAGTACCTAGCTACCCGCATCCCCTGATGCACTGCGGCCTCCCACAGCAAAGCATTCTCCTGTCCCAGAGGCCAAGAGAGCCACATTGGCAAAGCCCAGTAGAGACCCTGACAAATGAACTGGGAAGAAGTGAGCAAGAGCAGGGCTCCTGCCCTCTGTTTTCTGTGTGGGAGGGACATGTGTGCGTGTGTGCATGCGTGTGTACATGTGTGTGTGCACACGTGTATGTGTGTGTATAAGGTAGGGGGAGTTTAGGGGGATGTACTCACTTCTCTTCCAAGTCCACCTGTGTCTGGCCTAAGATAGAAGATACACCGCTCCTAGCTCCTGAAGGTGACCTCAGTCCCATCTTCACAGGGCCTAATGAAAACAATTGAATATTGGTGACATTTTGATTCAGAATTTGTACAGGCAAAGCTCCCAGACTGGAAGACTTATTTTTTTATATAAAGAAAAAGGAGCAAAATAAAAGGCGGAAAATAGTTACTTAAGGAATTTCATAAAAATGGCCTAAGGTCATTTAATCTCCTGTTTTTTTTTCTGGACAATGGAAACGGGGGTCCAGAATGTTCAACTCAAGGTCCAGCCTGACCCTCAACTATCAGAAGAGCATTAAATCACATTGACAGTAAAACTGTGCTTCTGAGGGCAGGAAACTTGAGTCAGACTTGACAATCAGATTTTGAACATCAAGGTTTGCTGTGAAAAGGATTTTCTGGTTAACTCCGAGGTAACCTGGAATCTCCCAGTCTCAGGGCAGACTAATTGGAGTCTTCCTGTAGCTTACATTCCCTAAGATGCTCTTGACTTTGGCAAGCTTCACAGGAAGAGCTAACTGATTGTATTAAAAACTCCAATCCAAATGTTCCCTTTCTACGTTTTTCGTCTGCAATGCATTACAATAAACATGAATGTTGCTTTGAAATCAAGTAAAGCAAATCAACTCCTTCAGCTTTTTTAAAAACCTAAAGAAAACTTTTGGTGGAAAGAGAAGAGTTAACTGACCTACCAAGTAGCTGCAGATTCCGATTTGCAATGTTCCCCACAAGCTTCACGTGTCTGTAGCAGTTTTGAAAGTCTGATCTAAACATTTGCATGTGGCCTCCCTGGTAGTACAAGGGGTTAAGTTGCAGCACTATGAAGCTGCCGGCAGCCACTGCAGCACAAGTTTGATCCCCGGCCATGGAGGGGACCCACATGGCGCAGCAGACCTCTCCTGGCTTGCCTGCTGCTCCCCTTAGCAGTGTATTTCTGTAGATCCGCCTATTCTGTTCCCCACTCTGTCTCTGGTGACTCCTCTTACCCGTTCCATGCCTCTGATCCGTATCCCCAGTTCTTTTAAGCATAAATAAATAAATCTGTAAAAAATGAACATTTGTGTGATTGTCTTGCTAGGAACAAACCACGTGGAAGTAAACGGTTCTGCATGAATCTACCTAAGCTCACTCTGATAGGTTCCCAACCCAGGCTGGAAACAGCCGGCACTAACACTTCTCCAACATTCTTGCTAATTGGCAGCAGCAGACAGTCTGTGAGTCTGAGTGTGTGAAAGATGGGAGAAACAAAAACAAAGCCAAACTTTCAAACTCCAATCATCTTTAATTAGTGAAGAAAAATCAACAGCTTTAAGAAGGTACACCTACTGAGAGAGGGAACCAGATGGTTGCAAAGTGATTCCAGGCCTGGCAGGCTCCAGCATCATGGCTTACCTCCTCTCACTTGGGTTTTCCACCTTTATAAATAAGGTGTTAAAGATAACAATCCTCTGTCCCTACCAGATGTAGCAATGCTTAATTTAGAAAATGCAGAAATATCCTGAATGTTGCTGGTGCAAGGAGGTCATTTTCCCTGTTCCTTTCTTTTTCCTCGGATTTACAGAACATCTTGTATTAGCAAATACTAATAGCGGGAGTCAAGTGTCTGGAAAGCTGAATCTACCGACTAGGACATCCGTCGAGGTGCTGTGTTTTCCCTGGATATACAACGTGCAACACTGAAAACGCATCATTCACCCTGCTTCTTCCCAGACCTGGGTTAAAACTGTCCTAGGTGACTTTCTAGCCTGCGACCGTGCCAAGACAATGCACATCTGAGACTCAGATGCCTTCCTGGCAAAATGGTTTGACAGTGATTGCTGCCAAGTGGGTGGCGAGGATTCAAGGGAACAATACAGGAAAAGCAAATACCCAGAGTGCAAAATATATTAGTCCTATTTTTCACTTTTCAGAACACAGTCTCACACACTCCACATAAAATTATCTGTTGGTAACTGTTAAGTTTTGGTCAAATACTATTTTAGGGGAAAGAGTTAAAACATGGGCCTCAGTTCCTGATGGCCAAGGGGTTCAGTCTCAGCTATCACCACTATGACCTGAGTTTGATCCCTGGCCAGGGAGCTGACCCACATATAGCGGAGCAGACCTCTCTTGTCTTTCCTGCTGCTCCCTTCAGCAGTGTATTTCAGTGGATCTGCCTGTTCTGCTCCTCACTCTGTCGCTGGTGAATCCTCTCACCCTCACACCTGTAGCCTACACCCCAGTTCCTGTATGCATAAATAAATCTTTAAAAATAAATAAATAAAAGGTTTTCTGTCACCCCATGGTTAAGGCAAAAGTTCATTTAACCCAGACTTATTTTCCTCTACATTGCAATTGTAGCAGACGGAAAATAGCTGGCTACGTGACAGCTAGTTCCCTTTCTTCTTCAATGGCAGGACCCCACATTTATTGGGGTGTCTTATCAGTTAGAGAAGGATGATCCTATCCCTATTTCTAGAAGTAAATTAGTCCAGTGCTTGTGCTGTGATCCCAGGTATCTTTCTAGAGATTGGCTAGTCCTAGGCAAATGACACAATTCTGACCAATAAAATATGATGGGGAAACCGCTGAGAAACCTACAAAGATTTCTTTCGACACTGATAAAAAGAAGCTCACAGCTACACTCCCTATTCTCGCACTTTAGTGTCTGGACGTGAGGCCTGGAACTGTGGCATTCATCTTGTGGCTACAAGAAGAACCTAGTATGAGGGGAAAAGGGTAGAAATATGGAAAGAATTTGGGTCTTTGATGATACCATTTGAGCAACCGAGCCTGATTTACCTCTGGAATTCTTGTTATTTCATAAGAGAAATGTTCTCAGTGTTTAAGTCAATTGAGTTGATTGTTTACTTTTTTTTGCTTACTTGCACCCCCAAACATCCTAATTAATACACCTCCTAATTAATACAAATCACAAAGTCATATGTAAGACATGCTTTCAAAAAAGCTGATTTAATAGCAGGGAGGAAAATCCTGGAAATGTTCTGGAGAAGCTGTCCCTCAGGCAAGATGGATAGAGATAGCCAAGAGATCATAAATCATCGCTAATGCTCCCAGTGCCTTATCAAGACAGCATTTTGCAAGCGGACCAACATTATATATTTTTTTATATTTATAAGAAGCAACTCAAAGGCATTATTTGTTCAGCGTAGCTTTTTTATGCTTCAAAGTCTTGGCTCCTTTAGACAGGGAGTTGCAGGAGCTTAAAGTGGTTTCATTGTGTGTTCTGCTTGCTTGAGTTTGATAGGCCGTGTTCTCATGACAGGTCTGTCCCTGCAGTGGGTGTCGCGGATGCTTTGATGTGGGCTGCATTCGGACAGCCTACTACTTGGGGGAAAATGTGCTGAAATTGAACAAGATTGCTTTCTGCCCAGCTGTTCTCCAAAGGCTCAGACATTTTTAGCACTGAGCAAAGAAGCTTGTATTTGTTTTGACAGTCTTGGCAGAGAGAACAATGGTTGATTATTCCAGCACTTTACTAACAAATAAGACTGCTTCCAGCAGAGATAAAATATGGGTCTTGACTTGATTGCATTTCATGTCCAAGGGAATTATCTTCTATTCATTCTGATGCCCTTTCATTATGCGGTGTATCTTTTTCTTCTTTTACCCTTGTCCCCCAAAGTAACCCAGGGCTTTTACTCTGAGAAGGCAGAGTCCTGAAATCACCATAAGCATGGAGGTTTGATTATCTTATAAAACATGTATTTTCACTTTTCCAATTTGATTTCTTGGAAGCTATTTCTTTGTTTGTTTTGAGTTCTCCAGATGTGTTTGGTTAGTTTCTTCTCTAACTTTCAGTCTGCTGGCTTTGGGTATTCATTTCTGTTGCTGCTACTGTTTCAGCAGATGGAAGGCCTGGATTTTATATATACTTCCACTTAAGGGTTTTCTCAACACTTTTCTTCATCCATACAGAAGAGTGTCTTGCACAGAGCAACTATGTTTTCTTCAAAACAAAGGGACTTGAAAATATCTTCATGAAAACATGAAGGCATTTCACTTTATCATTGCCTTTCAAAAAGTTTATGAAGAAAACGTGTTGTGAGTATAACATATAGCCAGAGAAGTGTACAATTCAATGTCTTTTCACAAGCTGAACAGATCTGTACAAGCATTGTCTCCTCCTCCCCCCAAGACCAGTCAGAGTTCTCTCTCTCTCTCACAACTGCCTCCCTGCAAAGGTAACCACTCTCCTTTGTGTTCCCCCATTCCACTCAACATTGTGTTTGTACAATTCAATTGTGTTGTCATGGGTAGCGGTAACTTCTTCATATTTTGCTGTTGCATGTTATTTCCTACTGTGGTATACTGATGGACATCTGGTTTGCTCCATTTTGAGCTATTACAATGGTGCTGCATCACATTTTGTACATGTCTTCTGGTGACTATATGTACATATGTTCCTTAATTATGTATACCCAAGGGCAGAATTGCTGGGTGAGAGGGTATACATATGTTCACCATTGATAGATTGCCTCAATTTATACTCCTGCCAAAAATGTATGAAAGTCCAGTATTAATTCAAACCCTTGTTGGTGCTTGGTATCATTGATATTTTAATTACAGTGATTCTGTTAAGTGTGTAGAGGCTTCTAATTGTGGTTTTATTTTACATATTCATGGAGCCTAATGAAATCAAATACCTTTTTATGTTTAGTGGTCATTTAGTTGTTCTCTTCTGTGAAGGATCTTACACAATTTTTGTCCTTGTTCTATTGAGTGATATATATGTCTTATGAATTTGTAATACTGCTATACATATTACAGAAATGAGTTTTTTCTTAGATATATGCATTGTAAATACCTTCTCCCATGCCGAATTGCCTTTTTACATTCTCATGCAAGTTTACGATAAATAGAAACTGTTAATGTTTTTAATTTCTTATTTTGAAACAATTTTAGATTTGCAAAAATTCTTTTAGACTTGCAAAAATAATAGTTTCTGTCTATCCCTCACCCAGCATTTCCTAGCAGTTATATTCTATAACCATAGTAGAAGTATTGATGACAGAGGACTCATGTTGAAACAATACTATGAAGTAATCTACAGACCCGAATCCCATTTTGCCAGTGGTCCATGAATGTTCTTTTATGGTTTAGGAGCAACATTGGGATGCTCATGTTGCTTTCAATCCACACATATCCTTTGTTTCTTCCAGTATGTGACATTGCCTCAATCTTTATGTCCTGGATACTTTTAAAGAGATATTTTGTAGAATGCCTCTCAACTTGGATTTGTTCAATGTTTTGTCAATATTATCAACATTATTCCAAGCATTAGTAACTACAAACATGGTATAGCTAAGAAGTTTTGCCAGGTTTTGAGATATAATTTTTTTTTAAAGATTTATTTATTTATGCATACAAACACTGGGGTACAGGCCAGAGGTGTGGGGGGTGGTGAGAGGATTCACCACAGAGAGCCAGGAGCAGAACAGGCAGATCAACGGAAGTACACTGCTGAGGGGAGCAGCGGGCACAGCAGGAGAGGTCTGCCGCGCCATGTGGGTCCCCTCCCTGGCCGGCAGCAGGGATCGAACTCATGCTGCAGTGGCTGCGGTTTGCTTCATAGTGTGTTGCTTAACCCACTGTGCCACCAGGGAGGCCCTGAGATATAATTTTTAATTGATATATAGTGCAATTTATTCTTTTTGACCTATTCTGATTTCTAACAAATATTTACAGTCATGTAATCATGACCACAATCAATATATAGAACAGCTTCATTAATTCCCTAAAATTCCCACATGTACCATCACAGTCTATTCTTCCCCCAGTCCTTGGCAACTACCTACTAATTTTTAATTCCTAAAAATTGCCCCCAGAATGTCATATAAGTAGAAACATAATATATAGTTTTTTTATTCCAACTGTGTTCCCTTTGGATAATGTATTTGAGATACAGACATCACTATTCTGTTCTTTTTTGTTGCTGAGTAGTATTCTACTCCGTGGATGTACCTACATTGTTTATCCATTAGCTGGATGGATGACATTAATGTTGTTTCCAGTTTGGGGCTATTAAAAATACAGCCATTATAAAAATTTGTGTACAAACTTTTTGAATAGGCAAAAACCTTCATTTCTTTTCAATAACTACTTAGGTGTAGAATTACTGAATCATACAGTAGATATACATTTTGCTGTATTAATTACCAAACAGTTTTTGAAAGTGATTGTACAAGTTTGCATTCCCATCAGTAACATGTAGGAGCTCTAGCTGTTCCCATCTTCACTGTCACTTGATATTGTCAGTTTGTGTATGATTATTGAGGTTTGGGGCAGGAGCAAAAACAGCACTGACATGACCTTGTACTTGTCACATCAGAAATAACACACTATTGACATCTCTTATTACTGGTCAGATTGACTTTGATCACTTGACTAAGGTGGTATGTACCAGAATTCTCTACAGTAACGTTAATATATTTCCCTCCATAAGTAATAAATACTCTCTTAGAGGAGACACTGGTATACTTTGCAAATACCCTGTTTCTCATTTTACTTTCCTTGCAAATTTTGGCATCACTTCATGGTTCTTGCCTGTAAAATTGTTACTGTGTTCTTTCCCTAATGATAATTTTCTGTGTTATAATTCCTTCCACAATTATTAATTGGAATCCTTCTATAAGGAATGGCTATCCTTTTCCTTTTCCCTCATTTATTCAATTATAATAATATGGATTCACAGATACTTTCTTTTGTGGGTTATATTCCATTGTTCTCATGTCTATTTTTTTTTTTTTTTTTGCTCAAAATAGTCCCAAATTTCATCAATGGGAGTTCGTTCAAGTTGATACCTGTGACTTTTTAACATCACCCAATTTTTTTTTCTTTTTTAGCAATTTCTCTCTGATCTCTTTAGAAGCTCCAGGCTCATCTTGTATTTTCCCTGTCCATGTCCTAGAATCAATTATTTCCCCAAGGATCCCTGGTTGCTTGAATTATAGGCTAGTATTTGGAAAACAAGATTTTGCTGCTACATGTGCTCATTGTTACTGGGTGTCACAGTGTCTAGATCCTTCTGGAGAAGAGCCAGGAAGTGTAGGAATGTATATAAGCAATAAACAGTCCCCACCCCAACATTTTCACAGTTCTGTGTTCATGTACATTGAAAGACATGAATTTGTACTGTACTGTACATTCTCATCCAAGCCCCCAGAGATTTTTGGACATTTCCCATTTCCCTAATGTTTATCTTCATTCTCTGATAGTGAAAAACTGACTGTCAGAATCTCTCCAATGTATTTATTTATTTGTTCAAATTTAATATACATATAATACAGTTTCAGACTTGCTAACCTGTATACTTTATAAGCCACAAATTTATTTAACTAGGGTGTTTTTGTGCCATACTTTTTGTCTTTATTTTTGTCGTATAGAACCATAGCCTTGTTTCCCAAAGTAATTTAGTTTACTTCTTTTCTCCTCATCTCCCTTCGCATTATTCAAGAAGGTAGTAATCTAAATCTAGTCATATTTGTCAATCCATCACGAATTGAGTTCTGGGTACCCTTTATTACCATATAACATACATAAGCTAAAATGAACAACTCCTAAGCGTAAAACCTGGTATAGTTTCACGAATAGAACACTCTTGTGTGACAAAGCATCACAGAAACTCCTCATGCCTTGTTCCTGTCACCCCCCCATGTGTAATATAATCCTGTCACTATCCCATTTCCAAAGCAACAAAGTCTGTTCTACCTATATTCCAACAATATTACTAGGCTAATGTGCTGTGTACCTTTTGTGTCTATCTTCTTCTGCTCGGCATTGTGTTGGTGGAATTTTTTCACACTGCTGTTTGTGATGGTAGCTTATTGTTCTTACTATATAGTATTTACTGTGCAACTAAACAAAAGTTTATTTACAATTTTATTACTGGTAGGTATCTGAGTGACTTCCAGTGTGACACTACATGTGCGCTAGTGTGACAGTATGTTCTTGAACATGTCTTTTGAGGAACATATGTATGCATTTCTTGTGCTGGGCATCTTAGTGGTACAGCTTGCTGGGTTATAGGTATGTATATATTGACCTTTCATGGTTTCAGTTTGCTGTTCCATAAGCCACAGACAGGATATTTCAGTAGTTTCATATCTTAGCCAACACTTAACGTGGTCTGACTTTTTAGTTTTATTTTGGAAGCTATAACATCACACAATCCAGTTAGCATTTCTTTAAGGTCTAATGAACCTGAACATGCTTTCATAGACTGATTGATCATCTGATCAGCCTCTTTTGTGAAGTGCATCATTAATACTTTTGCCCATTTTTTTATTGACCGATTGTATTGACAACTTCTTATCGATTGATAGTCCTTTATAAATTCTGAACTTGAGTTCTTTCTTTGAATTATGGGTTGTAGACCTTATTCCTCTCTGGTGTTTTCAGTCATGTCTTAAGCTTTATGGAAGTTCTCATTTGAATATAGCCAAATATATAGATTTCCTTTTTGTTTGACAGTTGTTATGTTCTGTTTAACAATTATTAGCTATTTTAAGGTTACAGAGATGTTCTTCAGTTTTAAGTTCTAGAATTTTTTTGCTTTACCTATGAACTTAGATTGCTTCCTATAGAATTGCTTTTTATATATAATGTGAAGTAGGGACCAGGATTCACTTTTTTCCTTACAAGTTTTTAATTGTTTCAGAGCAACTTATTTTAAACAGTTCTGTTTTTTCATTTTATCATAAATTAAGTGGCCATAGCTGTGTATATCCACCTCTGGACTGTAAATTCTATTATTTTGGTCTATTTGTATATTTTTGCATTCTACAGCTTATAAATATTATAATAAATCTTGCTAACTGATAGTGTAAGTCCTATTATAGCTCTGATCTTTAATATTGTTTTGGTTATGCTTAGTACTTTGCATCTTGGAATCAAACACCCATATACCAAAACAAATTATGGAGATTCTGCTTTGGCTTACAATACTGTATACAGCAATCTGGGGACATTGGCATCTTTGTAATATTGAGCTTCACAATCCATGAAGGCGGGCTAGTCCTCCATCATTTAGATTTTCTATAATTTTTTCTCAGCAGTGGAAACTTTTCAATTATCTTTTTTATTTCCAGTTTAGTTGCACTGTAGGCCACATGTACACATGTTCTTTGTGACTGAAATCTTTTAAATTCATGGAGATTTGCTTTGATTATGGGTATTGTCAATTTTGGTAAGTATTCCACACTCACTTGAATAAAATTTCTATCCTGCTGCTGTTGAGTGCAATATTCTGCAGAGGTCAAAATTATTAATTATGTTGCTCAATTTACTGGTTCTTTATTTACTTCCTCTCTCATTTATTGAGAATTACCTATTTCTCCTCTTAGTTCTGCTAATGTTTGTTTTCTGTATTTTGGAGCTATTTATTTGCAAATGGAAAAAAGTTAGCAGTGTCATGCTACACCTGGTGGATTGACTCTGTTATCATTATAGTCCTTCAATAATATGCAGTATTTTCAGTAATATTTTATATACATATATATCCTTTGTAGTTACACTATCTTGGTCTTCCTTGAGGTTTGTAGGCTCTATTTTTTCCACCCCTTTACAGTTTATGTCTTCATATTTAAGGTGTATTTCTTTCAAGAAGCATATAGGTGACTTTTAAAATTCATTCTTATAATCTTTATATTTTAATTGAAGAAATGAGTCCTTCTACATCAATGTAAATATGGGAATGCTTATATATTTGGCCTAAATCTACACCTAATGATTTTTTCTTTGTTCTACTTTTTCTTGATTTCTTTTAGATCATTCAAATATTTTTTAAATCATTTAATTTCCACCCTTGATTATCTTCTTGATAATTTCATTATTTTTTTACCTTCTTGAAAACTGGTCACCTTTGAGATTGTACTGTACATTCCTGACTTCAAACAGTTGAATAGAAACAAAAGCTTTGCTACTTCCGGACGACACCAGGACTTGAACAGAGAACTTTCACTCCTTGTATGCCCCTCCACCTGGGCAGGTTTGGAAAGACAGGTATGAATGTAAACTTGTAGTTTGCAAGGTGAAAACGCAGGTGGAGATGCTCCAGGTGGTGAGTATGGTGAGCTGTGTGTGCTTCCTGTCCTGACCCTTTTTTTTTCAGTGTACAGTGGTCTGGCCCCTCTGTCTTTCAGTTTTGCAATTGTTCAGTGGGTGGTCCTGGCAGAGGACTGTAAGGTTAGAGCAGCTAAACTATTAATTCCCTGCGCCCTCTAACCCTAACCTGGTTTGTTTTTAAGTTAATTTATTGATATATATTTTATATCATTGTTCATTTTTAAACTATGTTTGCTTTCTTTTATCAAGTGTTGTCCCCCACAGAATTTCTACCACCATACATATACACGATGGAATACTATTCAGCCATCAAAAAAGATAAACTAGAGTCATTCTTAGGAACATGGATGGAGCTGGAAGGGATTATTATGCTCAGCGAAATAAGTCAGAAGGCAAAAGAAAAATACCGATGGTTTCCCCCCCTAGGAGGAATATAAGGGGACCAAATAAATATCAAGGAAAAGAATAATAACAACAATGGTAATGATGATAATAATAAAAACAACAAAAATAAAAAGACAAGGACAAATTGGGGACACTTGGTGGGGGGAGAGGGAGAGGGTTGAGGGCAGATAAGAGCACAAGGGACTGAGGTGATGGTGCATTGGTGAAATGCTGATGGGGAATACATGGGGACTACAATTGATATCAGATATATATATATATTTAAATAAAGAAGGAAAAAAATAAAAATAAAAGGGATGGTTACAGAACAAAAAAAGAAAGAAAGAATTTCCACCACCAATTCACCCATGCACCATCACACAGTCTCCTGTGCTCCTCTATCCTCCTTTCCAATCTTTCTCCTTCCCCCTCCCCTGAAGGATGTCTCTGGTTTATAGTTGTCTGTTTCAAAAAAAGATAAAACCATGCCATTTGTAGCAACATGGATGGAGCTAGAAGGAATTATCTCAGTGAAATAACTCAGAAGGAAAAAGAAAACTATCGGACAGTTTCACTTATAGGAGGAATATTGGGGAACCAAATAAGGCATCAAGGGAAAAAATAATAAGAATACAAAACAAAATTAAGCCGACCTGGTTTTGATAGCAGTTGCTCTTCCCTGGCCTCAGCTCCGGTCCGGAGGCCCTCCTCTCCAAACTCTGCCTCCTGCTGGACTCCGCCAGCATTACACTTTCCTCTGGCTCTTCACCTCCTGCGAAGAGCTTTTCTGTGGTCTCAGCTCCCCGCCCTTGCTGGCCCCTGGGTGATTCATTATCCTTGCTGGTTCCCTTAATCTGATCCACATTTCTATCCATGGTCCTCAGGTCCACTATTTTTTTCTTAATTTCTTTTGGATTACTCAAGTGTTTTAAAAATCATTTAATTCCACCCTTGATTATCTTCTTGGTTATTCCACTTTAATTTTTTTTTTTTCACCTTCTCAAAAACTGGTCACCTTAGAGATTATACTGTACATTCTTGACTTCAAACAGTTGACTAGAAATGGAATTCATTTATATTCATGCCATCTTCTTCCTGTTCCTTGATGTTGATACATCAAGGAGAGAGAAGTAGGAGGGTTCAGGGCAAGGAGCGGAGTCTAGTAGGATGTGACCATGGAGATGGGATGAGGGAGACTAGCTAGGAAAATTAGGAAGGGATGTTATCATGAGGGTTCGCCTGTCCCCACCTGGACTTCACCCTAGGGGCTATGGGAGTCATGCATCGTTTTTAGAGGTAGAGCGATATGACCAGATCTACTATGCACAAGAGTCCTTCTCCTGTAGCAGCAGAGAGGAAGGTTGGGAACGCAAAGACCAAACACTGCTCTGGAAGCAATTATTATAACTGTCCACATCCAGTGGCTGACCAGAGCACAGATAATAAACCCAAGCTCCTAATTGTGGTCTATGAGGCCTAGTTCATTGGCTCGTGCCGACCAGTCTGACCTCAGCGATGTTTCCCCACTTGCTCACCACCTCTTTGTCAAGCTGTCCTTTTCTCTCCTGGGCAATAAACATGTCAGGCTCCTTCCAGTCTCAGGGTTTTGAAATTGCCAGTCCCCTGCTGGGACACATTTCCCTTCTCATCATTCAAGTCTCAGTGCAACTATTACATCTGCAGAGAGGACCTTAGCAGTTGCCCTCTAAAGTGGCCTCTTCCAGAAGCCACATGTGACTGGATGTTTTCTACCTTTAGGACTTACTGTCTGAAATATTTTCCTTAAATGGTTGTTGACAGGTATTATCTGCCTCTCATTTCCAGAACAGAAAGTTCATCAGAGAGGCACCTGGTTTTATCAATATATTTTTAGTTCCTAGAAGACAATTTAGAATTAATTCAAGACTATTTCTTGAATTAATTACTAAACTTAACTTTCTGTTTGGCCCCCGACACATGCACCCCTAGCCACCAATTAATGGCATCCTTTATTTCTTCCATGCCCTTGCTACCTTTCACTCACCAATAAGATAAGCACTTTTTCAGCAGACCATTCCTGCTAATGACTTTGTTGAGGAAAATCTTCCCCCAGAGAGAAGCAGGAAGCTTATATGTGAGGAAACATCCAGTAGTGAATTCAAGTCTTAGAATAACAAAATCCAAGACAAAACAAAACAAAAAGCCCCAGAACAAAACATGCAAAAAAGTAAAAACCAAAAACACTTAGATCTCACTAGTTTTCTAGAACTGTAACAATTTCTCACCAGCTAAATGCAATACTCACTTACCCGCTCCCAGTTCTGTAGATCAAAAATCCAGGCAGGCTCTTCTGGGCTCTTCTCAGAGTTCCTCAAGTTTGAAATAAAGGTGTTAGTCAGCTGGGCTCTTGGCTGAAGACCCTGGGGATGGCTCTCTTCTCAAACTCATCCAGGGTGTTGACAGAATCCAGTGCTTGAGGCTGTAGGACTAAGATCCCCACAGTTGTTTTGCTGTCAGCTGGGATCACCTTCTCAGTTCCTAAGGCCACTCAGGTCCACTCTCACATGGCCCCTCCATCTTCAATCAAAAAACAGCATTTCATTCATTTTCACTATGTGAATCTCCTTGTTTTTACCTTCTGCCTCCTTTTCTACTTTGAAGAGTTTGTGTGATTGCATTGGATTTACTCAGTTAATTCAGAATAAGAGTCTCATTTTTAAGGTCAGTGATTAGTTGACCTAATCCCAACTGCAAAGTCACTTTTCCCATGTAGTGTAATTTGTAGCATATTTGTGAGTGTAATGCCAGGGGCAAAATTTGGGGGCAGGGGATAGAAAAAAATTCTGTCTACCACAGATACAAACAAGACTGGATAAAACCAGCCCTTGGATAGAACCATAAAGAAAGGCTCAATGTCACTAAAGGTAAAAATGCAAGTGTCCTTTTGAATTTGCCAACAAACTTTTATCTCTCTTTTTGAACTATATCACATCATGGGAATACAAAATTTTATGTTTAACTGGTTAGTGGTAACCAGGGTCTTAATTTTTCTTTTCTCTTCTACTGTTTTTTTTTTTTTTTTTACATTTTAAAAGGACAGGTTTATAAGGAAGGAGAAAAGAATAAAGAGAGACGCCTGCATAGCCACAGGTGGGCAGCGAGGAGAGCTGCCTTAATTTTTCTATGAGTGATTGCAATGAATGGCACTCACTTGCTGGGATGCTTTCTCAACTCTGCCTGGAGTCTTATTAAGCCAGGGCTAATGGATCCATTATACATGATAAATTTTCTCAGCTTCTCAAAATGTGGTCAGCAGATGGCTCTCAAATGCAGATTCACAGGGAAACCAGTGAATCAGAACTGCTGGTGTGGACTTGGAGATCTCTCTGGGAGATCTTTAAACCGTCAAGGTTTAAACCATGCAGCTCTCTACTTTCCCCTATATTTTATGAGGAAAAGCAATCACCCAAGTATCAAAAGGAGTCCTAAACCATTTTCTTTCATAAAAGCATGGGGAGCTGACAGCTTCTAGCTCATAAGGAAGCCATCTCGTCTTCTATGTCAAGTCAATGGGGCATCTCAAAGGCTGGGAATGAAGCCTTGGGAAGGGGGGAAAGTGAAGGGGTGAAAACAGACCAGTGAGAGCGTGCCGTGTGCCAGGGCAGGTCCGCCGCCTATACAGATGAGACACTCAGGCAGGCAGCACAGAGCACACATTTCCCTTATTTTATGATTTGTCCTGAGGCTGACCTGAAGTCCCGGATGGAGTGCTTCCTCTGACAGTCTGGAGAGAGCTTTCTCTTCATCTCTAAATTCCTGCTGCCTCCCAAGAAGCAGCGCCAGGCCCAGTGGCAGCTTCAGCCTCAGGACTGTCACAAGCACAGGTGCCTCTGGATTTACTGAATACCTTGAACACAAACCAGCTGGGTTTTTATTGCGTCCCATTTATCCTGCTTCCTCCCCGCCTGGCTGGCTGGCTGGTCTCTTCCTCACTGTGGCTTGCTGTAAAGCACATTGGCACAGACTTGGGTGCAGGTAACAGCTGCCTAAAGGTGCCTGGGGAGATGTGAATTCAGGGTTGTCACCTCATTCCCCATTTAGGCAGCTGGTCAGCACCTGGGTGATTTTTTCTGGCTTTGCCAAACACACATCTGAAGCTGACAGCAGGAGAGGGTGGGAGGAACAAGGAGGCAGCTGGGGAAAGAGGGCTTTGAAGCAGCAGGGCAGAGACTTTGAACCCACACCTGCCTCTTCCTGTGTGACCACAGGCAAGTCACTTAACCTCTCTGGACCTCACTTTTGTTATTAAAAGATAGGGCTTTGATCGATCTGGTATAGGTTTGTTTTGTGAATTCAATGAAATAATATTGAAGTGTCTGTTAAGGCACATTATAGGTCTTCAATTATGCTCAGGTCTTTCTTCCAATATTAAAAACCTGCTTGGCAAGCTGATTAGGTGTTCATTGTCTCAGTTTCCCCATTTGTAATGTAGGGACGAGGTGAGTACTTACCAGGTTAAATGAATTAATACATGCAAAGCTTCTTCGCTCACAGGACTAAGCTCGTAGAAAGTTTCAGTAAGTGTAAATGACATGCTACACGCTTACATTTGTTCACAGCTCATTTGGGGTCATGTGAGAGGCTGTGGAGAGGCTGGAAACCTAGGACCCCAAGACAGACCCAGTCCCGAAGGGTAAGAAGGCTGCTACCTTTTAGTTTTGCTGACAAGTCCTCCTTTCCTCTCTTGCATGGAAGGGCCCTTCCTCATAGAGGTGGCCCAGCTAAAGCCCGTCTTTCTATGGAAATTGAAGTCTGCAGACAAATTACATTAATTATCTACTGGTGCATAATACATTTTCCCCAAGCATTATGGTTTTAAACAAACACTTATTATCTGTAGGTTTCCTGGGGTCAGGGATCTGGGAGTAGCTTTAGTTAAGTGGCTGCGGCTTAGGGTTTCTCCTAAAGCTGCAGAGAGGTTTTGGCCAGGCTGCTGTCACACAAAGGCCCGACAGGGACGGATGGATCCCTTCCCAGGGGAGTCACTGCTGCGGCTGCTGGCACGAGGCCTCAGCCCACACCTGGCTGTTCTCTCACAGGCTGCTGGAGCGGCCTGAAGACATGCTGGCTCCCCACAGAGCAGGTGCAAGGGAGAGATGGAAGCTGCAGTCTCTTTGGTCGGAGCTCACTTCCGATAAACACATCATTTCTGGATTATCTGATGCACTAGAAGCTCATCAATAAGACCATCCCACACTCAAGATGGGAAAAACATGGCTCCATCTTCTGAGAGTGTTGTTAAAGAATTTGAGCATATATTTAATTTATTCATTTTTTGGGTCTGTTTCCTATTTTCTAATTGGATTGTTTGCTTGCTGCCCTCTCCTCCCATCCCTTATGCCTCCTTGATCTTTCCCCTCCCCTACCCCTGAAACCTCACTTCATTTTTCAGTGTCCCTGGTTTTTATAAGTGTTTTGCTTTGTGCAACTATCTGCTATGTAAAAGTCCAGTATTTGTCTTTCTCATTCTGACTTGCTTTACTATACACAGTGCCCTGAATTTCCTTCTACTTTGCTAAAATAGCAACATTTCATGTTTCCTGCAGCTGAATAGTGTTCCATTATGTGGACAGACCACATCTTCTTGATCTAAGCCACCATCAGTGGGCACTTAGGTTGCTTCCATATTTGCACACTAAATATTGTAAAAAGTGTGCAAAAACATTGTAGATCATATCATTTTTTGAGTTGATGGTTTCACATTCTTTGGATAGTGAGACAGCTGGGTCATACAGTATTTCCATTTTCAGTTTGTTAAGTAAATTCAAGTCATTTTCCAAAATGGCTCCACCGGTCTACATTCCCACCAACAGTGTCACTCACTGGGTCCTCTTTCTCTACGTCCTCTTAGCACTTGTTGCCAGGAGTCTTTTTCATATGTGCCCTTCTCATGTCTGTGAGATGATGTCTCAATGTGGTTTTCACCTGCATCTCCCATATTAAAAGCAACACGAGGGCCTCCCTGGTGGCGCAGTGGGTTAAGCAATGCACTATGAAGCAAACCGCAGCCACTGCAGCACGAGTTCGATCCCTGCCGCCGGCCAGGGAGGGGGCCCACATGGCACAGCAGGCCTCTCCTGCCTCGCCCGCTGCTCCCCTCAGCAGTGTACTTCTGTTGATCTGCCTGTTCTGCTCCCCGCTCTCTGTGGTGAACCCTCTCACCCGCCACACCTCTGGCCTGTACCCCAGTGCTTGTGTGCATAAATAAATAAATCTCTAAAAAAAAAAGCAACATGAGCATTTTCCACATCTCTTGGCCTCCTGGATATCCTCTTTGGCGAACTGTTTGTTCAGATCTGTGGCCCATTGTTAATGGGGCTGTTTGTTTATTTATTGTTAAATGAATAAACTTTTATTGAATATATATCTTGGACATTAGCCCCTTGTCAGTGTATAGTGTGTAAATATTTTTTTCCTTTCAGTAGGATCTTTTCAATCTACCTGTATTTTCTTTTGCTGTATAAGAGCTTTTTAATATGAAGTAACCTGAATTATTTATTTTCCATAGAGGAAAAGTCTCTCAAAACATCTTTAGCATTGGTGTTATGAAACGTCCCACTGGAGTTAAGAGTGGGAGATACAGGTGCCCTAGGAGTTAGTCTAAAAGGGAACACTGAAAAAATTAATTCTTGACCACCTTTCTGCAGAGCGCAAGCCCACCCCGTCATGTACTTGGGGCAGGGGCAGGAGTACAGCCACTCATACTGATGAGGAAAGCCCTCTCTAGGCCCTCCCCAGGGACCCTCAGAGCTTGTAGAAACCAGACTCTGCTCCTCCTCATTGTCTGGCTCCCTTTAGGAAGCAGAGCTGGAGTAGGTGCCTCAAATCCAATTACTAGAGTGTAGTAATGATGAAAACACTTTCCTGCAACATGAGAAAAAGTGCTGTTCCTAGGGTCCCCCATGGAATCACCCATGCAGCGTGCAGAGTAACAACAAAACAACTTTCTCTTGGAGACATATGGGAAACTGGAAGAAAATCAGAACTTAATGTTGTTGTTGGCTTTTTAAAAAATTCTCCCAGAGGAAAATTAAAACTCTCACACATTTAGTCTTTTCACCTCCTTGTTTATCTAGTGCCTTTGAACCAAACTACAGGTGGGGGGAAAGAGGAACTTGTTGATGAACCAGAAATAATAGCTGGAGGGTTAGTTCCACTGGGTGAACTGAAAGAATTTGAACCTGGAATCACTTCTTCATTGTCACTATGGCAACGATGGGGTCCTTAGGCCACAAAGCCAAATGACACAACTTTCCCAGCAGGGAAGACGGTATGGATTAGATATGGTGTGACTTGGGGGTGAGACAGGGCAGAGAGATAGACAAAGGTGAAAAATCCAAATATAATTTCCAAAGCAGGTTTGGAATAATCTTTCCTTTGGGAACCTGATCTTCTCAAGAATGGAAATAAAAGAAAATGGCTCCTCTTTCATGTGACTCACTGGTCCAGAAATGGACCCTTGGTAGATGCAGGAGAGCTGAGGGAAAGGATCCAGGAGGTATTTGCTGAGGACTTCTTTTGCCCAAAGTGCTTTCTGTGGACACCCCACCCCACCCCAATACCCACTGTAGCACCTTCTGCCTCCTTCCAGTATCCCTTTTTGAACAACCTCAAAACCTCAAACATTCTAGAGAACAGCGTGCATCTTAACTATGGATGAATGTAATTCTATCATTCTCTAGATGCACAAAACGTTGCAAAGGGAATAACCCACTCACAAAAGAAACTGCTAGTCAGCATCTGGAGAGAAAGGTGGTTCTCTTGTGGGAAACCTGCTGGAATAGAGACAGAGTCTCTGGCTAGGCCATGGAATAGACTTGTGGATATTTCCAGAAGCAGGACTTCAGAGATACCAAATTAATGATATTTTACTCCTTATAAAACTATCTCACTAACTACCTACTATGTGTCAAGAACTTTATTCAGTGCTTGTAAAGATTTACAAAGAACATGGCCAGTGAACATTGAACTGTGGAAACATGAGGTTAGCTTCATATTCAGTTTGCTTTCTGCCACAAAATACTTTTTAAATGGCAACACAAGACAGTAAATCCCAAAAGACTTGGAAGGGAGGGGTCTCATTTGGTGGGGTCAACAGAGTTCAGGCTACTGAAGAGACTAGAATTTATGGGGTAGGGGATGCAAATAGAAGGAATTGAACTGAGCAGTTTCTACAGAAATCTGCACTGAAGACTCTTTTGGTCTTTGACCATATACAAAGCTGTTCATATACAAGGCAAGAGCCTGTGTTTCTGGCAAAGGATAGTTTCTGAGGGACTGTGAACTGTATGGAGATTATTGGAGTTATTCAGTAATGGAAGACATTGGGTTTTGGCTCACTCCACTGTTGATGCAGTTAATTGAAACTCTTGAAAGGCCAATGCAAGGATGGAGCGACCTTAGCCTGCAAGAACACAAGGACTTTTCTTGACCCATCTAAAACTTAGAAGCAAACCTCAAAAGAATCAAATTGGGCTTGCTTGCTTAAGCAAAACTCAGCACTCACATTCCTTAAAAGAAAACAACATAATACAAACTCAAATTAAAGCATTTAAATGTCTATATCAATAATAATAATAATAACGATAATGATAACAACCAGACATACAGAGTAGCAAGAAAACATGACCCAGGAGAATAAAATGAATAGATATAGATTTGAACAGGATGTAGATGTAAGCTGTAGTACACAAAGACTTTTTAAAAGTCACTGAAATAAATATTAAAAATTTAAGGGAAAAGAAGCATATCTTAGTGTAGAAAGGGAAATACGAAAAAGAGAGAAATGGAAATGATAGAATAAAAATACAGTTTTACGGAATGGAAAAGCTCATTGGATTAGGCAGTGCAAAAAAATATATACCAGTTATGTTGAAAATAGATCAACAACAATAATCTAATCTGAAGCAGAGAGGAAAAAGGGATTTTTATAAAATGAACAAAGATTTGATGACCTTGAGGATATATATAGTAGTATAGTATATATTCTCCAATAGAAGAGAAGTGAGGCAAGGAAAAAAATTGAAACAGAAATGGGTATTTCCCCAAACTAGGTGAAAAGAATTTTGACTCACAAGTTGGCATACAGATCCAATAAACTCAATGAAACTTATTCAAGATAATTGAAAGCAAACCACACTTAGACTAATCAAATATCCTAATCAAATACCATAAACCTAAAGATACAAACCATTTAAAAAATAGCCAGAAGAAAAAGGATAAGGGATATACAAAGGAATAACGTAGGTAATATTGCTGATGTCTCACCAGACATTAAACTGATCAGAAAATAATGTAACATAAGCTTTTAAGTGCTGAAATAACAAAAACAAAAACAACAAAATATCCCCAGTCATCCTAGAATTCTGTATCTAGAAAATATAGCCATAATAAACAAAGGTAAAATAAAGATGTTTTCCAGTAAGAATGAGTTGGATTAATCATACACATACAAGATTAAGCAATGCTAAAAGAATCACAATTCCATATGATAAAAGAATGCCAGAAATAGAAAATATGTGAAGTATAAATATAGGAGACATTTTTCTCATCTTTTTTCCCCTTTAAAGACTCTTGGCTGCTTAAATCAAAAATAGTAGCAAAGTATTGTGTTGTGCATAATTTAGGTAGAAGTAGAATGTATGGCCATAATAGTACAAAAGATGAGAAGGGGCAAATGAAAGTATATAAAATTGTCACAATATATATGAAGTGGTATAAAGTTAACTCAAGGTAAACTAGGATGACAAAAGTGTGCTTACTTTAATCCTCAGAGCAACAACTGAAAGTTAAAACAGAGGCAGGACTAAAAGCCAGTAAAGAAAACTAAACAGGATACTAGAGAACACTTATTTGATCCAAAGGTGGAAGAAAAAGAAGGAAATATGAATCAGAGCTTAAATCGAACAAAGAAAATAAATGTGATATAATGGAATTAAACTCAAATCAGATCACTAATTAAATTATATCTACATATCCTAGATAATCTAATAAAAAGAGCCATACTGCCAAACAGAATTTTAAAAGTGACACCTAATTATGTGATGCTTATTAGAGACATACTTTAAATATGAGACACGTAGACATTTAAAATTCAAAAACAGAAAAATGTAACAGGTAATATAACACAAGAGTGGTTATATTAACATCAGATAAAAATCAAAGATAACTACCAGGAATAAAGAAGAACATTATCACATAGTGACAAAAAAGTCAATTCATTAAGAAGACAACAATCTCCAACAATATACACCTAATAAAAACTTCAAAATATGAGTGTAGAACTGATAGAACTGAATGGACAAATCCACATTAAGACTTTGAGAGTTTTGTCCTCCTCTCTTAATAATTGATAAAATGTAGGAACAAAAAAGTCAGAAACAATATAGATGATTATTAGTAACTTCATTGATATTTTATTGGACACTACACAACTGCAGAATACATGTTGTTTTTCAAATGTACATGAAACACTCACCAGAGCAGACCATAAATTGGGCCATAAAATGCATCTTCAATAAATCTCAAAGGAGTGCTGTCCTCTGATAATAACAGAATTAAAAAGAAAATCAAGTACAAAGGATAACTGAAAAATCCAAATATTTTGAAGTTAAACCACATGCTTCTAAATAATTCATGAGCCAAAGATGATATTCCAAGAAAAATGAAAGTCTTGATTTAATGATTAAGCCAGAATATATCCAAAATCGTGAGATTCAGTTTACAAAGGACATAGAGTAAAATTTATGGTCTTAAGTGTTTGTATTAGGAAAGAAAAGGGTTAAAATCAAGTATATAAGCCTTCATAATAAAAAAACTAGAAAAGTAAATGATAGCCATAGTAAACATGAGGAAATAATAAAGTGTAAGTCAATGAGATAAAAAGCAGATGAGGAAATTCAACAAAACTAAAGTTTTCTTTGAAAACAGTGATAAAATGGATAGAACTCCAGCTAGACTAATAAGGAAAAAAAGAGAAACAACATGAATTACCACTGTCAGGGATGAAAGATGAAACATCACTGCAGAATCCACAGTTGTAGAAAGATAAATGAAAGACTCATTCTTAGAAGCTCATGTCAGATTAAATTGATAAATTCTTTGAAAGGTGCAAATGACAAATTTACAAAATAAGAAGTATAAGATACGAATAACACTCTGTGAAAGGAATTAAATTCTAATTAAAAACTTACCACAGGAAATTCTGGGCCCAAAGGAGCTCATTGGTAATTCTATCAAACAATCAAGGACGAAACAATATAAATATTATAAAGTCTTTCAGAAAATAGTGGAGGAGGGAACACTTTTCCACTTATTTTATGAATTTTTCATAACTCTAATACTAAAGCCATTCCAGGAAGGAATGACAGACTACATCCCTTTGTGCACATTTTCAAATTTCTTAGTTAAAAACTAAGGAAACAGGGCCTCCCCGGTGGCACAGTGGGTTAAGCAACACACTATGAAGCAAACCTCAGCCACTGCAGCACCAGTTTGATCCCTGCTGCAGGCCAGGGAGGGGCCCCCCATGGCGCAGCAGACATCTCCTGCCTCGCCCGCTGCTCACCTCAGCAGTGTGTTTCAGTCCGTCTGCCTGTTCTGCTCTCCACTCTGTCTCACCGCCCACACCTCTGGCCTGTACCCCAGTGCTTGTATGCATAGATAAATAAATTTAAAAAACAACAAGTAAAGAAATTGAATTTTCAAAAGGGTATATTATTACCAACTGGAGTTTACCCAAGTTCTAGAATATTTGTTTAACATACAAAGATTGCAAGATATTAAGTTAGTATACAAAAGTAAATTGCGTTTATGTAAAAGAGCAACAAATAGTTGGAAAATAAAATGAAAAATGCCATGACTCTTATAATAGCATCCAAGAAATGAAATACTAAAGGACAAAGTTAAGCTCTCTATATTGAAAAGCACTGCTGAGAAATATTAAGGACCTAAATAAGCAGATATTTTATGTTCTAGGATAGGGATGTTCAACAGGGGTAAGATGTTAGTTTCCCCCTAATTAATCTGTAGGAACATTTCAATTACCATCCCAGCAATTTATTTTTCCCTCACCGTGGTGGGAATTGACAAGCTGATTCTAAAATTTAAATGGAAATTTAGAGGATCTACAATTGTCAGATCTTGAAAAAGGATGTTTTTGATGACCTATCATCTAATTTCAAGTCTTACTATAAAGTGACAGTAATGAAGACCATGTAGCATTGGTTTAAGAATTGATAACTAGATTGGTAGAACAGATTAGAGAATCTAGAAAAAGATCTACATATATGTAGTCAGTTAAGTTCATACATCAGAGCGAAATTTCAACGCAGAAGGAAAAAAATTTTTTTAAGATTCCAGTGTAACTGGGTATCCATTGAGGGTGGGAGGGGGATGAATCCTGACTTCACCTTACATCATACCATAGATCAGAAACCTAAAATAAAAGCTAAAATTATAAAACTTCTAGAAGAAACAGAAGAATATCATTCCTAATTTTAGACAGGCCATCACTAGCTATAAAAGAAGAATTTAATAAATTTGATCTCATAAAAATTAAAGCTACTGTTCATAAATGATGCTATTGAAGAAGTTCATAGGCGATCCCTACACTGGAAATAAAATATTTGCTTATGCAATTTGATAAAGAATTTGCATATATAGAGAAGTCCTACAATTCAATGAGAATACAACTGAGTGTAAATAACATCTGAAACATGTGAACCATCACTTCTCAAACAAAGATACAGAAATAGCCAATAAGCGCATAAAAAAAGCTCCCAGTCATCAAGAAAAAGTTAATTAAAACCATAACAAGATAACAGTACCTGGTTGCTGGAAAGACTGAAATTTAAAACTTTGACATACCAATTGTTGGTGAACTAGTGGAGCCAGGGGGATTCATATATTACCAGTAAGTGTGTAATACGGTATAAACACTATGGAAAACTTCTCTGCTTCTATAATACTCTGTGGCCCAGGATATCCATTTTTAGGTATTTCTGCTAAAGAAATGAAAGCATATTTTCTATACAAAGATGTATGTCAAATGTTTATGTAAATGTATTCACAATGGCCCCCAAGTTGAAACAGCCTAAATGGATAGATAGGAGAATGAATAACAAATTGCAGCATATTCACACCAACAGAATAAAAATGAACAGGAAGATACACACAGGGATCTCAAAAACATTATGTTGAATGAAAGAACATGCAGCCAAAAGTACATTTGGTATAATTTCATTTATAAAAAAAAAAAACAACAAAAAACCATACCTGGTTGAAAGCTGAGAGTAAGGAGTGTCTAGGAAGACAGGACTTTTGAGAGTTGTGTTAATGCTGGGTAGTCTCTGGGGGTGTGGTGTGTAGGTGCATGCATCTGCTATAATTTATTGGACTGCACTCTTAAGATAGTACATTTACTCCGAGAACAAAAACAAAAGCCACACTGTCATGGTGTAGGCTTTGGTGTCAGAAAGACTTATGTTCAAGTTCTGACTACCACATGTTACTCACTGACCTTGAGCTCATAAACTATTCTCTTCAAAGTTCAGTCTCCTCAGCTGTAGAAAGGGGAGTGAGAATTACATGACTAACTTATGAAAGTATAGAAGAAAATGATCATTGACCATACGCTCACCCAGAGATAATCACAGTAAATCTTTCAGCATATTTTTTTCTATTCATGTTCCATTTTTTTCTATGCACATAGTTGAGAATGAATATGAAATGCTGATTCCACCTTTTAATGCATATTAAAAAGCATGTTCTTATGCTATTAAAATGCTTGCAAGCAAACTTATTTTTCTTTAAAGGTCAGAAATGCTAAAAATCTCTGTGGGCCTCTACTCATTCACCTACTTATTAGCTCAAAGAGTGAGCTCTTTTTAAAAAGCAAATTTGATTGCGTTACTGCCTACTTAAACCATGTCAGTAAACTTTACTGTCCTTAAGATAAAATTCCACTGAATAGGCTTCCAGATCCTTCATTACTAGCTCTCTGCTTACTTCTCAGTCCCTTTTCAGGTTTCTTCACTGTTCATCCCTATATCTGTCAGCCTTTGTTCTGACAGAGCTGCATAACCAATCACCCTCAAACTCAGTGCCTTAAATTACAATCATTTGTTCTCATGGATCTGATGATTGGCTGGTGCAACTCTGCTTCTGACTGGGGCTGGGGGTTGGGCGCGCTACAAGGGGTTGGGCAGAACAGACCTTGCCCGAGATGCAGTTCTGTGGATCGGCCTGAAATCTCTGCTCCATGTCCTTTCATCCTCGTTGGAGCAGCAGGCTAGCTGGGATATGTTCTTAAGCAATGGGAGTAGCTCACGGGGTGAATGGAATACCCAATGCTCTGAAAAAGACTTAGATCGGCACACTAATAGTGAAGTGGGTTTTTTTTTTCTTTAAAGATTTGTTTATTTATGCATACAAGAACTGGGGTACAGGCCAGAGATGTGAAGCAGGTGTGCGGGAGCTGAGAGGATTCACCAGAGACAGGGTGAGGAACAGAACAGGCAGATGGACTGGAATACACTGCTGAAGGGAGCAGCTGTGAGGCAGGAGAGGTCTGCTGTGCCCTGTAGGTCCCCTCCCTGGCCGGGGATCAAGCTCATGCTGCAGTGTCTGTGGATGCCTCATGGAGCAGTGCTTAACCCTTTGAGCCAGCAGGGAGGCCCCTAATACTGAAGTTTTATAATCAAGCCAAAGTCAATGGGAGAGAAGTACCCTTCACCCTGACCACAGCAAGACTGAGCCTGCAGAGAATGGCGAAGAACTGGAGCCAACGGTTGGATCTACCCCAAACCCCCATGCTCCTGGCCAACTGTACAACTTTTTTGGCTCCTCCGTTAGTGAATTATTGCAGGCACTTTTTCCTACCATTGAGCATCCCACTCTGAATCAACGTCAGGCCAGCTATATGCCCCATAGTACCCTGCACTTCCTCCTCTTGCCTCTTAGTGTATGGTGTTTGAGGTGTATGAGGTTGTCCAACCTCATAACTCTCATCTCCTTTGAAGGTTCAGGTGAGCTTGTTCTTGAGGTATGAGAAAGGGATGGGAAAATCTGTTCCTATGCACAACTTTTACTTTCTGGATGCTTCATGTGTTGGATCTGAAACCTCTGGAAAAGGCAAACATCTTTCATTGGGTTATAGGCAGAAACTAAACTGTAATGAATATCTATTGCTTTTGGTTGCCCATATCTCTCTAGTCTTAAACACAACAGCAGTTGACTTTTTGGGATTGACTTCTGTGCCACTGTATGCAAGCTTAGGTCCCCTGTATCCTGTGTCGCCTGATGGTTAGATGTTCTCACCCAACCTTTTGGATCAGACGGAGCAATCCAACAAGTGAGCAAGTTGGACAGACGTCTCAAAGGCAGTCTTTTCAGGCGATTGCGCATCATTAGTTCCTGTATCCAGATTCCCAGATTCCTTGGGGCGTCTACTCTTTTTTTTTTTTTAAGATTTATTTATTCATGCATACAAGAGCTGATAGAGGCCAGAGTTGCGGGAGGTGAGAGGATTCACCAGAGACAGAGTGGGGAGCAGAACAGACAAATCAACTGAAACACACTGCTGAGGGGAGCAGCGGGTGAGGCAGGAGAGATCTGCTACGCCATGTGGGTCCCCTGTCTGGGGGGCGGCAGGGATCAAACTCGTGCTGCAGTGGTTGCGGTTTGCTTCATAGTGCATTGCTTAACCCGCTGCGCCACCAGGGAGGCCCGGGGCTTCTACTCTTGATGAAGCTCTGAACTTTAGCTTTTCCTCTGATTTTGTATGCTTTCATAAATTCTTTCAATAAATACCTGCATTTCATCTTTATTAAATTAACCAGAGCTCATTTCTATTAGTTATTATGAAAATAAATCATAGCTGAGGTTACAACCAGATGCTCAACAACTTCAGACCCCACTTTCTGTATCTACTTCTCTCCTCTGGCTCCCCAGGAAAGGGGCAAGGGAGCATGCCAGCTCTTATTTAGGGTTAACTGGCCTTTGAGCGCTCATAAAGCTCATTTTAAGAGGCAAATCTTGGGATAATGCAAGGCTGTCAGCAGCTGCGAATCTCTGTGCATGTGTCTTTTCTTTGCCAAGGAGGAAAAGACACTTCCTGTGGGAGCTGGAATAACAAGTGGCTACTATGTACCAACTCCCGCATGTTAAAAATTTATGCCCATAATTGTATTTGCAGAGCAAGTTTTTTGAGCGTTCTTAAGAGCGATGAGGAAGAGATAGGAGTAATGATGGTTCATGAGCCCGCGGGTGGCTGGGAGCCATGGAGGTGCAAATCCAAATATATCCTCCTGCTGAGGGCCCTCTTATTTATTTGATTTCTAGACTTGAATGCGCTTGCACAGGTCCTGGCCATTTTCACATTTTCCATAAGCCAAACAGCATGTAGCTGGATGCACAAATGTGGTAGTTAACCTGGTTGCTGAAGAGAAGGCCTGAGGCACAGCTCATAGGAACTGATCCTCACTTTGTTATTAATCTCCCACTTGCTGGGTGACACTGAAGAACAAAAGCACCCACCTATTAGCTCCTGCTCGCCCACTCTGTCCATGTAGGAGCAGATTATGGAATTCTGTCCTAATTTGGGACAAATGACACCTCTTGCTTATTCTTAATTGTCCTGCTATGCAAATTTTTCTTTCCCTTCCTAATTTATCATGTGAGAAAAATTAAATTAGCTTGAACATGTGGTAACAGACTCTAGCGATTTTGAGCTCTTCACTTCTTCCCCTAGGCATTGAATCAGCTCTATTTTTTGGACTAGATTTGTTTGGCAGATCAAAGGGAAGATAACAAGACTGGGGGATGGGTGAGGCAGGTTTTTTAAAGATAAGAAGTACAAAAGGAGCTGCCATCTGAGGTCTCAAATTAGGATGGAAAGCACATTCTCTACAACTATATCTTACCATAATTGAAAGTTTAAAACAGAGTGGATTTGATTTGAATCAAGAGGCTGCAATTAAATTTATTTTTCTAAGAAGTGCACTCAGTACGTAATATAGCCTTAATGTCTGCTCTTCACAACTAACTTGGAGAAAGGGGTATATTTCATTGTGATTATATTTTATTATAAAGAGGATATTTCATTTTGATGTAAGGATTTTGGAGAGGCAATGAGGTATGGAGGAAAATACATTAGGTAGTCAGAAGATCTGAATTCTTGCTCCTCTCCCTGCTACTTATCCACAGGTGACTTTGCTTAAGTCCCTTACATCTTGAACCTCCATTTATTCTTCCATGAAAAAGTAATCTCTGTCTTTCTGCCTGACCAAACCTCCAGGGACACAGCTCTCAGTCAAGGGAAAAGCTCTTGGTCAGTGTGAGCTGCTGATAGGATTCACAGGATGGTGAATTGGGAGCTGTTCCCATAGTTCCTGGCAGCCACCAGCCAGCTTACCTTGGCCAATCTGGTGAACTTGATTCATCTGGACTGAAGTCAGAACTTCAGCCCTCAGTTCACCTGGAATGGACTTCCACCTCCGTAGTCTCTTACCTGTGACTAGGTATATAGTGGGAGGGTACGCTGCCACAGTTTTTTGGAGGGTAGTTTTGGATTCTTTATTAAAATGAATAGGTTCACACGTGTAGGAACCTAGGTTGCTAAAACTCCTTTACAAGTACTTAAGAAATAAACATAGCTGTCATTGATGGCCAGGTTCTAGGTTCTCCACTTGTATCCATTCATTAATTCTTCACCTCCACCCACTGAGGTGATTACTCCCATTTCACAGATCAGAAAACTGAGACCCAGAGAGGTGAAGTAAACTGCCCAGGATTATAGAGCTGGTAGATGCCATACTACTCCACTTGGGCTGCTATAACAGAATATTATAGACTAGCTTATATAACACAAAATTCCTGCAGCTTATAAACAACAGAAATTTATTTCTCACAGTTCTGGAGGCTGGAAGTCCAATGTCCAGGCATCAGCATGGCCGAGTTCTGGTGGAGGTACTTTTCCTGGTTCATGGACCACCATCTTCTGGCTGTGTCCTCACTGGTGGCAGGGGAGAGCGAGTGCTTTGGAGTCTCTTAAAGGGGATTACATTTTTAATTTTCACTTTATAGCTTCCTGTACTGTTTGACTCATTCAACACTGAGTCTCTTTAATAACATATATTCTCATGTGCAGAAGACAGAACCCTAATTCCAAACAGACCCCCCCAAAAAGGAAACAGAGTCACTCATACAACAGGTTTGGCCAAGAGCATCAGGCAGTCTTGGCCTCAGGTGCTCAAAAGGTGTCATTCTTGACTCACCTTTCCTCCCTGCTGTCTTTATCCCCTGGAAGGCTCCCCCTGGCAAAAGGATTCCAGCCATTCCAGATTTAAACTTTTATGAACTTGGCAATCCCAGTGAAAAGAGAGAGGCACTAAAGTTTCCAGTAAAAGTCCTGGGGTTGACTCTCCTGGAATCAACTCTGCTCCTGTATCCACCCTGAACCATTCCTGGAGGCCAAGAAGGAAGGAGGCTGAGGCGGCCTATTGGAAGGGAAGTTGGGGTCAGTTTCTCCACGGCGCTAAGCATTGTGGGAGGAGGGCGGGCCAGCAGAGAGTTCCACCCAGGAAAATGGATGCTGTTACTTCAAGGTGAGAAAAAGGAGGGCAGGAACAGCCATCTGCCACATACGCAGGCCTTTCGCAATTTTAATGGGAGGGAGAATTTCAAAAGGAAACAGTGAAGATTGTTGGAGGGAATTCTCAGAGCAAGTGAAATATCTCACTCTTGCTAGGAAATCAAAGTAGAAACTACTGGTGACAACTGAACTCAGGGTAAGGAAAATTCTTTTACGCATTCTTTTCAAAAGAATCTAAATATGATTTATTTTGCTGGACGAATTGGGATGATTGAATAACTCATTGATTAGTGTTGGACCTAATTAGGTAAATGACACTATCTAGATGATAGGGAATAGGCAGCCATTAAAATGCGGTAGTACGTGAATACTGATATGGAAAAATCCCCCAATTACTTTAAGGAAAAAATGCACACTGCCCAACAGTATTAACGCTACAGTCTTGCACTTTTAAAAAGTGTGCATATGTGCATGTTTAGTAAGAAGATGCAAAATTAACACAGGAGAATTTTCACCAGCCGGTTCTGGGTTGATACATGTTATGAATGGCTTTTATTTTCTTCTCTTTCCACATTTGTATTTTCTAAGTTTTCTTCAATGAATATGTATTACCATTTTAAACATAATTTACATTTTGCCAAAGTCAATTCCTACTTTAAAAGGTCAGATAGTTCAATGAAGCTTAAAAGAAACTGTTCCCTTCCCCTCCCTTTCTCTCCCCCCCCCCCACCTTTACTCTCATCCTCATTTCCAGAGGCAATCACTTTTAACTCTGGATATTGCTTCTAAAATTTACTTACATTTTTCTAAATCAACTGTATGTTGCTATTCTAGATTTTTTTTCAGAATTATATATCATTTACTTCCTAAGATGAAGATTCAATGCTGATACAGCATTCCACACTAATTCTTCCCCCTTTCTCCCACTGTGACCTAAATCACTTCCTTTATCAAGTTCATTGTTGATTTTATGATTAGGATCAAGTAAAAATTTTCCGCTACTGAGCCAAGGAGTGTATTTATATTTGCTTTCCCAAATACCCACTCCTTTTAAGGATTTGAATTCCACCCTGAAAACCCTGCCACTAAGTGAAAAGCTGTTAAATGAAAAACAAAAATAGTTTCATTCACTTTAATGGGGAAAATGTGGATGTATCCCAGCCCAAGAAGCCAGGATGCCAAACAACTTTCATAGAAAATGATATTGGGCCTCCTTGGTGGCTCAAGGGGTTGAGCCCTGCACTGCAGAGCTTCCACAGCCACTGCAGAGAGAGTTCTATTCCCAGCCAGGGAGAGGACCCAAGTGGCGCAGCAGACCTCTCCTTCCTCGCCCACTGCTCCCCTCAGCAGTGTATTTCAGTTGATTTACCTGTTCTGCTCCCCACTCTGTCTCTGGTGAATCCTCTCACCATCCCCCCACACCTCTGGCCTGTTCCCCAGCTCTTGTATGAATAAATAAAATCTTTAAAAAAAGAAAATATCAATTGAACAATAAGAACAAGTTTAAATAATGTACAATAAGTTGAGAGTAAATAAACTCAGTGTGTGTGTTTGTGTGTATGTGTGTGTGTGTGTAAATGAAGGCTGACTTTACTTACCCAGGAGGAAGCGTAGATTTCATGCCCGATAGTTGGAGGAGGCACCAGTATTTGGAAGGTATGTTCTTGCGGTTCTGTTTTCTTTAACAATCTCTTTGGGCTCATCTTTCAGTCAAGCGGCACTTGAAATAAAATTGATGCATGGTAAAACACTCATAAGGCTAAATAAAAGCTAAATATGGAAATGTTTTGCAAGATGTGGAGACAGCATACACAGCCAAATAGACAGAAGTGTGGTAGATTTTCTTGTTTGGTGCTTTTTGTCTAACAAGTCATTCTAAACTCATCTAAAATTTGTTCAACAATCTAGTTTCTGACTGGAAACTTGACTCAATTGGAAAGCATGTCATTGTCTGAAATTACAATGTCAAACTATTACTTTTTATAGTATATATATTTAATGTGCTTCTGGGGAAAAGTTTATTATCTTCTCCCTCCCTCCAAGTAAAATGAATGACAGAAAATACTTGTCTGAAAAGGGGTATAATTCTCAAGAGATAATATGAAGAGAAAAATTTAATAGTCTTTATATGAGGTAATTTACATGTTTTATTTTTCTTTTACTTAATTGCCTTTTAAAAAGTTGCTTACTGTTCTTCAAATTTCTGGTGAAATCTTCTATACAATGATAGAATGTCTCTCCACACAAACATGTCAGACAATCTGCCACTTCCAGTTTTTAACCCAGATACACTTCTAGAACTCCTCACTCCACTATGTTCTGGACTGGTTTTCTCTCTTGCCGTGAAGGACAGCTGGTTTCCTGCTCTCTGTTCCAACTGCCTGAACATTCCCTTTCTCCTCTCTCTTGCACTGGATTGCTTCGTTGATTTCATTCCCCTTTCTCAATTTATTCTCTCATTTTGATGGAGTACAACTTTTTATAACTTCTTCAAGAAGACACACAGGAAATAAATTCCTTAAGACATTTGCATGCCTGAAAACGTTTCTATTCTATACTCATTCCTAGTAGATAGTGTTGGCCTCAAACAAAAGCAATCAGTTATTCCTACAACAAATAGGTTAGTTGGAAAAAAACAATATAAGAGAGGGAAGATTGGCGAGTGCATTCATGATGAGATTTGAGGGCACCTCCCTCAATCTAAGGCTAAGGACCCCCCTGCATAGCCACGGGAGCACCCCTCCCTCAGTTCCACCAAAGGGGAACATATCATCATTTCTTTTGTGTCCTGCAAGGCATGCTGGGCTCTGTAGTTTGCTGATTTATGGGTGCATGTGCAATCTCTGTCTAGCCGCCTGACCTCTTAAATATGATTCTAAATATTCATATTCACTATAATTTGGTGGGCTATAGAATTCAAGTTGGAAATATTTTCCTTTTGAATTTTAAAAGCATTGTTCTATGTTCCTTTAGTAATATCATTCTGATCTCTAGCAATTCCTCCTTGACAGTGTTTATGATCTTTATTTCTGGTGATCTGAAGTTTTGGGATGACAGGCTTTGATGTGATAATTTCTTCATTAGATGAGTTCCTTTGAAGGTCCCTTCACTCTGGAAACTTCTATCAGTTCTAGAAAACGTGCTAGCACTTTCATATTGCCTCCCTTCCATTGTCTCTCTTGATTATTTGTCTTGATTTGGATCTTAAGACACAGCACATCATTTTCAATTCTGTCTCATGTTAGAGTTTCTGTAGGAAGTCCTCCAGACAATTGTGTTTATCGACTGTGCTTTTATTTCTGCACTCATATTTTTAGTTTCCAGGTGTTCCTTCTTGTCCTCTTTTTATGAGCTCTCATTCTTGTTTTATAGTTGCAATATCTTCTCTATTATGGCTACTAATTATAAATTTGGAGGAGGTGTTATTTTGAATTGTCTCAGAGTTCATTTTCTTATTTTCCTTCTTCCTGCCTTCCCTTCCTCTCTCTTTTCTTCTTTCCCTCCCTCCTTCCCTTCCCTTCCCTCCTTTTCCCATCCTTCTTCTCTCCTCCTCTTTCTCTTCTTCTTCCTCCCTCCCTTTCTTTTAGATTGTTATTTTAGTCCAATTCTTCCATTATTTCAATACTGCCAACATTTCCCTTATTATTGTTAGGGAAGGGAGACTGACTTTGTCCTCAGAGAAGGAGGGAGGGCACCTTAGATTTCTACCTAAGCTGAAGGAAGCTGCAGGGTGAATGGGAGCAGAGGGGACCAGGGAGGGATGGGAAAACCTCATTTCATTCATTGCAGTATTGTTGACCTCAAGCATCTTGGCAGCCAGCCCTGGAGCAGCCCTGAAGGTCCTTTCAATTATACCTCTGTCTTTTCCTTCTTTGTTGGAGCCAAAAGAGAAGCTCTGTATGATTCTTAAGACCACATATTTAGCTAACCCACTCTAGCCTAAGTGATATTTTATGAGGAATTAATCTAATGACTGCTCATCTTTCATACCCTGACAGTGGTGAATGTGTCCTGGGAAGACCTCACTGCCAATCAGGCTCCCTGTTCTTGGCAAGGCCTAGGACAGAGAAATGGCCCCCATTTTGCCTTGGTTCCAGATGGAGGCCGTGCCTGGGGATTTTGAAGGTCTTAGGGAAATCAGGGCCAACCCAAAGGAATTCAGACACAAGGAACAAAACAAATTGAATTTTTTTAGTAAGTTGTGTTTTGCCTCTCATGTCTAGTTCCCTTTTATTTAATTTTTGGGACTCTATGAATTAGTTACAGTCAACTTGGTATTTTCCACCCATTAATCTATAAATACTAAAGAGACTAATTGTGGACAGCTGCTGTTCCAGAATGCCCGCTGTATCTCTACCTCTTTTCTGAAGGTCCTTCTCCTAAACTGCACCTCAGGACCCCCTTCTCCCTGGTCGTAGGGGACCAGTCCTCTTCCCTAAGGGCAGCCAGTCTATCCGCTAATCATCAGTGCACAAGGTGGTCGTGGGTCCCACTTGGGTGTCTTGTCAGGTTCCCTTGCTGGGGGAATCTGACTTCAAAATCTGAGATTTTGAGTGCCTGATGGCAGAAGCTAAAGGCACAAAGAGAGAGTAGCTGAAGCTTATATGAGAAGGAGAGAGAGCAGGAGGCTTCTCTTCTTCCTCGCTCATTTTCTTCCTTTCTCCAAATTCCTTTTTTACCATCTTTCCCTCTTCCCATCTCTAAGCTCTGCTTCTCGTAGTGCACCCATACATTCCAGCAGTCAAAGAGAGGAAATGAGGGAAATCTGGGTTCAGGCTATGTAAGATCTAGACTTACATCATTCTCCTTGGAAACTCCAGTGGGAGGGGAACAAACTTGTGTTTTTGAATTCCATATATAAGTCCCGGGGAAAGCCCCTGATTTGTCTGGATGAGTCACATGCCCCCTCACTTGGTAAATTACCGTGGCCAGGGACAAAAGTTATTTGCTTAGTCTGACTTAGACCAGTGACCCATCTGAGTGGCAGCAGTCACCACAAAGCACATGAAGCGAAAACTGTAAACAAGCAGAACTCATCATTGTAGTTACTGCTACAAAGAAGAGGCTAAGTCATGTTAGTCATATGCTGATCTAAACATCAGCTGTCCACAACTGGTAATCCACTCTGTTCCTGGCACACGGGGGAAAGGCAGTATAGGCCTTTTCCCTGCATTGGAAAAGACGGTGACCTCAACAGAGACTGCATCAACACTTATAAAGCAACAGCTCTCCACTGGAGACTTGGGGATCTTGTAAGTCGAGGGTATTGCCTACTCTCTAAAAAAGCCCCAAGTCTTCTGCCTCATCTGCTTAAAAGAACCTCATCCATTGCTATATGGACAGCCTCTGTTCAGTCCTTCAGCAGATTCTCAGGCCGTTGGTCACATGATAATTTCAGGAAAGGAGGAGGAAGGTGGAAGGGAAAAAGCATAAAGACCTATTCCTTTTCCCACCCAAAGACATCTCAGAAAAGTTAGATAATTTAAAGGACTCTGGGCTAGTCTGCCCAGGCTACTCCTGCCTGCCTGTCATCCATCCATCTGTTCATTTTTATTTCTTCCCTTCTACCCAATTACCTATACCTTCTACTCAATTACCTATACAAACATCCACCCATCTGTTGATCCATCCATGCTTCTATTGATCTACACACACACACACTCACGCACGCACGCACGCACGCACACCCATCCATCCATCCCTCATCCATTGTTAAAGAAGTTTCTTTCATACCTTTGCACGACTGAAACATTCATCTCACTTCATCTTCTCCACTGGACCTTGGCTCTTGGAAGTCCTTTTTCCCTCCAAGTTCAAGCAAATTATAACTTTGTAAAGTGGTGCAAATATGAGCCAACTTTTGTCTGCTTCTTTTTACAGGGAAATTTTTGTTCTCTCTTTCTGTCCTTGTGCTGCCTGAAGTAGTATTTTTTCCCTCCCCTTGGATTTGAGCCTTCACAAGTGTTCCAGAACAAAATTAAACCAAATAGAGAATTAGGTTCCCCTCCCTTTTCTTGGAAATATCTTGCCACTGGGCCATGCTCCCTGGGAATTAAATAAGTTTTCAAAAGAAGATCAGAAATAGATTTCTCAGTGGGATATCTAGATGTCAGTAAATGAATTTATGGAAAGTGGGTTAGGTTTGGCAAATTCTAAACTGTGATTGGATGAATCTGCAAAATATCTGTGTGGTAACCTTTCTTCTTTTTTCATTAATTTCTCCTCCATATCCAATTGGAATTCCTCCTCCTTGATGTTATACTTCAACAGTCCTTTCTTATTTTACCTAAATATCTCCTCCAGTTTAAAGTTAGTGGGCTGGAAAAGGAAAGGGGAAACAACCTGTCATAGTATTCAAATTCCTGTTTTCAGTGGTCTATATGCTGGCAGTGGTATGATCTGAACGGGAAGGCATTACTGGGTGTATTAACTCTTTAAACCTTAGTTACCTCATCTGTCAAGATGAGACAAAGCTCTCCTACCCCCTTCCCCAAGAAAAGGAAGTAGCTTCAAAGGGGTTGTCAAGATCTCTAACAACCACCAGACTAGTCCACCCTCAAAGCAGTAAAAACTTTGCTAAAATGGAAATGTTCCTTGGGAGTTCTTCCCTCCATCAAACCAGCTTTTATAATTCATTAATACAAGTGTATTAGGCAGGTGAGGAGGCTCATATGGATAGGAACACAGAGTGGGTAGGTGTGGAGGGAGAATGGAGGAGTCAGAGAAAGATCTGCATAGGAATTGGAGGAAGGGATATGGGGGCGGGCATTACCCTGAAGGACCTGGGGGAGTCTGGACAGACTGAATGCTGGCTCAGGACAATAGCAAAGAGAAAAGAAACCCCTACTCACAGCAGGCACTGAATCCATGAGTGAAAGAGGGCTATTAAAAACAAAACCAAACCAATTTCTCTTATGCACGGAAAGTGTCCCCTTAAAACTCCTATGTTGAATTTCTAACCCCCGATGTGAAGGGATTTGGGGAGCTCTCATGAATGGGGTGACTATCCTGATAAAAGAAGCCCTAGAGTGCTCCCTCACCCTCACCACAAGTGAGGACTCCACAAAAAAGTGGCCGTCTGCAACCAGAAGAGGGCGTTCCCCAGAACTGACCCTAGTGGCACCCGGATCTCAGCCTTCCAGTCGCTAGAACTTTGAGAAATCAATTCTGCTGTTTATAAGCTTCCGGAGATTATATTCCACTGTAGCAGCCTTAATTAAGACCCCTGTCCCTTGACTGCTCAACCAAATAGCACTTGCACTACCAGATTGTTCTGGATGAATGAAGATGGGTTTGGAGACACATTTATAATCACATCAGAACTGGGATCCCAGAAGAGGCGCAGGGCCCACAAAAACCTCATCCAAAGAAAAGACATTCTCCACATATCATGCCCTTTGGCTCTGCCCTCACCCTGGGTCAGCTTCCTCTCCCGAAGAGCTCACCTCCTCATTTCCCTTCCCGGTGGCCTCAGGTGGAGGTAAAAAGGGCCAACAGCTGTGCTGCCGGCTAGAAGCAAAGACGGGAAATATGTGCAATTTCCTCAGCAACATGCAAGCATGGAGAGATTCATAAAGAAAAGGAAAGAGAAGTTATGAGGGCACTGACAGCGTGCTGGCTTCATTTCCTGGGGACTCCAGGCGCAAGCAGAGGATGAATGAAATATGATAAAGGAAAGTTCCTCCGTCCTCCTGACTGGAAGTGTTGGGGGTAGAACTGATGACTAAGATGGCGGTGGAGTCAGCTGGGACTTGTCCTTGGTGAAGATCCACTCAGCTTCTATGCTTCGCAGGTCTCTGCCCAAGAAGGTATTTGCATCTACACCACCTGGGCCTGTGTTGGCCTCTGAAGCGCAGTCTCCTTCTAGCTAGTGGGTAAGCTAACAGGTCTGAGGAAACCCACTCTTCTCAGAGAAAATGTATTTTTTTCACTTGCCACAACTACTCTGATTTTCCTGACAGGCTGCTCTTGACAGAGTATTTTCTAGTCCGATCCTGTAAGTTTTGTTGGCTGTTAAGTAAAACAAACATGCAAACAAACAGCCTCTCGGTCTCTCATAGGTCCTCCTGTTCCTCTCTGTGACAGGAGCTGGGTGTGTGCAGAAGCACAGTGACCCACTTGAGTGGCTCTATATGAGGTGGTGACCTATGGACCCTGCTGGTCTAGTTGCTCCTTGTACTGGGCCTGCTGAGGGGTGACTATCCATGTGTGGCCCCAGATGGCAGTCAACCAAGCTTGTGCCTGACACACAGGTCACTAGGTCCCTTTCTTGCTTGGTCAAGGCCAGGTCACGCTCCTTGCCTGGTACAGCTCTGACTTGGTTCTCACCGCTGACCAGCTGCTATCAGGTTCTTCATTTACCACCTGGTCTAAGTATTTTACAGAGGCAGCAATCAAGTCAAGTCGATTTTACTTTTCAAATCTGCCCTTTTCTTTCATTATGATTCTTCTGTGGGAAATTTCAAACATATGCTGTTTCAATCCATATCCTTGTCAGAAGCAAAGGTTAGTTCACTCAAAAGGCAGTTAGCTGAAGAGAATTGAAGGAAGGGACTAAAGATGGTGTGATTAGGATTCTTTGGAGCCAGGGAAGGAGAGACAGACACCCAGGGATGAGAAGTGAACAGATGAAAAAGAGGGTGGACCCACAGCAGCTGTCATTAGCTGCAGGGGAGGGTAGATTTTAGCCTCTGGGCCTGTCTTTGTAAATAAATTTCTACTGGAACACAGCTGGGCTCATTCATTTACATATTATCTACAGTTGCTTTATGCGATGAAAGCAGAGTTGAGTAAAGGTAGCTCAAATATTGCCCATGAGGCCCAATGTTTTCTCTCTGGCTCATTACAGAAAAAATTTGATGACCACTGCTCTGATAGGCGTCATTGTGAGCCCCACCCCAACATTTCATATGTTGAAGTTCTAAATACCACTACCCCAGATTGTAAGCAAGTGAGTTAAAGTGAGGTCATAGGGGTAGGCCCTAATCCAAATATGACTGGTGTCCTTATAAGAAGAGGTATGGACCCAGAGATACAGGAGAAAGATGAAGTGTGAGTATAGAGGGAGAAGGTGACTCATCTGCAAGCCAATGAGAGATGCCTTCGAAGAAATCAACCCTGACAACACCTTAATTTTGGACTTGTATCCTCCAGAACTATGAGGAAAAAGATTTTTGTTATTTAAAGCATCCTGTCTGTGCTCCTTTGTTATAGCAGTCGTAGTAAACTTGTACAACTGGTAGAGCAGAACAGAGCCTGTTACAACTGTGGGAGGGCAGAGAAGAAGCAAGGGGGTAGGTACCCTGACCTGCTTCTGGGGACCTGGACTGGAAAAACACAGCCAGAAACCAGTCACCACAGAACACCGGCTGATTCAGTTAATTGAGGTTGGTCTTTTAGGGCACAGAGAAAGGCAAAGAAAAATACAGAGTAGACCTAGGGACAAAAACTAGAAAAACTGTCGCATATACAAATAAGCAGAGAGAATGGTATAAAGAACCTCCACTAACTCATTTTCCCACTTCAACAAATACCAATATTTCCCCATAATTGTTTCATATACATCTTTCTACTTTTGTGTGTGCATGCGCGTGTGTGTGTGTGTGTGTGTGAAGAGTATTTGAAAGCAAAGCAAATCCCAGGAGACATATCAGAACACCCAAGAACAGTTCAGTGTGTATCTCTCTGTACTACATGCGAACTATTTTAAAAAATGATAACAATGCCTCATCATCCCTAATAAAATCATCAAAATTCCTTAATAACATCTCACCCTAGTCCATACTCAAATTTACCCACTGTCTCTAAAATGTCTTTTAACAGTTGGTGCGCTCTAATTTGAAGCCAGACCAAATTCATACATTATATTGATTTGTTGGAAAAACAGAATTGTCCTATTGTAGAACTTTCTCACATGCTGGATTTCTCTGATCACATCAATGTGTTGTTGAACTTTTTCCCTTAATTTCTATAAACTGGTATTAGACTTAAAGACTTGATTAGGCATATTCATATTAAATATTAAATTTAATATTCATATTCTATGGATTTAATATTCACGGGGGTGTGTGCCTTCTATGACGTCACATTACAGGGAGAGAACTGCTACTTTCAGTGACGTCAAGATCAATCATTGGTCAGACATGTCACTCTGATCTCTTCATTATTAAGTTCTCTGTTCAACTTTCATCTAATGTTAATGTTTATTGATAATCATTGCCAAATCTATTATTTCATTTGGTTTTGCAAAATGGTAATTAGGGTTCTCCAGAGATACAGAACTAACGGATCTTGTCTGTATGTGTGTGTATATCACATTATATTATGTATATATGATATATATCATGCATGTGTGTATCATGTATACATTATGTATATGCTATATTATGTATATATCATGTGTATATAATATATTTTGTATGCATTGTGTATATATAATATATTGTGTATGCATTGTGTATATATAATATATTGTGTATACATCATGTATATATAATATATAATGTATGTGTGCATTATGTATATAGCTAACATATATGTGCATATGTATGTATATACACACACATATACACACACATCTCACATTAGTGCGACATCCCATGAGCTCATCCACTGTAAGGTGGAGACCTAGGAAAATTGTTGATATAATTGTTTAAGTCCAAAGGCCTGAGGGTTTCAGAGTCTCAGTGTAAATCTCAGTCTGAGGGTGGAAGGAAACAATGTCCCAGAAAAACAGCCAGGCAGAAAAAGGGTGAATTCTTCCTTCCCTCCACATTTTTGTTCTAATCAAGCTCTCAATGGATTGGGGGTGCCTCCCCACACTGGGGAAGGCAACCTGCTTTCCTCAGTTCGCTGCCTCAAATGCTACTGTCTTGCAGAGTTCCCCTCCCAGACACAGCTGGAAAGAGTGCTCTGAGCACCCACCGCTTGGTCAAGTAGACACAAACAATGAACTCTCACAAGTGACTTTCTGAATCTATCATTCTTTCTGCATTTATAAATTAGAATTAATTAGGATTCTTTTATAAAGAAGAATGTTCCTTCCTCAACTATGTAGTGACCCAAAATCCAGACGGCACAAGTGAATGACAATAGCAGGTGGCCCCTGAAGTATGATCTTAAAGGAAAGACAAATAAATTCACAATGTTTTTCTTTGGTTAACTTTCAGACTGAGTTGGTAGGTTAACTGCCAATGATTTTTTTGGTATCATTAAGAAATTGTAGTATAAAAAATATATTTGCTACATTGACATCCATCACATCAATCATTTCTCTTGATGCCTTAATTGCTCCGTCTTTGGCCAGTAGGAACACCTTCAAATTGGTTCCTGTGTCCTTTTGACATGAGGCCATTAGTATTTGATGTTTTCCTTACTTTTTGGCACAAGAAGACATTGGAGGCTCATCATAGGGATTTCTTTTTCCAGACTGGAAATCAGTCATTTTTCCGAGAAGCCCTGTATCTTGGCCCACATTCACTAGAAAACAGAGGCTGGAGCTATGGTGTAGATGCCACCAGTTAGCTGGGAAGTGTGTCACTCCAGGGAAACAGGGAAGGTGACAAGAGGAAGGTGAGGCAGCAGGGGAGATGAATGAGGGGCTCTGTCCCCAGGTTGCCATAGCTTCACAATCAACCAGCCAATTGCATGACTGGACATTACCTCTTGAGACAGGAGGTGTGAAACTATAGAATCTCAGAGCAGCCTGTTTGGGGGCAGGATGAGGATGACTAGGGAAGAAGAAAATGCATCTTTTGTCTTTTTCATTTGCTTTTTCATTGCATCTCTGGGCTGTGTTTCTAGGCTCCTGTTAGCCTCCTAGCCAGAGTCCCCACGTGTCCAGGCCAGTCCATGGCCTGTCAAGGTGGTCTCTCCCTGTCCATCAGTGCTGTGCATGGAGAACCTTGGGCATGTGCTGGGGGCAGGGGTGATGGCACAGATGTCAGCCAAGGTAACTGTGACTCAGAGGGATACCTTGCAAGTGACACTCACAGCACAAAAGGGCTCTCCAGCATGCCCAGGCAGCAGTTCTAGCTTCCCTGACACTGAGGTTGGCTGACCCAGCAGAGCCTATAGTTCTAGAGGTATCCACAGCAGATAATGATGCTGTGGGTTTCTTAAAAGTAAACTTCAGTAAGAGATGTAACATAAACCCCAGGGTTCCGCAGCAAGGCCATGCATGCCAGAATCAGGGACTGGAGGCCTGCTGTTCATGGAACACGAAGCGACAGTGCAACCTCAGTTGTCCCTTAAGATCTGGGTAGTATCAGATCTGATGGGCCATCAGTTAGGTAGATACAGCCATTATTTACTATATGGTAAAAATGATACATTCAGCATTTGCCCTGACCCAATCTAGATGGCACAAGTGAATGACAAGAGCAGGTGCCTGTGATGCCCCTGGCTCTATCTCTCTTGCACCGATACATCTTTCCACAGAGGCACAGCAAAGTATTGCTTCCCTTGCTGTGTAAAGAACAATGGCATTGACCTTCCTATTATTGGGGATGAAGGAAAAAAATTCACAATATCAACAGGCACATATCAAGTATCAGAGAAGCCACGACTGGTAAAGCATCTGTGCTGTGATGGCAGCTACCTCCTGATTAGTGAACAGTACCCACCACCATTCTCCACAAGGTGTCTGGGTTTGCAAAGATTAGAAAAATGAATTGAATAGAAGTGTAATGGGGCACTCTCCTTGCATCCTTTAAGTCTTTGATAATAGCCCTAATCTTTGTAATTCCACTCTGGATGAAGTATTGCTTCTGATTTGCTATCTTGGTCAGGACAAAAGATTGTTTCCACATAACTCTTCCTATTAAAATGACTTTTATCCTATCAGACAAGGAATCATTGTGAAAGATATGCTAAAGATATCCATCCCATTTATGCATTCTAGTCAGAGCTGTAATTGGGAGCCAGAGAAATAAATGAGGGGTAGATCCATACCCTCTCGCCCCAGCAGAGTTAGCCTGGCAAAAGGCAAAAGGTTGGGCCTCCCTGGTGGCGCAGCAGGTTGAGCGCCACACTGTGAAGCATCTGTAGCACAGCAGCGTGAGTTCGATCCCTGGCCAGGGAGGGGATCTACATGGCACTGCAGACCTCTCCTGCCTCACCTGCTGCTCCCCTCAATAGTGTATTTCAGTTGATCTGCCTATTCTGCTCCCCATCCTGTCTCTGGAGAATCCTCTCACCTCCTGTGACTCTGGCCTGTACTCCAGCTCTTGTATGCATAAATAAATAAATCCTTTAAGAAAAAAAAGACAAAAGGGTAAAGACCGGAAAACTGTATACTACATATACTTAAAGTGGCAGCACAGGGTCAAATCCCTCTTTCTGAATCTTAAGGTTGGTGAGTTTATTTAGGTCTTAAAACTGGATAATGGACAGGTATTTTCCATTGTAACTGCTGAAATTGGTCCCCTGCTCTCCAGTTCTCAGTATTTTTTCATTGTATAACCGAACAACACCCTTGTCAAGCATCCATCTGTCTTACCTCTAGGGGCAACATGGTCTATTAGTCAGTCACAAATCCCTGTAGTTCGTCACCCCCAAATGGCATTCAAGCCTTCCTGCCAATTATCGTAATCACGCCTCATGCTCCCAGTGATAAATGCTACCATGTGGCTTTGCCATTCCACACCCATCATTCCTCTCACTATCAGGGAGATGGTTCCATGGTAATATCTCTCATCATCAGTCTGCCCCCAAGATGCCAGGGCACCTCTCACAGTGAAAGCTGTTACCTCAGCGGGTGAGCCATCGTCTCCTGCATCCTCCTCTGGCCTCCAGTCAGGTGATAGGTTCTCAGGTCTTCCATAATAAGTCCTTCCCCCTTTCAGGTCTTCCTAAATCTCTGGGATTCTGCAATGTTCTCTCATGGCAGTTCTGACATCATCACTTCATTTATTTTATGCCTACACACTTACTCTCTTATCACTCTGACCCTTTATAAGCAGGTCTTCGTCTGCCTGCAGATGCTACCACACAAGCCCTCTGGCTTTCGCCGTGGACCATAAGGTGGTGGTGAACTGTCTTGAGTCCGTTCGTTTCCTTTTGTAAATTTTTCAGTTCTCTCAAAAGCAGTTATTCATGCCACAGTCCTTATAATTATTATTACCCCCTTACTAGTCAAATGCAGCAATCCCCTGATCATCGAAATTTCTACCTCAGGACAACTAACCAGGTGATAGCTTCAGTCATTGTGGTATCATTGCTTATTAGATCCCACTAACCAATAGCAAAGCAAAGCTGACTGAATTTAGTCAGACAGATGATTCAACACCCAAATCCCAGCCTGTGAGTTGTCTCTTAAGCCACTACCGATAACAACTGTATTGGCCTGAGTTTGCTAGAAAATAGAATGTGGCACAAATGTTTACGCTCTAATAACTTACTGAGGTGAGCAATCCTAGGAAAGCAAGATGGATAGAAAAATGGAAAAAAGGCGGCAAAAGAGGAAGAGCAACTATAAAGGATTATGTTATCAAGCTGATTTGAGCTTTGCACAAAACACAAATAAGCAAACAAAACCACCAATGATTGCCTGGCTTCACTAGGCTCCACCAGAGCAATTCTGAACAATCCATTAGAAGGAAATAAAGGCAAGCAATTTATTTACTGGCTCCTTCTCACCCTGTATTTTTGTTTGATATTGAAGCTAACTGGCTATACTATATCCCAACAAGGTAGGGTGGAGTTCCCTGGCTTTCCTAATAGCTGTAAATCCTGTGGGTCCAGTTCAGGCCATATACAGAGCAGTATTTTCTCTACATCATTCAGTGCTGCCAAGGACTCTCCTTATTTCTTTCTATTTCCCACCTTTCATAAGTTCCTTTTCCCTTTTAATTTTATTTAAAATAAAAACATGTAAGTCACAATTACAGGACGGATTACATGCAATGAAGTTTAGACCTCTTTCTGCCCCACTATCGTATTCTTTCTCTTTCCTTATAGGTCTCCCTTTTTATTGTTTTTTGGTTTATCTTCAGTTACTACTTTTTAGTTAGTATAACTTTTTTGTTAGTATAAACAAATATGTTTATATGTTCATATACATCCTTTCTTAAGTTGGAGATAGGACACTACAAAAACTATTCTGTAATTTGCTTTTCTTAATAATATGTCCCGGAAATTATTTCACATAAGTATATAGAAAACCATCCATTTCATTTTTATAGCTGTATAGTATTCTATTGTGTTGTATCATAATTCACTCAACCTGTGAGCTACTGATGCTCACTGAGTAGTTTTCATTCTTTTACTGTTATGATTATTAGCATTAACTATCCTTATAATACTTTTTTTGTATTTTACTTGTTTATTTTTTTGAACTAGACTCCTAGAAATGGGATTGTTAGGTCGAAAGATAAATGAATTTACAGTTTTGCTAGATGGCCCAAATCCTCCTCTACAGGGTTGCAACCTTTTGCATTTCCACCAGTAACATAAGAGATAACCTATTTTTTGATAGTTTTATCAACACAGTATGTTGTCAGACTTTGGATTTTTCCCAATCTGATAAGTGAGAAATAATACCTCAATATAGTTTTAACTTGCATTTTTGATATTCTAGAGGAAGTCTAGACTTTTACCATATTAATGGTCATTTACATTTTGCCCTTGAAAATCATCCATAGGGCCCTCCCTGGTGGCACAAGGGGTTAAGCACCACTCTATGAAGAATCTGCAGCCACTGAAGGGTGAGTTCCATCCTCAGCCAGGGAGGGGACCCACATGGCACAGCAGACCTCGCTTGCCTCGCCCACTGCTCCCCTCAGCAGTGTATTTCAGTCAACCTGCCTGTTCTGCTCCCCACTGTCTCTAGTGAATCCTCTCACCCCCACACCTCTGGCCTATACCCCAGTTCTTGTATGCATAAATAAATAAATCTTTTTTAAAAAAATCATTCATGTATGCTGCCTAATTTTCTGTAGGGTTATTAGTATTTTCCTTCTCACATTTTAGAAGCTCTTTATCTGTTTGCAATATTAATCTTTGTCTGTAACACAACTTGTATTTTTGAGAATGCAATAGGGGAATTTAAGAACATCTAGCAAAATTATGAATGCATCTTCCCTTTGACCCAACAACCTCCGTAGAGTAAGACACTGAACCCCAACACTGACGAATGGAAGACATGGAAGCTGCCTACCTCTGGGCTTCTGGCTGTACAAAAATAGCAGCCCCTTTAAGTTACTGTACTCAGCTCTTAGAATTTTGTTGTTACTTGAAAATGTTGTCTTTAATATATGCATTTTTTATATATAAGACTATTCTATTTTATTGATATCATATCATTATTTAAATATTTCATCCACCACCAGGAAGGTCAAGAACAACTATTCTTTTTCCCCAGTCACTATCCATCACATTTGTTTTCTTCCATATTTTCCTGCAATGATGTTACTCTTTCTTTAAAAAAAAAGTTTATTTATACATACAAGAACTGGGGTATAGGCCAGAGGTGATAGGGAGTGGGGAGGGGATTCACCAGGGACAGAGTGGGGAGTAGAACAGGTGGATCTACTGAAACACACTGCTGAGGGCTAGAAAGGAGAGGTCTGCCATGCCAGCTGTCACTGGCGATAGCTTGATAGTGCTGAGCCTTTTACCCCTGCACCACCAGCGGAGCCATCATGACGTTATTTTCATCCAGTGATTCAACAGCACAAAAACTAGGATCTGCTAAAGACCTCTGTAGCCCATTGTGCACAACAAGCCTTCTCAGGGAAGCAGCAATGGGAGATGAGTCCTTTTATTTTTTCCTTCCTTTCCTTCTGTGGAGTGAGTGCACTGAGACTAGGAGTGGGTACCTGGAGTCCCAGGACACTATGATGCCCTAACTGCCTGCTCCAGAGATGCCCAAGGAAACTGGAAATTGACTGGGATGTGTGTAGAGGCGGAATCTGGTCCCCTAAAGTTTGAGTCCTCTTTGGCTACCGTCCCCTGGGCCATATAAGTGTTATATCTTCTCTTCCTGACCTCAAGGAGTGCACATCTTTCAAGTCTGATGCTTTGGTTCAGTTTGTGATTTGCTTGTCATTTCATATAGAGGATTCCAGACTCAGCACTAACATTCATAGCCTCTATCCTACAGAAAGAAAAGTACTATTACTTAAGGATTTATGTTCTAAGATATTTATTGCTACATCATTTGTAGTGGCCAAAAAAGCAGAAACAACATAAATGTCTATTAGTAGAGCCAACAAATGATGGTGCAGTCATACAATGGGGCATTGTTGTTTCTAAAAAATGAGCAAGAGTTGGAGCTATTGACCTGGAAAGATGGCAGAGACGCACCAAGCTTGAAAAGCTATTTCAGAGGGACACTACTGTGTGTTCCATTACATATTTTTAAATGACAAAAAAACTCCCTTTGTGTCTGCTTATTTGTTTATATTTTTATTATTTTGTATGTAATTGGGCTCAGTATTTCCACATGTAAACTGAATCCAGCAATAGTACTTCCTTAATACAGTTGTGAGGATTAAATGAGTTATGTAGGTAATATGGTAAAAGCCATGTCTGCCTTATGAGAAACTTAGAGCAAATATTTGCTGTTATGATTATTTCAAATGAACAAAAAGACACAGAGAGAAGTTCTCTGGCTGTTCATACCAGTTATCTGTAGGGAAGAGATTAATCAAACAATGGAAATATTATTTGTGATAAAAAGCACAGTGAAAATGTGGAAATGAATATTGGAAGTTATTTCTATGATGCGGTAATGGATATGAGAGGAGTATATATGTGTGTGGAAAAATAAAAATATTGATTTTATTAAGTGTCTAGAATGTGGGTAATTTCTATCTTAGATCTTGTGATTATTTTCCAGTTGTTCTATCAACTATTTTAAAAGAGGGCTTGTATAGCTCCTGGCAAATATGGGTTCAATAAATGGTAGCTAATGCTAGAATATTTTTATTTTAAAGATGCTTCCCTAGCAGCTTTCCAACTCGGGCTCCCTCCAAAGCGAATCCATGGCTGGTCACAGTTGCCCTTCATGAATCTTCCTTACCCTGCTGCATGTCTGCTGATTGCTCCTGCTTGTGGAACTGTTTCGGTCCTATGACAGCAAGCAACAGCAAACCATGATGGAAATTGTTCATGACTGAGCTGCAGAAGCAAACACCACCTGATGCCGAGGGACCGAAACTGATGGCAACTTCATCCACTACAGTGGATGTGAAAGAGGTAGCCTAATTTATTTATTTCTTGACATAACACAGAATCAGTTTTCCACACAGGAACCTTGACTCTCAGGAAGTCACCCTGTTAAATCATCTCCTTCCATCTAAGCAGCTATAATGTACCAAGGTCTAGAACCTAGAGAAGTGCAAAGAAGAGTGAGAGACGCCTAGAACGGGTGTGGAGGACAGAGATTAAAAAAACCACAGTCATAGGCTTGGGCCCAGCTGCACAGTGGGGAGCAGGTTCTAGGGATCTTGCCTTCACTCTTACTGAAAATTTAGGTAGGCCATAAAAATGAAGGGCGGTACCACCCTCTTAGGGAGGAGTGAGGGCATTTTATATACAAAAATATGTAGCATTTCTTTTTTTAAATTTATTTATGCATGTAAGAGCCTGGTTATAGACAGAGGTGGGGGCTGAGAGGATTCACCAGAGATGGAGCAGGGAGCAGAACAGGTAGATCAACCAAAATGCAATGCTGAGGGGAGCAGCAGGCAAGACAGGAGAAATCTGCCGTGCCACGTGGGTCACCTCCCTGGCCGGGGATGAACTTGTACTGCGATGGCTACGGAAGCTCCATGATGTGGCAGTCAACCCCTTGCACCACCAGAGAGGCACTTTTATATACAAAAATAATTGCAAGTCCCATATTACAAGCTGAAAAAGGATATGATGGGAAAGCATGATGGCGCAGAAGGACTAGGGGGTGGACTGTGTTGAACACATTTTACATGCTCCCAAAGACCTCTTAACTTCACCTGCTTGCTCGGGTTTTGTGGGCTTTACCAGCTACTAGGGCCCTCAGCTAACTGGTCTTCCCTATCAGCCTCTTGAGGATGACCGAACGCATACCCAATCTCTGGTGTCATCTACCATGTCCAGACTCAGATACCACATCACACCAATAGGCACGGGATCTGGCCTTCCAAGTGACTCTGGAAGGGCCCCAAATGATGTGACCTGGAAAAGTAGAGGAATTGACTCCTCCATGGGAAATGAGAGATGGAAAGACACCTGACAGGCACATTCTGACTCATTCCTCCTTCCTTCACTCCATTGCTCCAAGAGAGTTTCTCCATGTAACCTGCCCAGAGACTTCCACGGGGGCTGAACAACTCACCTGCCCAGCAACCTGTTGTATCTTTTCTCAGCTCATCCTGTGACAGTGCTGAGCTTAGTCATCATCCTCTAGCAAGGTGAGTCTTCTTGCTGTTTTACTTCCCTTTTCCCTCACTCTGACTGACTCATTGTCTATACCACACTAAAACATGAGCACATAATCCTTACCTCAGTCTCTATTTTCTAGGAAACAACCCCAAATATCTTCCACCTAATCCTAGGAACCTATGAACATATTGACTTAAATACGAAAATGGATTTTGCATTTAGGTTAAGTTAAGCATTTTGAGATGGAGAAATTAAATTAGATTATCCAGAGGAATCCAATGTAGTCAAGGGTCCCTGTGTGAGCGAGGCAAGACAGTTAACATTGGAGAAGGAGATGCGGTGGTGGAAGCAGACACCAGAGGAAGGCAGTGGTGAGCCAAGGAGTGTGGGCAGCTTGTAGAAGTAGACAGGAAAGGGAAGTCTCTAGCACGTTCCACATAGACCCCTTACAATCCCTTGAGTCTCAAGTGAGACTTTTGACCTCTAGAACTGTTAGATGGTGCACATGTGTTGACTTAAGCTGCTAAGGTTGCTGTAATTTGTTATAGCAGTGGCAGGAAATGAACCCATCAGCCTTGGCTAAACCATCTTTTAACACCCTGGTTTCTAGCATAATCCTATTTTGCATGACTAAAATGGAATGTCACATTGTTGTGTGTTTTTCTTTTTTCTTTTTCTTTTTGAATTCCATTCTGTGAACAGATCCTAATTTCTTCTTTGGCAGATGGATGCCCAGGACAGAGTAGGGCCAAGATTTACTCTCAGAAAGGCAGCTGTTTACATAGATGTACATATGCAAATACAAAAACAGAACAGCAGAAGAAAATGCACATTGGTGGCAGTTGACTTATTTCCTGCCTCGGACTTTTGTAGATTTTCCTCAATTATCTCAAATTGATATTTAGTTTATAATATAAATTTAAATTTTATTTAAATATAAAATACTAAAAATTAATTTAAATATAAAATATTAAAAATTATAATTTTATTTTATAAAGCCATCATTTGAAGCAATTACCTATGAAAGAGTCTAAGAATTGACAGCCTTTTCTGATATTAGAAGTTCTATAAACACCAGCCACCAGGAGCGAGAGGGACCTGGAAGGTTTCATGGGGGAGGAAGGAACGTGAGCAAAGCCTGGAATGGAGGGTATTTGGAAGACACAGGAGCAAAGACACAGGAGCAAGGGACAGATGTGCCTGGCAGGGGCATGACGGGAGCCAAGGAGAGTGTGTGTTTTCCTAGGTTAATAAGTGAACCCATTCAGCTGAAGGGGAACATTTATAGAGAACATAATAGCAAAACAAAGAATGATTTAACCTTCATTTACTTCTTCTTGAGTGCTGTATTAAGTACTTTTCTGCATTATCTCTTTTAATTCTCCCAATAATCTCACAGGAAAGGTAATATCATTACTCTAAATATACACAGGAGGAAATGGATGGTCATCGATTCCATGTAACTTGCCAGCAAGTGACAGAATCCAGACTCCAAACCAACAATCAGTCTAGAGCCTGTTTGAAAGGTGCATAGAGTAGTAGTAGGTCAGGCAACTCATAAGGCCTTGAAATATTGAAATAGAATAGATTATAGAAAATACAAACTTGCTATTCCATTCTAATTTTCTAATACGAATCTCTATTCTGCATACTCTGGACTGAATGGATGTATATTCCTGTGAAACCCTAATCCCCAGAGCAATGCACTTGGAGCTGGGGCCTTTGGGAGGTAATTAAGGCATGAAGATAGAGCCCTCACAAACAGGACTAGTGACTCCACCAGCAGAGGACACAGCAAGACGGCCCTCTGCAAAACAGAAAGGGCTCTCCCTGGAACCTGAGGGCCTGGCCCCGAGCTCAGGTTTTCCACCTTCCACAAATGTGAGAAATAAATTGATGACGTCAAAGTCACTGAGTCTACAGTATTTTGGTATCCACTCTTTCTGGCTAAGACATTGCACTACAAGTTATTGAAAACATCACAGTTTATTCTATGTTCCAGTTTTGTAGATCAGGGTCAATAGGCTTCTCTGGTTCAGATCGCACAAGACTGAAATCCTGGTCTGGTCGGGTGAGCTCTTCTATGGAAGAATCAGTATCCAAGTGTCCAAGTCCCTTTGGGTTGCCGGTCGAATTCAGTTCCTTGGCGTTTGGACAGATGTTCCTGCTTCCTTGCTGGCTCTTTGGAAACTTCCTCTTGCACATCATCTCCGACTTCCTTCTTTGCAACCCACTGGAGAAAACAGCTTTTAACAGACTCATCTAGTTAAATCAGGCCTGCCTAGCTGATCTCTCCCTTTTGCAGTTACCACATTATGGGAATGACAGCTCATCCCCCATCC
>JAGFMF010011862.1:2490630-2505475 GCA_019455555.1 Galemys pyrenaicus
TCAGCAGTGTACTTCTGTTGATCTGCCTGTTCTGCTCCCCGCTCTCTGTGGTGAATCCTCTCACCACCCCCACACCTCTGGCCTGTACCCCAGTGCTTGCATACATAAATAAATAAATTTAAAAAAAAAAAAGCATCATTTTGGGGATGTGAGGGCCGCCTAGCTGTGGCATCTGTACCCGCCCCCCCTTTGTGGGTTGATCACCAGAGTTGATTTGACTTGTCTGGCTAGCTGTGCTGGGGGCGATTCCTCCCTCACTGCTCCACGGTGCATCTCTCCCTCAGCTGAGTGGCTGGTGGAAAGGACAAGGATGGCCTTCCCCGAATAGAGAAGAAGGACCATTCCTGAGTCAGAGTTCGTGAGCAGCTGTGCAACTCTGCTGGGCTCCCCAAACAAGCCCTCAAGGCCCATGTGTAGGAGAAAGTAGGCTTGTCAAGCTCCAGGAGCTCCAGATGTTTCCAAATGAGGGGCTGCATGTGACAGTCCAAATAAAAAATAAATAAGTAAACACATAAATACTTAAATAAAAGAAAGTTAACCCTTGAAAAGAGAATAAAAGGGGCCAGGAGGGAGAGTGTGAAGAGAGTGAAGGGGGGTGTGGGGCACCCCAGCAGCTTCTAGTCTAGTCTATTTCATAGTCCCGTGACATCAATTAGTGATCCAGGCCACAGAAGAAAAGTAAGGCATAACAGAGCATCAGAGAGGAAGAAAAATCACCAGAATCCTACCAGGCAGAAACAGCTCCAGTCCAGGTTTTGGAGCTGAAGTTTGCAGTTAGAAACTCATAGGTGTGTCTGATCACAGGCACCTTCCGTGCTGGAATCCGCTTTTGTGACTGATCCATCTTGTGACAGCTGTCAGGATGGGTCCCTGGGCCAATCAGGGTGACCTCAGGGCCAGGAGGATTCCTGCAGGAGCTACTTCCCTCCTCCTTCCCCCAGATGACCAATGGACGGGCGCCAGGCGGCCCTGGCTTCCTCTCTCTCTAGGAGAGCAGTTCACTTGGCCTGCCCCCGGCCACCTATTCCTCAGAAAACAAATCACTTGCACACACAAAATCACTCCATTAGGAAACCCTGCCTCGCAATGCCAGCCCTCAGATGCTTGCTTTTTCTCCAATCTGCCTGAATAGGAGAAAAGCAGAAAGGAGAATTTTAAATGGCACGTATTGACTGGCTTGGCTCACCAAAAAAGAAGGCACTTTTACCAGCTTTTCAACCGACAATTCATTCAATAGTGAAAAAGGAAGTCAATTCGAGAGAGAGCGGACACCCGCTCAGAGCTGCTCTCTCACCGCTTAGACTGTGTCAGTGTCATCGTGCGCACACCGTTCTCTGGGAGCCACTGGGCAAAGCACTGTTCTTGGCACCTAGGAGAAAATCAATAAAGGCTGCTGAGCTTATGAGATGATAACTGGCTGGGAAGCTCAAATTCCAGAGACCGGGGGAAATCAATGTGGGGTGAAATGAGTTGAACTGCAAATTTATCCCCGTTGCCCAGTATGGGGCTTTAGAATCCTCTTCAGATCCTGTCCCTTTTGAGATCTGTGGACACTTCATATTTCTGAGTCTTGGTTTCCTCGTTAATAACAGGACAGGTCTCTCTTGTGCATTTGTTGTGAGGGTTCAGATAGATGCTCTCCATCAAATACAGCTACAGGGTTAGAAAAAGAAGGTGCCAGCCTCACATTCACAGAGCAGCGCCTCTAAGTCCTGTTTTACTGGGACTGGGGTTTGATTTCCTGGACAGGAGGCAGATCTATCTTAAGTCCACTAAAATATTTGTGAATAAAAAAAAAGGTTCGTTCCTTTCATGTCCCACCATCTCTTCCTTGTCTACAATTCCAGAAGCTGCTAGTAGGTTCGCAAGGATGAGTCAGCTCAGAATGGCGGGGAACCCCTGTGGGCTATCAGTCAAAAGAGTGCAGAATTTTTGTATCCATTGTGCCTTCCCCCATTTTTCTGTATTGAAATGGTCTGAATTCCTTTACCCACAATAAAAGGATCATTTGCATATTAGTTTCTCAGTGTTTTTATTACCAAACCTGTGGGGAGCATCTTTGCTTAGGGCTGTCTTTTGCAGGTGAGAAAGAAGATAAACAGGAAGAAAAACATGCAACTTTCTGGATTCTTGCATTTGGGATCAGTTGATGATGGCATGGGAGAGATTTGTTGCTGCATGTTTTGAGATACTGAGTAAGCTTCCTGAAGATAAGTGGTTAACTCCTAGGTCAAACATTGGAATGAAGAAAAAAGGCCATAATGACATAAACAGATTTTTTTCTTTCCTGTGTGTGGCTTTTTCCCATCAGTTTTTATTTTCTTGTATTCAAATTTGTTTCATTTCATTCCATTTTATTCCTTTCATTGATTATTTTCATCTCATTTTCTTTCTTTCAAACATTTATTGGGAGCTCTTTTGCGTGTGGTACTGTTATATTTAGGCCCTGGGGTATCTCTGGAAACTAAACAAATGAAGCCCTTGTCTTGGGGAGCTGATATTCCAGTGGGAAAGACAGATAAATGAACAATGAACAAAGAAAAGATAATACTAAGCAGTAATAAATTTTCTAAAGAAAAACAAGACAATGTAAGAAGCTAGAACCACTATAAAGTAGTATTTGGACAAAGTAAGAGTGAGCCTTTGCAGATCTTTGGGGTGAAGGAATGTTCTGGGCAGAGGACATAGAGGGTTTAAGGAGGGCTGGAGGTGGGAGGATGCTTTGTAGATGGGAGGAGCTAGGAGGCCACTGTAACCGGAGCACAGTGAGCAAGAGGGCAGGGAGGTGAGCTAAACCGAGATGCACAGGACACATGGACCCTTAGACCACGACCGTAAGAGGAAATTTGAACCTACAGAAAGATACCTGAGATGCATGTGCAGAGAGAAAAACCATAAGGGACACAGCAAGAGGACAGCCATCTTCAAGCCCAGGAGAGAGACCTAGAAGAAACCAAACCTGCCAACACCTAGATCATGGACTTCTAGCCTCCAAAACCACAAGAAAATGCATGTCTGTTTCTCAGCTGTCCCGGTCTGTGGTATGTTGCTATGGCAGTGCTAACAAACGAAAACAAGGGCTCTATCACAGTAGAATGGCATAAGTGGACTCTAATGTTCCAATAATTACGGCAGCTGACATGAGAACAAGATCACAGTAGGGAGGAGGAGAGTCAAGGAGGCCTGTTAGGAGGCTGCTGCGATGACCCAGGTGAGGTTCAAATCCTGGATCCGCTACTTACTCTATGACTATTTAAATTTTCTAAATCTGTTTCTTCATCTACAAAATGAAGCTGACGAGATCTACCTCGTGGGGTAGGCGAGGACCGTGGAAGCATAAGAAACATACCTTCCTGGGCCTCCCTGGTGGCGCAGGGTTAAGTCTCAGCACTCACATGTTGCCACGGCTGTGCCCTACGTTTGATCCCTGCCAGGGAGCTGACCAACGTGGCACAACTGCCCTTCCTTGTCTCGCCCGCTGCTCCCCTCAGCAGTGTGTTTCAGTCAGTCTGCCTGTTCTGCTCCCCACTCTGTCTCTGGTGAGTCCTCTCACTCCCGCACCCCTGGTCTGCACCCCAGCTCTTGTACGCATAAGTAAGTCTTTAACACACACACACAGAAGAAACACACCTACCTTCCTGTCCTCTGCTCAGCCCCCTCTAGGGTGTTGGCTGGTTGTCTGTGGGTCCCAAGAAGTCACTGGCTGCCAGGTCACATCTTTGTTCTAAGCAGGTAAAAGGAAAGTGCAGAAAGAGGGTGAAGGTTTATAGCAGCAGCCTCTGCCCCTGTTTTCAAGGAAACCGAGGGCTTTCCTAGATGCCTCATCTAGATGATTTATGCTCATGTCCAATTAGCAGAACTGTTTCCCCGGCTGCTGAACTAGAAGGTGGTGCTGAGGAGTTGTCATGGGAGCTGGGTCAGCCCACCCTGGCGCTGGCTGCAAGCGCCCACTGCAGAGTCATACGGTCCTGAGGAGCACCCTTGGGCCCTCGTACCCCCCAGGGAGTTCTGACCAGTCACGAAGGCAGGCCTGCAAAGGAGTCATCTCTGGTACATTTCCCATGTCATGCCACGGGAGTATAAATTCCACAAAAACACACACGCCATCTGCTTGATCTCACTTGGGTCTTCAGAACCTAGTTCAAGGCCTGATACACGACAACTGCGGGACAAACATTTGTGAATGAACAAATTACCCATCAACACGTATGGATTTCAATGGACGGGGCACTCAGGGAATGAGGGATCTGGATAATTGGATTTCCTGACAGCCAGAGGGGGAAGCAGAAAAGCTTATGATTTCAAATTAATTCCAGCAACGCGGAGTGCCTTCCACATCCAAGGCTCCAAGGTAAAGAGAAAAAAACCCACATGCTATATATATGGGATGTCAGGGTGTCGGCAGGAAAGGTGATATAGTCAGGGTAACTGAGGGGGGCTTCATGAGGGTTTCTTACAAAGATGTGGCAAGGTCTAACAAAAATCCCCAGGGGTGAAAATCCCCAGAGGTGCTATTACCACCCTTGGGCTAAGAGAGGAAGGGGAGGAAGTGAACCCCAAGATGTGAGAGAGCAGTAGCTGAAGGTGGAAGCAGCCATTGGGATTCCAGTGCCCAGAAGCTGAGGGGACAAATGCTCCTCTCTCTCCTTCTTTCTACCCGCTGGTCACCTGCTGGGACGTCTCATTTGCTAACCCACTGGGAGCCAGCAGAGGGCCCACTGAGGCAGTCTAGTGAAATCAGACTCACAAACCAGGGGCCCAAGGGTACAGAGAGGGTCCTTGTGGGGGTTGATAAGGTCTGATGAGGACTATCCAGCTTAGTGTGTAATTTTACCTTCTCCTAATTGGCCCTTTTGGTGGATATTTCTGTATCCACTTTCTAAATGGTAAAACAGAGGCCCAGAGACATTCAGTCACTTGTCCAAGGTTACACAGCCCCTTGGTGGCCAAACCACACTACAACTTGGAATGTCTGACTCCCACTCCAGTGCTCCATCCTGGTTCCATGCTCCCTGGCACACCTGCCTGGATACTTCTTGGAACTGATGAGACCAGGTGGGAAAGAATTCTGGGAGAGAGAATAAATTCTCCAAAATGCTGGGCTGGAATTTGGGTGCCAAATTCCAGGGATGTGGATTTTCAGTTTAAGTCTTTTTAGAGAGGAAAGGGCACTGGGTGGGCTGTTAGTAGGGCTGAGTCCAGGGGGGGCACCCTCACAGTTATTGAACCTCTGCCTTGTGTCATGCGAAAGCCTTCATGGGCATATCACTAGCTCTCTAAGGAATGATTCCTTCCAGTTAAGGTCCAAACACAGAAGCACAGAGAAGTTAACTTACTTGTTAAAGGTAGAAACAGGATTTAAAGCCAAGACTACGTCTCTGTGAAGGCCAAGCGCCTTCCTTTATTCCTTTTGGAGATCTGCAGCTGATTTTGATACACTTAGACCCAAGAATTTTGTTTAAAAAAATCAGTAGCCAATATCTTAACATAATACCATTAAAAAAAAAAAAACCTGGATTTTTTACTTCCATTGAAAAATTGAAGTTTGGATGCTCTGAGCTCACATTCTTGTATTTACACTACTGACTGAAGTTAAGTAGCAGCCACCTCTTTCAGATGGGGATTTGCTTTTATTTTCGCCACAGTCCCCACTGCTCCCAACACTGAACCTGAGAATCAGTTCTTGTCTGCTGTACATTGGTTCTTTAAACTCAATCCACTCCACTTATTTATATTGCCTGTTTGGTTCAGGAGTACTTGGGGTTGTGGCTTTCAAGTGCCTGCCTATTTCACTGTTGGTACAAAGTGATCTATTGGGGTACAAGAAGCAAATGTTGGGTCTTCTATTTATATATACAACCTCATCCACTTTAATGTTTATTTTTATGTGTTATAATCTGCTTAATTTATTAATACAGCAGTCATGGCCTTATTTTAGAAATTAATTACATGTGGGGCCTCCCTGGTGGCATAGGGGTTAAGCACTGCACTGTGAAGAAATCTGCAGCCACTGCAGCACAAGTTCAATCCCCAGTCAGGGAGGTGACCCGCATGGCCCAGCAGACCTCCCCTGGCCTGTACCCCAGTTCTTGCATGCAAGGATAAATAAATCTTTTTTTTTAGTTTTTTTAAAGATTTATTTATGCATATAAGGGCTGGGGTACAGGCCAGAGTCGCAGGAGGTGAGAAGATTCACCAGACAGAGTTGGGGAGCAGAACAGGCAGACTGACCGAAACACTGCTGAGGGCAGCAGCTGGTGAGGCAGGAGAGGTCTGTTGCGCCATGTGGGGCCCCTCCCTAGCCCGAGGCAGAGATCGAACTCGTGCTGCAGTGGCTGCGGTCTGCTTCAACATGCGTCGCTTAGCCCACTGCGCCACCAGGGAGGCCCCCAAATAAATCTTTTTAAACAATTAAATACATGTACACCAGGGCTATTTGCTCAGGATGCTTTTTCCTGAGAGCTTTCTGAGATAGCAGTTTGAAGGTCACTGTTCTTAATCACTAACTTTCATCTGGCCAGAAGGCATTGTGAACATCCCTTGCCTTTTTCTAGCCCTAGATTTTTTTTTTCCCACCTGAAAATGGAGATACTCCTATCGTCTACCTTCAAGAGTAGCGTTAACATTCCAAGCACCCAGCAAACAGCACGGCACTGAGCAGTAAAGACCAGGAACACCCTGGGAGAAGCCAGGGCACAGCCGATGAGCGGTTGCTGATGTTCACGTCGACCTGAAGGCTCCCTGCTGGGTTGAAGCCATAAAGCCCCGGCTGCCAGCTGACCTGGCCAGCCCCTGCACAGCCACGAGGATTGATTTTCAGGTTCATTAGTGCCATTGATGTGCTCCCGGGAAGGCAACTGCTCCGCTCTCATTAAAGACAAGCAGCTGCCCCATTTCTGCTCACCTTCCCCTCACCTCCAGCCCAAGGAGTCCCAGGGAGAACCTGCCCCATCCGCTGCAGCCCACGGTCACCCTTGTCCTTGAATCCACGCTGGCTTAGGGAGAGTCAGATAGAGGAAGACAGTCTCACCGGGCAGCAGCAGCGGGGCGCTCCCTGGGTGTGGTCCTGACGAAGCACCTCCCACTGGAGGAAGCGGAAGAAGCGGTGACCCTGGGGGAGGCGCATCATGGCTTCTTCCGGGAGGCTGGGGCTGGGGCTGGGGTGGGCCGAGGCTGGGACTGGGGTGGGCTCAGAGGGCCAGGCAGATCCTGACGTTGACTGAGTGTCTGGCAGAGGCTGCTCCAGTTATTCACTTCTTCTCTCCTGGTTACGGAGGCTGATGGCAGAATTGTTGAGATCCCCACGGCAGGAAGAGGTAGAGTTGGCCGGGACCACGGCCTATAGGGGCGGCACAAGGATAACCAGACGGTCTGGGCTGCCTGAGACTGGGTGGTCGGAGATAGAGGACCCTCGGTGCTAAAAATGGAATCTTGAGGCCAAGCCAGGATGGTCAGACAGAACTCAAGGCTCAGCCGTCTGGCCCCACGCCCTGCGAGCCACTCCCACGGGCCGTGGGTGGTAGGCGAGAGACAGACAGGGCAGGTCACTGCAGGTGAACACTGCAGGAGGGGAAGGAGGCCCCAAGATAGGCCACATTTTCTGTGTTGCTTCCCCTCTGTGTTGGCCTGGGGGCAGGAGAGGGCGGTGAGGGAGGCTCCATAACCACCCTGTTTGCAAGATGAGATGGCAGTGGGAGGGCCCGAGCCCAGGCAGACCCCAAGTACTGTTCATGGTACCTCTTGATACTCATAACGTCAGTAAACCTTCGTGAATAAGGTTCATAGAGGAAGAACCAGAGCTTTGATAGGCCCAGGAACCCCCACCGCCTGTTACAGTAGGGTCCACTGTAACAAAACACCAGGCCCTGTGCATGTAAATGACAGAATTTTGCTCTCAGTGGTGGGGGGGGGGGGTAGGAAGGTTGAGGTCAGGCTAGCGTGGCTGGGCAAGAGCCCTCTTTCAGGTGGCAGATTTCTTGTCCTAGCACCACATAGCAGGGACGAAGGGACTCACAGGGTTTCTTCACTAAGGGCATGGACCCCATTCATGATCAGCTCCACCCTCGTGATGTAATTGGGGGTTAGGAATTCAACACAGGAAATTCTGGGGGGGTGCACTGGCAAACCAGGCAGAGGGCAGGCACACAGTTTCACCGTTTATTTAGGCAGATGGACAAGGAATCTTGGAGTCCTTGGCAGCTTTGACAGGCCTTTCATGCTGAAGCAAAGGACCAGGTACAGGTACAGCAGCAGCAGCAGGCAGGCAGGGGGGCCAAGAGGCTGGCACCTATGCTTCCAGCTCCCATGATCTCTGCACTCTCTCTCCGCTCTCTGGCCTCTCTGTCTCCCTCTATTTCTTGGCCCTGGCATCCTCACTTAAGGGCCTGGTGCGCATATGTCTAGGCCCTGGGTGTCCATGCATGCTCCGTGCGCATGCTCCGTGCTCGCACTCAAGTCCTTTTTGCACCAACATGATTCACGAACGGGCAGTTAAACCTGGGTGGAGAGCAAGGCCACAGTCACAGATGCTCAAGGCCGGAGGCAAGAAGAGTCCGCGGAACTGTTTTCCCTGCAGAGGGACACAGACATTCAGACTCGAGCAGCCCTCCACTGAGAGTGGCGGAGTCTGCACTTGACCTCTGGTCAGCCTGCTCCCACGCCTGCACTTTTAATCACGAAGCCACACTGTCACTCCAGGAAGACGTTCTCAAAACATTGACTCATTTCAAATTATGATGATTGTAACTCGGGAGCTGGTGGGGTGGGAGTCAGCAGGTGGGAGCTTTGTTCAGTCTTCTGTGCCTTTTGAGTATTCTCGAATTTCCATTATTGGTTGACTGGGGGGAAGGCAGGGAGAGGGCACCAAATGTCAGTGTCTCATATTTGCTGCTTATTAATACCTGGTGGGGAGAGAAGGACCAAGTTGTTAAGTGCTACCGTGTGCTGGTGGCATCTGTGGGCTTCAAATTAGCCACCAGAAACCTCTCTACGCTAGAGGTTCACTTTGGAGGATAGAAAGACTTTTCTTGGTGGAACAGAGCACTCCCAGCAGAGGAATTGGCCTGTAAATAGGTGGGGAGCAGGAAGAAGGAATGTGGCTGGGGTGGGGCACCCACTGGTTGGGCCTGTGTAGGAGGGTCTTGCTCTAGATTTTCCCTCTAGATGAGGGAGCAAGCAAGCGAGGGCTGGATAAAGGGCAGCTTGCTGGAGACAGTTGGTTCTGGGGTCACTAAAACTCTAAATGAAAGTAGGGGAGCAAATGAGAGAATCCAGAGAACTGGAGCTGCTTGCACTAGTAGTTCAAGATCATGGTGCTGTCTCTAGTGTTCTTCCAAATGCTTATTTCGTGACTAGCATCCGCGTTTTAGTGGTGAACTTAATTAGTATATGCAGATCGATTTATAATGATGTACACCTGAAACCTAGGTACTGCTATCACACCATCTTACTTTAATGGAAAGTTATATTTAAAAAATCTGTAACATTTCTCCCCCAATCCTCCAAGGTGTATCAATATTCCTCTCCACTTAGTCTTCATAGGCACCCCACTTTTTATGGGAAATTTAGGAGTCCTTCCTGTTACCTCCTTGTGCCACCCGGAGAGTTTTTGTAGGTGATGCCCATGGTACTCGTGAACTTGGGGAAGACCAGGCTACCTGGGAACACTTCTCAGCTCTAGCCCTTGCTAGTTGTGCGAACCTGGGCAAGTGAGCCTTTTTGGCTTGTTTCTACATCTGGAAAAATAACAGCACTGTAGCGGCAGCATGGCGGCGGCCCTGGAAGCAGGTTCAGGATGGTTCTGGGCAGACGGGTCAGGGAATGAGAGTCTTGGAGCCCTCGGTGGCTTTTCATACTTTATTTAGTAGAGGTGTCCAGGTACATGGCAGGCATAGGTGCCAGGGGGCCGGGAGGCTGGCAGGCCTCCCAGCCCCCAGCGCATCTCACCCTCTTGGCTGCTTTCTTCTCTCTCTGCTGCTGCTCCTTCGTCCTGTCGGTTCTCGCAGTTCTGGCGTCCTCATGACGCCGCCCATTTATGCCCGTGTCCAACACAGGTGCGCCCACTTGCGCATGCCCACCCTGGAATGCTCGCAGCACTGCAGGTGTCCATCATCAGTGGTGGATGGGTGGAAATACCTGATCAACCTTTACCCTACAAGCACCTTGTTCTTTGTTAGGATTGTCGAAAAATAATCTGGTTTCCTGGGTGTGGCACAGAAGGCCATTCGAAGCTAGGGAGAACCTGTGCATCTTGGAGGGTGGGATGCTCGCCTCTTCCTGCCATTTCACCGAAGAGCAGAAGGCAGGAGCGGCCTGAGTGGAGGGGAGGAAGAGGGCGCAGGCATCTGCCGTTTACAGAGATTGCAGTATTATTGCATCCCGGTTTGGCAGCAAGATGTAAATAGATACTAGTAAGTAAAATGAGGTTAACTGCTGAAAAAAGTACAGTTCGTAATAGGGCTGCATTTAGAAATGTTTGCACAAGTGAGAGTCCTTTAACAGCCACGGACTTTATCGCAGCATTAGCTAAATGGCAAGTGGCTGGCAGCAGTGCTGGTTGTGCCAGCCCACGCGACTATCTTCACCTTTCTGAGCCTCAATTTCCTTGACTATAAAATGAGACGAACGATTTCTTTCTTGCAAAAAGAACCAGATGAGGTCACGTGCGTGAAAGGACTTTGAAAACCAGGAAGCACAATTCTAAGATACTTAATCATTATTATAACTAATAATCACCCACAATTAAAATACCTTCAAAGAAAACATAGGCTTGTGTTAGTTGTGTGAAACACCAACCTAAAAAATGACCCAGAAATTCTTTGTAAATGTTTTGCTCTACAGTAACGCCTATAAGTTGGAGATGTTTAATTGTCTTTTTTAGAGAATGTTGTTTTGATGAACATTGCCTTCAGACCTTGTGGCATCTTCTTTAGGGACTGAACAGCAAGTGAATTGTTTCAGGCAGAAATATAGATGGTCCAGGTGCCTGGATGAATGTAGCTCCCCTAAGGAATGATTTTTCTAGAGAAACATGAAAACTGAAGTAAACCAAGCACTTTGTTGTGTGTAAGGAAAATGGATACCCTTCAGGCTGAACTGTTTATAATATTACTACCGAAATGGATACAGTATTTATACCTGCAAGTTCTGCTACCTCAAACCACGGTGTTAGCGCCTCGCTGAAGTTCATTCACATAGCAGGAATGATGGAGCCATCCCTGTGGGTTAAAAGCAACTAATGTCAGCCCCTGCTGGCCACGTCTGGCACTGCAGGGACAAACCATCCAGTTCGTATTAAATGGGGAAATTGGCTCCAGGGGTGACAGCTGAGAGGCTGAAGTTTCAGCATCAAGAGGTGTGCAGAAGTTGGAGCAAGAAGGAAGGCTGAGCTCAGGGGAGAACGTGACTCTTGAGGGACAGTGGGGGGTCATCATCTCCCTTAGGGCAGTTTGGGGCTTGCTGGGCTTGCCACCTACGCACTCTGTTGCTAATACACTGTTGTAAATCATCTGTTTTTCAGTCTGCTTTCAGGTCCGGTGCTGGCTGCAGACTCTAGGAGGGGAGGGGTTTTCTCTCCAGCTTTTTCATTCTGCCTCACAAAAGCAAGGAGGGACTCTAAAAGTTCAAGGTCAAAATGGAGTGCTCAAGGACATGTGTCATGGGGCCACTATCACGGGAGGAGGGTTTTTGCAGTTGTAAGAAGCACCCAGAATGACAATGGTTTTCCTTCTTGTGGTGTTGCTGTTCTCTCCATTAAATTGAAATAAATGAATTAAAACAAATAATAGATTTCCTGCTCCTGTAAGGAAAATGGGGTCCAGGAAAAAGAAAGCAACAGAGGGGTCAAAGGTAGAGAAGATGCCCCAAACAAAACAAGAACCTCAGATAAGAGAGCACAGTTCTTGCTTTGGAGGATCTTGGAAGATCTTGATTGATACTCCTTGATGGTAGAACTCAGAGATGGCAGAGTGAGGAGGTCATTCTGGAGGAGCAGAGGGTAGAGGGTGCTAAAGGGACCAAGGCGCCTAGCCCCACTGCCAACCTGGGTTTTCTGGCTTTGGTGATTCGGGGAACCCTGATGATGAGACCAAGGGGTTGGGACTAGGGAGCCATGAGGGATGGAAACAGTCATTCTACTCTCTCTACTTAAACGTGAACTTGAAGATGAACTTTTCTTCTTCCTCTGATGGTAGAAAGCTTGAAGGAAGGTTTCCAGTGACCAGAAGTCAGGACCTTCACTCATTGGGTCCACCCTAATGGCGCCATGACCTGAGGTCACAGAAAGGAGAAGGGCTGTGCCAGGAACAGGGTATCCCTTAGTGAGCATCCTTGACCCTTCCCCATCATGGGTTGTGCCCCTTCAGTTTGCCTTGAGTGATGCAAACCCACTCTTCCCAGTAAAACAAAATCACCATCTCATTAGCATCCCAGAGAATGTTCCATGATTGCAGGAAGGAAAGTGGTGATTGCCAATCTAAGCACAGAGGCTACGGTGATTTTCAAAAGCTTTATTGGCTGCATTAAGTGGGCAGTGAGAAACCCTTGATTTTCTGTAGGGTGTTCTTCCTGGGGACAGATGCTGGTGCCTGTGGATGGATACTGAGGTCATGACCATATTTTTGCCATTAAAAACAATGCTACATACACATTCCTATACAAACAGCTTTGTGTATGTGTCCTAGTTCTTTCAGATCGAGATTTCTAGAAATGGGATTGGTTATCACCAAATTTCCTCTCAAAAACCCTAGTTTTGTACTTTGAGCAACTGATAATAATGCTAATGTTGAGGATTACTTTCATTTATAAAATAAATTTTTATTGATTTATCAAACTATATAGTTTGGAGTAGGGTACCTCTTCACCTCTTATGTTGTATAAGCCGCACCTCACTTGCCACCAAAGCTCCAGTGGCCTCTCTATTGTTAGATTAACCTCTGCTACCCTTCCCTCCAGCACCTTCTCTTCTCTCTGTGGTGACCCCTATATTTTTCAGAGTCATTTATTTGTGTTGTGATGTTAGTTTGCTCGCTTTGGTTATTTATATATTCCACATTGGATGACTACATTTCACTTTTTAAATTATTTCTCTTAGCATAATCACCTAGTTTCATTCCTACAGTTGCAAAGGTCAACATTTTATCATTTTTATTAGCTGAGTAGTTTTCCATTAAGTATGATACATCACTGCTTCTTTATCTAGTCCTCCATCAGTGGCACTTGGACTGTCTCCATGCTTTAGCTGTCGTGAAGTAACTTTTATTGCTATGTTTTAGGCACTGTATTAAGCACTTTTCTTGCATTATCTTATTTGATCAACTCATCAACCCAGTGTGGTAGGTTCTATTATCATTCCCATTTTAGAGGAATGGAGATGGAGGCACAGGGACACCCATGAGTGACTCATTTAAAGTGACATGGTAAGTGCCAGATCAGGCTTTCTCGTTTATTCTTTCACTGACAAGAGAACCCACCTCCAGTTCAGGAAGAGCTTGGGTAGAAGACCTGCAGAAGCCGTTCACCCCAAGAAGGGGAGCCAACTGGGCATTTGGTTGTTGAAACTGCCACCTCTGAGTCCTCATTAACAGAGTTTTGAGTTTGGTGTTGAAACAGGTCACAAAAGGATTTCACTCCAGCTGTGCCTAATGAACTTCTTTCTTAAATGCATAATTCAACCAATTCGGTGGTTCTTTTTCATCTCTGCCAAGTAACCAGTTGAAGTGATTTTTCCTCCAATTAAGTTAATGGCTGTGTGAGTGTCCTGTCAGGTCAGGCTGAGTGAACATGAAACAGGAGGGTGGGTGGATCTAATTCGAGGCCACAGGTGTGCAATCCGCAAACAAGGGGCCTGGTTCAGTGTAAAACCGCTGAAGGACTGGGGCCGCTCAGGGTAGCTTTAACCAGGCACGTCTGTCTCACAAATTTGGATATTGCTGCTTTGTCCCTGGGAGAGAAAAGGTCAGAGGCAGCTCAGGAAAAGGGTGAGGAGGGGCGGAGGAAGGACAGCTGTTCCAGCAAGTGGGGATATTTATTCCTCACCATCGCTAAATGCTCTCGTTACATTCCAGTGGATGTCATCATCTCCTAAGAAAATTCCACCCTGAGTTTCTTCTTGACTTAGAGGGGCATGAACTCTGATATGACACAGCCCACGACCAGAGGGAGGGGTGAGCCACGTGTCCACACACTTTCTATACAAGGAACAGGGTCAGCATCAAATCACCAGCCTGAGGACACACACACACACACACACACACACACGAGTTAGCACCAGTCCATTCTGGGAGAGAGCCAGCAAGTGTGCAAAAACTTCACTGAAATTGCAATGAAGTGGAAATGTATCCTTTCAAGAATTCTTTTCAGGGAGATAACTATGAAAGTGGAAGAAATACTTTGAAAGCCATGTGGAAGCAGGTGAACTCAGGTGCCCAAAGGGGTAACTGGGGTAACACCAGGAAATTGTTCAAAAAGGAGGGGTCAAGATTTTGTTTCCAAGTGTGGTATGCAGGCGGAGGGCACTGGGGCCTCATCCTCTCCTATAATAAACATTGTCTCAATATATAAAGACTCGTGCTGGGGAGGGGGCGTGATTATTCTTTCCGATGCCACGTTTCTCTCTGGGACTACAGGCTCTCCACTGGCACCCCCCACCCCAACTGCTGGTTCCCCTGGGAGTGTATCTGAAAGTTCAAGGCTCAAGTGCCAGGGAAGGCATCTGAGGGTGGTCAGGGCCAGCCCTGCCAGTGGCCAGGCACAGACTCCCATTCTGCTGTGGTGGAGCAGAGCTCAGTGCAGCCTGTACCTGTCACAGCAGTAACCCCAGAGTAGCCTGGAAACTTACATGGAGGGG
>JAGFMF010011862.1:2505595-2573280 GCA_019455555.1 Galemys pyrenaicus
GAGGAGGGGAGGGGAGGAGGGAAGGGGAGGGGAGGGGAGGTGGAGAAGGGAAGAAGTGGGAGGGGAGAGGAGGGGAGGTGGAGAAGGGAAGAAGTGGGAGGGGAGAGGAGGGGAGGGGAGGTGGAGAAGGGAAGAAGTGGGAGGGGAGAGGAGTAGTGGTCGTCAGAAAGGGAGACAGGAAGTGTGGGGGTGGGATAAATCAGGTAAAGTATGGTGAGGGGCAGAAAGTAGTTCCGGGTGAACCTGGACTCTATACGCTGTTATAATGCATTCTCGCTTCAAAAGATGTCCTAGCTGGGGTAACTCTGGATACAAATGCTATCAAGATTGTCAGCCAGCAAATCCATAAATATTTCCTCAACGTCTTTTTGTCCGGTGATTTCGTCCGCACTGGTAATACAGTATAGTGAACAGCCAGTGCCGCCTGCAAGGACTTCCAGACAGTAACTGCACCGACAAATACAGACACACCATAGAAGACAAGGGGCACAACAGAGGGGCGGGCCTGCCCCCCCAACCCCCAGTCCTGACAGGACTGCTTTTTGATGAGAGGTGACAGGGTAAAGGGAAATCATTAGCACCAGTTACTCGGGGCTTCCTGTATACCTAGCCCTGTGGGCCCAGCGGCTGTTTTTTTGTTTTTAAGGTTTTTACTTATTTTTGCAGAGATGTGGGGTCGGGGAAGGGTGGGGGTGAGAGGATTCACTAGCGACCGCGTGGGAAGCAGAGGAGGCAGATCTACTGAACTACACTTCTGAGGGGTGCAGCAGGCGAGGCAGGACAGGTCTGCTATGCCATGTGGGTCATGTCAGCTCCCTGGCCGGGGATTGAACTCAGGCACTTGAGGTGATAGAGCTGAGACTTAAGCCTAGGCCACCAGGGAGGCCCCAGCCATTGTTCTAATTCCTCAGCACCAGTTAAGAGCAGAGCTCAGCTGCTTCTAAAACCCAGGAGCAAGCAAGCTCATTCCCCCTCCAGAGACTGAAGACCACACATTGCTCTTTTTCCTGGAGATGCAAATCTGGGGTTAAGTGGTTCATCACGTAACAGTTTTTCCTTGACAATTTAGGCTAACTTTTACTTTTCACCTCATTCCCTTATTCCTAAGTCAACAACCTACCCTCCCCACTTCTCCATGAAGACACTCACAGTCAACGGCATCGTGGGATCTGATGCCACTTGTTTTTATACATCAGAAGGGAGAAAAGGATGTTTTTTATGAGTGGAGGCTTTGCTTTTCCACTCGGTCTCCCCTGGAGGGTCTCAATCCTTTTTCTGACGTAGACACCGTGGGCGGGTTTGGAAATGAACTGGAGACAGGGTGGATACGCACCACACCTTATTTATTTTCTCTTCCAGAGAAAGGTCTCAGCTGTTTGTTCTCCCCAGTTGAATTCTCTTACTCCTGGAGAATGACCCAAGCAGAAAAATTTCCCAAGCATCTGAAATCTGAGAATTTGTGCCTGGAACCCACGAGGCTCATGGCTTCCAGATGGAGAGGCCGGAAGAAGAGGAGGCGGGGGAGCACAGGAAGGAGGCTGGGAGGATGAAAGGCAAGGGGAAGCCTGAACTCTGGCTCACTTGCCTGCCTGTGAACGAGAACAGGTCTTGCCGCTCGCAGGCCTGCCATTTGACAGTGTGCCAGGCCCAAGACACGCAGTGGTTGTGTGCATCCTCACGAGACCGCTCCAGTGTTGTTAGGAAGTAAGTCATTGTGAAATTGTCTTTTCCGAGGGCAGTGAGTGACCTCAGTAGCACAATATAAACGAGAGCCCATGCTTGGCAATCAGGAGGGGCATAAATACTCCAGATGGATTTTCTTACCATCTTACCAATAGCAAAAGACAGAACCTTCTAGAAATCTTGGCTTCTTTACAGCACTTAACCATATGCAACAGAGGAACCCAGGTGACTCAATTCTTTCTCCATGTCTTGTCCTTAAGCCAGAAGTGGGGAACGGGGCCCGCAGACAAAGAGCTTTGAGTAAATTAACAGGCAAGTATAGCTGGCCACAGCGGGCTCTGTAGGAGCTCAGAAGGAGTCACTTGTGTGATCAGACAGGCCAGTATCTTCTAGGAAAGTAGAAGTCTAGGGAAAATAGATCAGAATTCCCCTCTTAGTAAATAGGAAGCTGTTCTGGATGTTGAGAAATGCCTTGTTTATTGTTATTTGTGGGTTCTTTATCATCTCCGCATACAACCATCCCACCTGCACCCCCAGGCCCCCACCTCCACCACTAAGCCAAAGAACAATCTTGTCATTAGCTCAGCTCTTCCCACCTGGAGTGGGCTGACTCTGATACTAGGATATAGCCATTCGACTGCATCCCGATGGTTCCAGAAGCCCAAATGTGTGGAGAGACACCAAATACAGAAAAGATCCTCCCAAGGAACACCTGCAGCCTCCAGATGTCTTAATAAAAATGACGAGAAGTCCCCTGGACCACCTTCCAGCCAGAGAACCACCCTTGGAGTCTGTTTTCAAGAGCCAATGAAAGCAGTCGAGCTCTTCTGAGCTGACCTCCTGGCCCGCGGCATGTACGTGTGTAACACACAGGGCTCGTGGGAGAAAGCAAGAAGAGGTGAGCATGTTCTGGAAGGGCAGGGCTTCCACAGACCACTCACTCACTCGGAAGGGTTGCCGCCTGCCTCCTCAAGCTGAGCGATGCCCAGAATGTATGCGCTTCTCCGGAGCATGATGTGAAGCTGGGGTATGAGCCAGGCATATCATCGGGAAAAGTGGACAATTTCTCTGCCTCTCCTCCCTCCTTTCCTAGTGCTGATTGTACAGTTTGGAAGTGAATTATGATTTAATCCTTTTGACTGCTATTTAACAGAGAAGGAAGGAAAGTGAGAGGGAAACACAGAGGGAGAAGGGTAGGGAGTAAGGAAGGCGGGAAGAGAGGGAGCGAGGGGGAGGGGAGAAAGGGAGCAGGGAGGGAAAAAGGAAGTTGTAGCAAACAAAACTCATTACCACCAGCAGAAGATGGATAGGCATAAACAAATCTTCACTTATATACCAAGTGGAATGCAATCAATTAACTTAGACCATTTCTATAGGTAATCAAAGTGGCACATGCTTTTACAATGTTAAAAGCAATGCATCATGGGGCAAAGGATAGTTCCAGTCACATGGTTCCTGACTTCTTTATCTTAGGTTCATCACAACAGGGCAGGTGGCCACAAAGTGCTCAGTGATCCATGAGAAATAAATCATGACTTCATTCTAGGGCTTAATGTATGTATGACATCACTACTAGAAGCAAGCAATTCTTGGGTTGATGACTCCATCATGTACTAAGGTCAAAAGTGGCCCTGGAGACCAAATTCCCCAGGGAGGATCACCACACAACTCTGTGTGTCCTTTGCTTCTGAATTCTTTCTTCTCCTAGCAACAACTACTAAGCACCAGCTTTTTTTTTTTTTCTTTTTACTAGGCTGGTATGTCTACATAAGCTTTATTGTCCTTGCAGAAAAAGAGCTACAGAAACACAAGTGAGAATATATTATTGCAGGTTAAATTGTGTCACACCCAACTTAGGGTGAGGGTCCAGCTTCTTTTTATTATACTCAATTTTGTTGTAATGACTATTGCTTGAAATAAATGGGCAATAGACAGGGGCTTAGAGATAACAGAGGCTTAAGTGATTTTATAATAGTGGAATTTGTTGTACCAGAATTTGACCTGCATTCTGGCTATTAGTTTTATTCATCACATTGGAAACTTGGCACTTATATTGTTCATGACATTATATGCAAAGCACTGTAGCATGAAAGTCACTTAGAAAGCTATGGGGAAAAAAAAACCCTATAGATACAAGATATAGGCACACAGAATCATAAAACTGCAGGTAGGGGGATGTTCTGCTAATGTTCTGGATAGTCAAAGATTTGTTCCATTTAACTCCTAACAGGTGTTGGTTTTTGTTGTTTTTTTTTTTTGTCATTCATGATATTTCTAGAATGTTTTACATACAATTTCTTGCCATCTTCTGAGCTTAGTTCCCTTAGACCTGATGCCCAGGGCCAGCATACAGACCATGTCCATGATACAGTGGGCTGTTGGGATACAGAGAGATACAGAGATGTTTTTGGCACTAAATGCCTGACCATGTTTTTTGAGCTCTTCAGTGTACATTATTTTTGTTGGTGTTTATTACTACCATCTCTTCTTCCTACATGTCCTAAATTTACTCTAGAAGTCTGTTTCTCAACCATAAATTTAATCTGCAGGAGGCTTGGAGACATCAAACATTAAAAATAGTGTGTCAAGTAGGAAAAAATAGAGTTTGAGCAGATGCTCAATGGGTCCTTTCTCATAGGTGTTGACTTTGTAGTATTTGTTTCCACTATTGGCAGCCTTACTGGCTTATATCGTAGTTCTCGGTCATTTTTGAGTGGTTCCAGAAGGGTTCCAGAACTTCAGAAGAGGTTCCAGATTTTTCCAGTTCTGTCTCAATTGTTCACTGTCGGACCACTTGTTTGGATTTCACATTCAGGAACGCTTAGGTGCAGCCGATGGATGGCTGTGCCATGGCTAAGAGAGTTGCTACTGAATCCCTAAGACGGTGTGAACAGCACGGGCCATTTTTGTAAGTTAAAAGCTAGTATATTCAGGAAGTGAAGTATGAAAGAGATGAGTTCCTCCTGCAGTCCCTTTCTAAGAACATGGAGCTGGTTTCACATGAAGCTGTTGGAGGTGGCTTCGAGAAGTTTAATTACATTACAGACTCGGTGTCAGACCTGGCTGACTTTTGGGATTCTAAGATCACGGCAGATGAAGCCATGGCTTCGCCTCTTTGGTGATTTCATTATTTATGGCCTTGGAATAAAGGAGATGAGGCAAGTGCAGTCTTTCCTTCTTCCAGAAGTGTTTCAGGTCAGAAGAGGATTTCATTGCTCTCTGGCCCTCCTGCCCTCGCTGTATATTGCACTTGGCACGCTGTATGAAGGTCAATTCCTCTGTCCAAGTTCATATCATGTGTGTGGGGGGAGCAGTGATGTTATTCACCAACGTAGGGTAGAATCGGTGCAGCTAGAAGAGGAGAGATTAAGAAGAGGGGTTGTGAAGTCTGCGAGACTTGGTTTAAATCCAGGCTTACTGTGTATCAGGGTGTGACCTTGAACATAGCATTTAACTCTCTAAATCCAATTCCTGAGCAATAAAACGGGAAATGATATTAGTGCTGTAAGAATGAGATAAAAAGCCACTAGGCCAGAACTTGGCCCAGGGAAAGTGCTCACTCAATGCCAGCCATCTCAGTTCACAAAAGGGATGCCTCAGTTCCTAAGGGGCTCCATGCCTGGGGGCTCCATGCCTGGGGGGCTCCAATGACTCCATGAAGTTATTGACTTCAAGCCTCCTTTGCGTTTGTTTTCTGTGACGGCTTCTCATAAGACTGGCAGCCTTTCTGCTGAGGGTACCTGAGTAAGGACAGGAGAGATTCCAGACGAGCTGCAATTTCCCTCTTTATGAGTCTAAAGGAAATGGAGCCACCTGTGAGTAGGCCCCAGCAAAGATCAATGAAACAAAATAAAGAGTTGTAGTTTTCACAGGGAAAGCCAATCAAAGGAGAAAGTGCAGTGGGCTGTGGCGCTGAGACCTGGCACCAGGAAGTGGAAGCCTCCAAACACACTGTGGTTTGCTAAAACACAGACTCCCAAGTGCTACCGCACTGGCAATCTCATCCCACCAAGGAGTGTCCTTGGCAGCTGGCGAGGGAGGAAGGAGGAGAATGACCACGGCAAGAGACAGCGAGTCTGCTGTCTTGGCTTCACCAGCCTGGCTCCTTGGGTGACCTCAAGTATCCGACTCGTCTCCCTTCCCTGGGCAGTTTCTCTGATGTTCACACAGGCCCCAGCTAACCACAGGGGACTGAAATAGAGAGCAGGCTTGTAAACTGCAGCCCCTTCAGATGCCCCGGCTGCGAGTTTCAGAACGGATTTTTGAAAGCTGAATCTCAGGGTCTTTGGGCAGGACCTGTACTTTCTAATTGCACACACCGCCCACCTAGGTTTTCGCAGCCAGCGCCCAGTGCTAGCTCTTGGTTTTCAATGCCACGGCTCTGCTGCTGCAAACCGGGCAGGGATTGTCTCATTCACAACTTAATCCTCTCTCTTCATCAGTGAGAGCAAATCACAGCAAATGTGTACCTTTGAGGTTCCACAGAGATGGCTTCGCTGCTCTAACTGTAATTTGTTCGAGAAGATCTTTTTTTCAGAAATATGATAAATTTAAAATTTGGTTCTCCCTCTGGTTAATCTAAATTGTAGCACTTTGATGTTTGAAAACAACATTTATGATCGAGTATTCTTTGCTCAGAAATTTTAATCGAGGCTTGGGCTGTTTTGAGGAGAAAACTTATCTGTGAATAATGATGTGTCCTTTTGTGACTTACCAGAGCTCCCTGAAGCCACTTGGGGAAATCAGGGGTGAAACTCCCACATCTGATACCCAAATGCCATCACCTTCAGCATCCTCAAGTCAAGAACTCAGATCGTCATGAATATTTACACCTCACAGGGCCCTCTGTGCACGACTCAGAGACAAATGGTATTTCCAGTAATAGTTTATTGATTTCCAAATGCACCGGGGCGCTGAGTCCAGACACCCTGGGGTAGCGGTAAATCTTTCTTACAAAATAATTTACAGTATGAAAATGATCTACTGAAACATTAACTCAAACATGCAATTCCCTTGAAAGACTGAGTGTTCCCTTGTTTAATGTAAAGGGTGAAAGGGGATGATGACGAAGGAGGGCATGTGACTGTACAGAGGAGAACAGGCAGCGCACAGGACTCCTCAGTCCCCCCACCCACGCATGTGGCCGGTGGCTGCAGAAGGACTGGTCAAGGTTAACTCACATCAAATAGCAATCTACTGTCCCCTCAAGGTCCTATCAAACCCAGCATGGATTCTGTCACTTTTTTTTGGTGCCAGAATATCCACAAATGCCTTTAGGTATTTTCATTTTCCTGCTTGACCCTGCTCTGCTGGTTCTGGTGTGTTTTCAGTTCCAAGCGACCCTGCTGTACCTGCCCTGAGAAGGCAGGATCTGCCGGGGCTCAAGGCTCTTGTGATGGGTGGGGGCTTCGGAGACACTGAGGGTAAAGGCAACATTAATGAGATCTGAAATCCGCCCTGTGAGGCTTCTTTTCCCTCACAGCTGGGCTGGGAAGACCCATCAGGAGAGCAGTTATTTTTCAACAGAAAATCATGGATGTGCGAGGCATAGAGTAAATATGCAAGTGACTTTCTTCTCAAAATGCTTGTGTGGAACAATCTTCGTGTCAGTGTGGCATTTCAGGTACTGAAATGCCTAGGTGCTGCCACTACTGTAAGTTGTGAATTCTGCAGCGGTGCCCTTGGGCTTGGTGGTCAGACTCTGTCACCAAGATGGCGGCTGGTTTGCCAAGTCATCCTGGGGTTGGGCTGAGTGTCGCGTCCTCGGTGTGTCACCTTCGCTACCTGCCTCAGGAGCTGACAACCATGGCTCTGGAGTCGTCTTCTCGTGAGTATCGCGTAGGCAAGCACCTACATTCCAATTATCTGAGGACACCCGTAATTGGGGCTGGCAGAAACCTCGGCAGTGAATGGAATGCCACACAATGGGGGGTGCTCTGAATTCCTATTATTCTTAAGTTGCATGATGTATGTATGTATGTATCTGCACATTCATGTGCGTTATTAAGAATACATGTCAGGGATGAGCAGGAGGGTCTGGACTGGCCAGGGTGTGGGGCGCCACGTTTTGAAGAGCAAGGCAGTGGCTGGTTTACCACACCATGAACCCCCTTCCTGCAGCAGCAGACATTTTCACCAAAGTTTGAAGCAGAACATCTTTCACTTTTGCTATTTCTGAGATGTTCGATACTCTTGAAGGTCTAGAAATATTATTTATGAGGGCTGGCATGAGAGGAAAGGCTCCCCTAACTCCTGGGAGCAGGCTGAACTTAGCAACTTGTACTTAATGATCCCACTCAAGTGGGAGAACGGCTCTCTCCAGGCCATTTCTGCTTCCAAACAAAAGCCACAAAATACCATGTTGTAAGGTCAGAGAATGATCAGGTCTTTCCACCCTCCCACCACTGTGATGGTGGACACCTGCGGTGCTGCGAGCATTCCAGGGTGGGCATGCGCAAGTGGGCGCACCTGAGTTGGACACGGGCTTAAATGGGCGGCATCATGAGGACGCCAGGACCGACAAACAGGACCAACAGGACCAACAGTACTGACGAGCACCAGCCGAGCAGCAGCAGTAGGAAGCAGCCGAGAGGGTGAGATGCGCTGGGGGGCTGCTCCCAGCCTCCCGGCCCCCTGGCACCCCTGCCTGCCAAGTACCTGGCCACCGCTACTAAATAAAGCATGAAAAGCCACCGAAGGCTCCAAGACTCTCCTTCCTTGACCCGTCTGCTAAGAACCATCCCGAACCCTGCTCCTGTGCCGCCCTTCCTGACTGCTACACATGTTGAAAAAGAATTCATAACTGGGATGGTCACTGCAGGGGGAGGGGCTTAAGCCTTCATTTCTTTCTATATTTTAGGTATACCGTGGGTCCCAGAATTAGGGAGAGCTGGTTCTACTTTCCTAGCTGTGAAACACAGGGTGAACAGCTCTTTCACTCCAAATTTAGATTACATCCGAGGAATGGGGACCTATAGCATACAGAGACTCGCTCCTAGCTGGTCCCCAGTCAAAGTCCTGTCCCTTCCTGGGCTGTCAGACCAAGACTCCAAGCATTTCTTGGAAGTGCCCTGAATTTAATGACATCAAATCAAAGAACAAACCCCCTCGCAGTGTCTAGATACCCATCATTTGGAAGGCAGCCAGGGACTGCTATGAGGACCCAATTCATTCTGGAGACATTCATTACCTGTCTCCCTGGGGGACTTCTCCCCAGGGATTTCTGCAAGTCCTGCAGCCAGTCAGGACAAAACTTTGAACATGCCAACTTTTACTGACCTGGCAGGGGCGGGGGACTCGTCATGCTGGGGCTCCAGGCCAAGCAGCGTGCGCCAGCTTTGGGGGAGCTGGTGCCACTGCAGGAAGCATCCTCGTTCGCACGTTGGTAAACGCTGCCAGCAGGCACTCAGGAGCCTGCGCAGAGCTGCGGCACCGAGTTTAATGCCTCCCTGGTTAAAGCCGCATCAGGTGCTGAAGACAGCGGGAGCCCATAAAGCAAATCTGAAACCCTGTCTAAGTGAAAGCAAAAGTGCGTGCCTTGAGGAGTACACAGGTGTGATAATTTATTGAGACAAGCTGGCGTGTATCTTTCATTTCCAATCATATCTGCTGCATAATGCTTGGGTTTCCCAAATACCAACTGAAAGGAATAACGCATGAGTGGGTATTGAGAGGCTGCTGATCTGTGCTCGGCTACCATTTGGAGGACACTACTTGGAGATTAGCCAATTATTACCGAAGAAAGATAACAAAGCTTCCGAATCCTAAAGTCCACTTCATTTTCTGATTTTTTGACTTTTTTAAGAAGTTGGTCCTCCTTCATGGGTAGTTTTGTTGGATATGGTTGGGGCTGTATTTAGTGGGATGCAAAATACTCTGGTTTATGCAGGTAGATAGCAAAAGCACCATTATCTTAACCATTTGCTGGCCCCTGCTTGAGAGAAAATAAAACAGAGTCCAAACTCCTCTCAGCCCAAGATTCTGGGAGTTCAGCGAGCTAGGGTCGCCCTAACGAAGAAGCGTGACGTGCTCGGCAGCTTCCTGACCTCAGAGGAACGCACAGGAGTGGACACTCAGCAGTCTTCCCACAGCGAGCGCCACCTCTGCCTCAGAACCGTCCTGCACGCACGTCATCAGCTGGCCCAGCGCTCGGCGACAGGCACAAGGTCCTAGGCAGGCAGGTGGAGAGGGACCCCCGGAGTGGGCTCCCTTGTCTGGGCCTCAGAGGCACGAGAAGTCTAGGCCCTGCACCAGCAGAGCCCCAAGGCTGGTGGGTGCAGTTCCAGCTGAACTTCTCAGACGTGAACGCCAAGACACCACTAGCGGCAGAGCAGAGGGAACACGCTTCCCATTTGCAAATGCGAATTACCTGTGAAGTCTCCCATTTTATCTTAACTGTTCATGAACTAGGAACACTCTAGTTCATAACATAACTATGTTTGGAGTCATCCCTGGCTCCAAAGCAGTACATCTGATGCCTTAGAAGATGCAGGTTTTTTCAGCTTGCAGGGTTGTATTCCTCTAGCACACCATTGCTTCCTTGGGGGTAAACAACTTGGTTGCAGGGCAATGTGATCTGGGAGTGGGGAAAAGTCAGAAGTCAGCCCACAGGAGAGAGTCACCTGCGGAGGTCATCGGAGGTCTGCAGGAGCGGAGATGGGGGTGGGGAGACGCGCCAGGACTAGGGGGCTTCACCTGGAGTCCATGCAGGGCTGGTCTGGACTCAGCACAACACAGACCAGAACTCTCTCCAAGTGCACTTAAACTAAATTAGGCTGGGGAAGGGGAGAAACATCCACACTAAAAATTCCCACTTGGTTACAGACATTCTGGCCTTTTGGTTGTGACAAGACTTATAAAACCTGCAGAATTCACCCAAATAATTCAGGTTCTATCAGATCCTCAAGTGACTATTTTGGAAACTCAGGCAATTTGAGTTCAGAAATACTGATTTCAACTCCTAATCAGATCTCTTTGGCCCTCTCTCTTCTTTTAAGGTCATTTCCTTTCTACCTCCTCAATCATTTTTTCATTTCCACTGTGCTGAATTATGAATCTGAAGTCCCGGATAGCCTCATGTACTAAAAATAGCTCTATATATTTCTCGCTTTTAACTCTTTCTCTAACCCCATTTTCAAATCATCCATCTTAATGCATGAACTCACGTTTTTGCAAATGTCTAACTGGACTTTTAGAGACTATGTATATGGATTGACTTGGTTCTACTTTGTCCTCATTTTTTATATATTTTAAATGAACAAAGTGGGGTTTTTACTACCAGGTAGGGAAAAAATTTCAAGACCACCATCAAGATGATTCTGGAACCTTCCTCATGAAGTAGTAGTCTGGGTCTGCAGTTACAGTGGGTGGCTTTCCTGAGAAAGTCCAAAGCAGCGTGGGGGAAGCGGCTAGAGCATCCGTTTTAATTACTCCTGGTCGACCAGGGGGGCTGTCCCCTTCACCTACCACACAGGGGAACCAGCAGCACAGCCGGAACGCACAGAAGGGGTCTTCCCTTGTGGCACTTGTGCCTGCGTGCGTCTGGGCGCACACGACGTTCCTTTGTTGCCGGGCAGCTTTCACAGACCCCAGATGCCATCATACACACGGGAAAGGGGTGACTTTGCCCCGTGGATGGGAGCCTTCATGTGTCCTCCTCTTCATGGGCACTGCTACAAAGGAAAGGAGAGCCAGGTGAATTAAGATACAGCAGGAAGGGAGGCGTCCTAGTCTACCGGCTGAAGGCACCAGCTCTGGTTTATCCCTCTCATGGCGGGCCTGGGGCGAGGGCAAGCTCTGATGTCTTTGACTACAGGGGGATGATGACGGTAAGGCCCACTTCCTTGGGTTACTGGAGGGCTGGATAAGATAATACATATAAAATACTCAGTGCCTGGGGTATAGTGCGTAGCTATTTAAAGAGCAGGTGAGGGTCATTTTTTTAGCTTAGTTGACATAATGAATTGCTGGTGAAAATCAGAAGTATGACTTCCTCCCAGCCTTCGGACATCTATTGTTAGGAGATAAACACAAAGGGAAGTGATCATTCTATGGTCCCAGTGGCACTGCTCGCCTGGAACAAAGACACGGTCTCAATCCATGCCACAGAGGAAGGACAGAGCTGGGTTCAAAGGGCACGCTGAGAATTCCTGCTTATTTACTTGTCCATTTTATTTCATTGGACAGCCTAGAAGTTATTTGTTTCCTATTTACTCTCCCCCTACCCCCAACTAGAGGATAAAGGAGTAGCAATATTTTATTAACTATTGTTTAGCATTAGTAATAATGACTGTTTTTTAATAAGGGAGTGAGGCAAAAGAAGACAGGAAGGAGGGCGAGATGACCAGGGTGATGTGGACGTCAGTGGTACTTCAGCGGCCAAAGACAGAGGCGTGACGGCAGTCACAGTGTTACAGGGCAATTCTAATATAAAATGGGTTTGCCTGACTGGGTCCTCACCCGCGCACTCGAACGGCACTTATAATGCCCCAACTGCAGGCACACACAACAAAGGTTGATAAAGGTCTTATTTACAAGAGAAGGGGAAATAGCGTAGTGAATAACACAAGGAGAAGAGAGGGATAGATCCGTAAATGTCTTACCAGTTCCTCGGAGCTGGAACCCAACGGCACGCTGAGAGCTGACTCCCAAGGAAAAAGGACCCCCCTAGGTCCACGTGTCTGCTTTTATACTCAGCCTGGCTGCTCAACTCCACCCTCAGGTCCCAGTGATCCGCTCTTCGATAATGACCTTATGGGATTTGAGGTCCTTGGATCTTGTAGGTCTGGAATGGGGGTTGAAGTCCATAACCTATTTGTGTAATCCATTCAGGAGGGTCTTTCCCCCTAACAGGTGTTCAGGGGTTGGCCCTTCTGGCCTGGTCCCACAAGAGAACATTGCAAACACAGAACTGGGGCTAGAAGGCAAAGCTGGAAAGAGAGGGGGCAAGGGAGGGGGTACACCCAGAAAGAAAAGAAGCCAAATGGCCTTTTTCTCCTCATCCACTTCTAGAGGTTCATTAAAATAATAAAAGTCAACTCAGAGAAGTGCTTCCTGTGGTCCAGGGGCGCTGAGCTAACTGCTCCCCACCCATTCTTTTTATGATTCCTCACAACAGTCCTAAAATGTGGGGAATAATAACATTAACATCATCCCCATTTACCACAGGAAGAAAGTGAAGCTTTGAGAGAGAAAATCCTTAGTCACATCGTAAGGTCTGTATCCTTAAAACTTAAGGATTAGTTTTGGCTGAATAAAAGTCTGCATTCGTCAGGCTCAGATGCTTGGAAGTGAGGTGAGAGCTCCTTCCTCTGGTGGGCAGGAGCCAGGGAAGCGGAAAGGCCCCAGGGTGCAGCAGCTCCCAGCTGTGAACTGCACATTTTCTTTGCACAAGGGATTATTCATATCTTTATAAAATCCATGCTCTTTTACATCCATTTGGGAAAGACTTTAAGGGAAAATATTACCTGACTTGTAGTACTTCTGCTGAGGGGAAAAACATCAAACATGGACCCTGAAATTAAGGCACATACAGTCTGGGAGTTGCAAGAACCAGTTCAGCAGCTGTCACTTCCCCAAATGCTGCCCATTTCCATTCTCTTTATCTGCCTGTTGTCCATTCGTGGGATGGTGGGTGCAAGTTAGGAAGTGCTGGGGCGAGGAAGGGGCAGTTTTTGGTAGCATCTATCCCAAGGGGAACAAAAGGTCTTTTATGAAAGCTGCTTGCCAGAGTCAAGGCACAGTGGTGACTGGCGCCATCTTGTCCCGCTTGGTGTTCTGTCCGAAGCAAGCTCGTATTATTCTTGACTTCTCTTCCATACGAGAGGTCTAGCATTTGGCCTGCACTTTCTCTACAATGAAGCCCACTTGTTTTTTTGTTTTTTTTTTACCATTCTTGCTTGAAGTGCATAGTTTAATGGGTTCATGAACCTACTGAAATTACATACAAATCGTGTCTGTGTGTTCCTTTGTCTGAGAGAGAACACAATTTTCATCATGGTTACTAAAAGGTCAGCAACACCCTAACCCCCAAACTGGGTATAATAATGAAATTATCAATAAAGTTCTTTCAGAGTTGCCAGCTTCTTTTTCTATAAGACTTGAAGAGCTAGTTTGGGGGGGGGGGGGGAGTCAGAAAGCCTGATTTCTAGAGGCTTCTGAAATTCTTTCTAATGTTTTTTTTTGTTGTTACTGTATTGAGAGTGAATAAAGGGTATCAGAGAGCCATTCCATTGGAGGTATGTGCCAACGAGAGAGGCAGCATTATATGACTGTGGAGTCAGCAGGCTGAGCGAGGCTCAAATTCCTTCTCTGGAATTTTCTCTTCTTCTGAGAGAGAAAATCCTTAGTCACATCGTAAGGTCTGTATCCATAAAATTTAAGGATTAGTTTTGGCTGAATAAAAGTCTGAATTCGTCAGGCTCAGATGCTTGGAAGTGAGGTGAATGCACTAATGCACTGTTGTACCTCGAGTGAGTTACTCAATCTCTCCGAGTCTCAGCTTCCTCATGGTAATACCACTTATCTTATAGGGTTAGTGTGAAAATTATGTATTTTATGCAATATAAACAATTACAAATGTATTATAAATGTATTTTTCAAGGCACTGTTCTTCTTCTCCTGAATGAACGCCTGCCTCCTCCTAACATCCTCTCACGGTCCCTGGTTCTGGCACCTGAAATATTACACTCTAAAACATCCTATGCCCTCTGAACATCTGGAGATCATCTGTGCCCTTCCTGCTTGCTGGGAGAAGTTTTTACTTTTGTTTTTATGACAACTCTAGATCTAGTGAAATGCAGGTGTGAGATTGAGTTCCAGGGTTCTGACTCCCCTTCTGCAAAAGTCAGCCCCTACCAAACACGGTGAGGACCAACCTCACCTACGTCTCGTTAACTGGCCTCGGTCCAGTCTGATCTAGCTTGAGAGTGCTGCTGTATCTAAAGACAGCAGTCTCTGAAGACTGGGATCCATTGACGCTGTGGGACATAATGACCTTTCAGAGGATGACTGGGCAAAGGTCATTTAAAAGACATGTCCAGATCCTTAACTTCCATGTATCCTCTTTCTTAAATCTGATCTTTCCAAGACATGCCTGTGATCTAGAGGGTCTACCTCAGTTACAGCCACTTCCATGATCCCCCTATTCCCACTTTAGAAAAGAAATGCATTCTTCTACCCTCCTGAACCTTATCAGGGGACAATTTTTGAAAGTCTCACTTCTAAGGGAAATCCTATGAGAGCAGGGGAAATAGTGAAAGAGTCAGTCCCTTATTTCATCCAGGCAATGACCTTTGGGCGAGATGTGTGCCCTTATCTGTCTATCCTCAGATCTAAGACTTCACATCCAGAAGTTGCCATGTGGTGTGTACTAATAAATTTAGCTAAACTGAAGAAATGAAATCAGACTGGATCTGACAGAAAGAAGACTGATTTGGCTGGAATATTCGACTATAAAGACTGTGTTTGCCAATTAGATTACACAGTGGATCTTGCCTGTAAATGTAATAAACTCATCTGCAGAGCCAACATTTTGACAAAAACATTTAAATAAAGCTAACACTACATAATATATCACAAATCACATCTTTTCAATGACCTAAACCTTGATTAATAATTTCTGGAGTTAAAAAATGGGGCAGAGTCACATACTTTTTCTAAATTATTTTAGAGGGTATAAGAACAGGTTTTGCTAAAGGAACTGAAAACACCTAAATTCTGACTGGGAGGGTGGCATGCCATTTAACCTTTCCCGGTCTGGGGGGAAGAGGCAGGAGACAGGGGACTAAGGAGCCTCAGCCAGGAGGATGCTGTGTGGCCTCTGTTATCTGGATGCACTTGTGACAGGATTTCTTTATAGTTTCGTGGCGTCTGTGAAAGGGGAAGAGTTGGTAGAGGCGATGCTTTCAGCCCCGCAGCCCCTCCAAGGAAGCGGTCCTGACGCAGCTGAGCCTGAGGGCCTGGCCGTTGTGGAGGGTTGCTACGGGCGGGCAGCTCAGCTTTGAGCTCTGTCCCCAGAGATGAACGCTCAGAATAAGAGGAAGTTAATAAATGAGGTGGTAGGCACAACGACCACATTTGTTTAATCGTCTCTTTTCCTGAGACTATAATGCAACTTAATTTGATTTGGTATCATTCATATCTGCGAGGTCCCTGGCAATTAATTAATTAACTATTGCTGTAAAAGAATTATTCAACTCAGGAGGAGAGAGCAATTAAGAGATATCAACAAGAGAGACAGGTTGAGATTCAAAAGGCTAGATTTAGTATTCTCCCCAGATGAAGCCACACAGGTATCGTTCAAGCGGCCAGCTGGGACGTCTCACGGCATCACCTGAGGCTGTGGCTGCCCGGTGCCAGGGAGGGCAGTGTGCCCTGCGGGGGCTGGGCCAAATACCGATTCAGAAACACTCCTACACAGGGCTGAGGGGCCTCTTCTGTCTCCCAGGGCAGCTGGCCCAAAAGCCCAGGCTGAAAATAAGGGGGTCACCATGCTGTCAGAAACCAGAACTGAACTGGTTAGCGCTACCTGTGGAATTAAGAGAGGTACAAATATAAAGTAAGATGTCCTTGGTTCATCCTGGGTTAACTGAGAAAAACATGAGAGGACCTCAGGACTCTCATCTTGGCTTTCTGAGTGATTCTGGACCCAGTGTCCGACTGGGAAACCAGGAAATCAGGATGCCTCGTACTATGAAGCTAAGCAAATTCACTTCCTGGAAGCTGAGCTTCTTTCTGATATCCACACTTGCAGAGCTAGAAAGAATACAGACTTCAGATATCTAGTTTCCCGTCATTAACATTTTGTCTTAGTGTAGAACATCTGCAACAATGAATCAGTGTTGGTACATTAGTATTGTTGAAGTCCATGTTTTTATTATTATTAATTTTAATTAATTATTATTATTAATTTTTAATTAATTATTATTATTAATGAAGTCCATTTCCTTAGTTTCTAGTCCAGATCTCACCCAGGATAGCACATGGCATGTGGTCACCTTGTCTCCTTAGGCACTCTCTTGTTTGATGACCTTGACAGTTCTCAGGACAACTGGTCAGATGCTTTGTAGAATGTTCCTCAACTGCGATTTGTCTGATACTTCTGTCACCATGAGGACATGATTATGGGCCTTTAGGAGGGAGAAGATAGAGGTGAAGTGCCATTTTCATCACACCACCATGGGAACACGCGCCTCCACTGTGACTGAGCATTGCCAACCTCGCTCTCTGGCTGTTAGTCTTCGCTAAGGCTTCCACGGTTACATCCTTCTTTCTCCCTTTCCTTATGAGCCACCCACAGGTAAGGACTGAGGAATTATGCTCCCCCTTGCTGAGGGCAGGGTTATCTACATGAGTTATTTGAAATGCCTCTTAACACGAGACTTTTCTTTCACTTGATCATTTGGTTACAGCATCATGAACTCATCATTTTTATACTTTGGGCTGTAAGCCAAAACTTCTTTATTGTGTTGCTCAGATTGTTCAGCTCTGCCCTTTGGAGGCTCTTTTAGTCAACTCCTGTGGGCCCCGAGACATGCTCCTGTCTATGTGGGGTATTTGCTTTGTTGAGTCCCTCCTTACGTTCTGGCACTACAAAATGTTCCAGACTCATCTTGTGTGTTTCCTGCCCCAGGCCCAGCATTAGATATTTCTCCAGCCGTGAAGGATGTGTGTTTTTAAAGGTATGTGATATTTCACCATTCAAACTGCTCTCCAGAAATCATCTTACACTAATTCACCATCATTACTCATACAGGGAGGGGACTGTCTGTTTTCCCCATACCCTGGCCAATCCTGGGGCAATTTTGAACTATCTTCTGAGGATGAGATTGTGCATGTGTGTTTCTTCTAAAATAACTTCCACTTTACTATTCAGTTTTCTGTTGAGTTGCAAGAGGAGAACACCATGGGGGACAGTAAGTTTTCCCTTCCTCTGCCTTCCTGTTGGCCTTTCCCAGACTCCCTTCCCTTCCTTCCCTAGCACAGTGGGATTTCATATAACTGATGACCTCCTGTGGTGAAGGCTGAAAGGAAATGTTCTCAAGCCTTCTGTCAGAGCCCAGGCAACTCCAGGGGGTAGGGTGGGGAGAGCAGAAATTAGCCCAAGGGTTTACCTACCCTGCTTCCGAACCTTCAGGAAATCCACCTGACCCAGTTTCCTCATCTTTTCTTGGCAAGTGAATAATGGAAACCAAATCTCTCTCAAGCATTTTACTTCCAGAGAAATCTTAAATATAAGATTTAATAAAATGCTGGACTTCAAATTTCCTGTTGCCTCAGCTGCTGTATCTTATGAATTACCAAAGGGAGGAGAAGAGATCAATAAATAAATACACTCTTGACACTAATCTCTACATGAACAGTAGACTTCTTTTTTAATGTCCCAGATTAATTCTCAAAAGTTTTGAATTCTGTGATGACCTTGAATTGAGGTCCAGAAGTTATAGAAAGTTGGAAATGGGAAGCATACCAACTCAAAAAACCGAGTGCTACTTCTCCAGCAGAGGGTTATGAATGTGGATTTAAATGTTAGAAACACTAACATCAATCACAGCTTTGCCATTTACTAGCTGTGAGATTTTGAGTTGAATTCTAACCTAGAAATGGAGGACAATTTAGAACCAACCTGGAAGCATTTCTGGGAGTATTAAATGAGCTTAATGTAAATAGCGTAGTAGTAGTTGCTCACTCTCTCTCTCTATATATATAGAGAGAGCTTGGCATGCTAACTGGTATGTAGAATGTACTCAATATATTTTATTATTATCTAGTAACACTGGATGAAGAAGTCAAGGGATAGGGAGGTCAGAAGTCATACAGTGAGTTGATGGCAGAAGTCAGACTTTCTGGTTCCAGAATACATCATTATACCTGGGAGCCCCACCTTCTGTAAGAATGCCCTTCACTAACAGAAGAGAAGAGCTAACACTGTTGCCATAGGAGTGCTGTAGGCACTGAGCTGTCATTTGAACGACTGTTAGGTGACAATGAGGCCTATCACCTATTGAATGCTTTCTATGTGCCAACCATTATGCACCAAAAGTCTTAGTACCACCATCTCCCTCTCCCTCTGAGGCCACCAGCACGTTCTGTCAACTTGCACTGTACATCCTACCCCACATCTGTGCACTCCCCTTCTCCACTGCAGCTCTTCCTAGTTTTCTGCTTTTCTCGTTTAGCTTTCAAATTGCATTCACTGTTAGGTTTACAATGGGCAAGAGATTATGGCACTACTCCACTTAAAAATCCTTCAGTGGGCTTCTTATACCTTAGAATGAAGCCTATGGCCCCAAAATGTCCACATGACCTGGCCCCTGCCAAGCCAGGACAGCCTTTTCTCCACCCCTCAAATAAGCTGAGCTTGCTCTTGCCTAAAGGGTTTGTATATTGTTGTCTCAATAACCCTTCCCCACATAGCTTGCAATGGCTGGCTCTTTAACATTTAGGTCACACCTTCTCAGAGGCTTTCCTGACCAAACAATCTAGAGTAGACCCCACCCACACCAAGAGACTTGCAGTGTCTTCACAGCACTGATCACTATATAAAACTATGTTGAGGTAGGGCCTCCCTGGTGGCGCAGTGGGTTAAGCAACACACTATGAAGCAAAACGCAGCCACTGCAGAGTTCGATCCCTGCTGCCGGCCAGGGAGGGGACCCACATGGCACAGCAGACCTCTCCTGCTGTGCCCGCTGCTCCCCTCAGCAGTGTACTTCTGTTGATCTGCCTGTTCTGCTCCCCGTTCTGTCTGTGGTGAATCCTCTCACCCCCCCCACACCTCTGGCCTGTACCCCAATGCTTGTATGCATAAATAAATAAATCTTAAAAAAAAAAAACTATATTGAGGTGGAAAGACCCTTAACTGATTTTATTCCCTGTTATATCACAGTACCTGACACTGTGGTCAATAACAACAAAGCATCAACAATTTTTTAAAAAATGAACGAACGTGTGAATGATCAACACGACCTCAGAAGGTATTATCATTCTAGAAACCTTCCACATCTAACCAAATGTGGGCAGCTTGATGGTCTTTGAGATACTGCCCAAGAATTTCACAGAGAGTTTACTTGTACAAGAGAACACAGCCTCCAATTGCTTTCTAGTTGTCAATGAAGTGGTCAGGTTCATATAACCACTGAGGGCACAGGTATGGAATGTTGTATAATAAACAATGAGGACTCTTAAAAATGACAGAGCCTTACTGGTAAAGGATGGGCATGCTCAAAGCATAGGAAATGCTGCATCGCTGAGGGCAGAGCAAGAGTGAGCTCATGTCCAGCCTCCTCCCCCAAGCAAGAAAACTTAAAGAACTACTTCACCTCTGTAAAGAAATGCTCTCATCTGGCTCCTTGTGAAACCACCATGTGTTTCGTGACTTTTAGTCCTCCTCCTCCCAGCTGTTAAATTATACTCAATAAGTTGAGTTTTTTTCCAGGGAGGATTGGATTTCAAGACTTGAACATCCACCCCTCACTGTAATGGTCGATAGAGGGAGAAGGGCGGGGATGGTCATCTAGACCAAGAAATAAAGGGATGCTTAATTCATTCCTCCCCTCCCTGCTCAGATGACACGTCAGCTGGGACAGTGGATTCAGACTTGGAAGAGCTGCTCTAGTCGCTGCAGTAGTGACAGTCGGAAAAGCACACAACAGAGTCAGAGATATGGCTTCAAGACCCCCTCCTGGCACCCATGAGCAGTATGACCTTGGGTGAGATGTCTGAAGTTCGTGCATCTATAAGACAAGACTAACGATACACAGACGTCGCACTAAATGGATACTATGAGTATTTGGTAGGCACCGAACACTTCACCAACATTTTCACAGTCATCCTGTGCAATAGCATTAACACTACGTTTTATAGATGAAGAAAACTGAGAGCAGAGGCATGGAGTGACGTGCCAGAGTCCCACAGCTAGCAGCTGGAATTACAACCAAGGCCCGGCCTTTGTTTTCAACTCTGGGTGGAGAGACTGAATGGCGGGTAAAGCACACGAGGAAGCCTGTGAAGTCAGCATGGCCTCATTTGCCCAGCCAGGTTACTGGTGATGTCTCACTACCAAGAGCGTAGGTGGTAACCTCTGCTGACTGCTAAAGATTTTTCCAAGGCCTTGGCAGACTCGAACTCCAGTTTGGACACCAATTACCAGGAAACTTCCTCTCTGCTACAGAGGATTCCAAGGGTCTCATTTGAAAAGTGGTTAGATGTTTTCAGCTTTTACAACTGGTGCCAGTCTGAGATTTTCCTGTAAAAACCTAGCTGCAAGGTAGCCACTGCCCTTCGATTCTTAACGCGGTTCTTGTGATTTCCAGCAAATGCCATCACACCGTAAGGCCTGCCGCCAAAGCACCTTCCCCTGCTCCTAGGACAGTCTCTTGGTCATATATCAGTTTCAACTTCAACTTTTGTCCTGATGTGAGGTACACACAGGCCTTGCCTTTTTGATTAGGTTGCACAGAAAACCTCCTTCAAGGCTTCAGCTGATTTTTACTCCACCCCACTATAATTTGAGGTAAACTGAGATGATGCTCCCAAGATACCTTCAGGATCTACCTCTTTGAGTTGATATTGGTACTGAATGAGATAATAAAGTGTTTAGCGAACTGCCCAGCAAGTAACGAGCATTCAACCAAATGCAACTGCTTCTATAATAAACCTATCCCCAAATCAGTCACTTCTCTTTGCCTCACAGAACCCCCACTCCATGCCAGTGTGGAGAATAAAACGGAGAATCAGAGAAGGTCCCCACCCTTCGGCGCTCACAAGCCGGCAATGTGTGCTATGGGAGAAGTCTGAGAAGACTTGATCCCTCAGTGTTGACAGATGGACTGGTTTTCCCACGAAGACGAGGGGGCCAGAAGGAGGGCATGCCAGGTGGAGGGAACAGCTTGGGTAAACTTTTGGAGATGGGAAACGGCTCAGAGTGTTCGGGGAGCTGTGAACATTCATGGTGGTCAAAGACGCGTGAGAGGGCACACCGAGAGGAGGTGTCTCAGCAGCAGCTCCGAATGTGAGCTTAAGGGGTTATGACTGCAGTGTCTCCGAAGAAGCTGGAGGATGTAGATGGGAAAGAAGAAGCACAGAGAAGGGCTTCAGGGCTCCATATGGCGTCTACCGCGCTGCCAGCACTCAAAGTATGAGCAAGCCCTTGTTCATACTTTAAAAATATTCAGGCTGGGTTCTGTGCGACACTCCTCAAGGCAGCAAAAACAGATGTTTCAGGGCAAAAAGAAAAACAAACACCCAGCAACAACTCAATATATAGTCTGTGCAGGGGCCGGAAGCGTCGGGCTCCTCCAGTGTGATGATATCATCAGCGCAGTCTGAGACTCAGCCCCCGGGGTAAGGCAGGGGCCTATGTGATAACTCCGGGGTCTGGAGTGGGTGGACGCTCGCTTGCTCAAGGTTCCTTCTTTGTCAAAGTCAGGCTTGCTTGTCCAAGAGTCTCAGGGCCTCGTCAGAGACAGGGAGAGGGCTCTGACATGGGAAAACAGGAAACCTAAAAGAGGTTTCTTGCACCTAGTTAATAATGCAGGCGTTCCTGCCGGCAAGTCTTCTCTGAGATAACAGCATGTGGAGCATTTAATCGGAGTCTGGTCCCCTGCCTATTACCCTGCACTACCCAGCCCTTCCAGTAAACACTCTTAGGAGTTTTCCTCAGGAAACAGAGAAGGTAAGAGACACATCTTCACCCCTTAAAATTCTGAGAGCCCATGATACAGCTGACAGGTCTAGACTGCAGGAACCTGTTCCTTCAGGAAGGCAGGCTGTGGAGAGAACCGAGCGATGAACATCACGTCCAGTTTGCCTTCAGCCAGTCTGTCTGAAGGCTCTCCCTGGATCCTAGGTCAGCGCTGTCAGATGAAGAAGCACTAGTTTGGCTAGAGGAGAAGAGGATGACCCAAAACACATGAAGACACCAACAAGGAGAACCAAAAGTAAGAGAGAAATGAGGGTCTGAACACTGCAGATTTCCAGCTTTGCTTCTTTTCACCCAACTTGCGACTGAACAGAGCCTACCACTCTGAACTGGAGGGCAGTGCAGGGCACCAGAGGAACAGATAACCCGCAAGACAGCAGGGGACGCAGCCCTGGCCTTTGCCACATCAAAAGGTCTCCTCATAAGCCAGTAAGCAAAAAGACCTTATCAAATTGGTCCTCTAAGATACTGAACTTCTGACTGAGCCCCTAGAGTTGAAAGTCAGCCTCTAAGAAGAAACGAGTAGGCCAAGGCCCACCATAAGCCACTTGAGCACAGCTGAATTTCTGGATGAACAAGCCATCAAGTGAGAAGCTGAAGGGCATGAGGTGGATGGTTAAGTTTTTCTTGGGAACAAGAACTGGTCACCTCTGAAGGGTCAGACCTAGGGTGTAAATGTGGGGACTTGAAGGCAGCATATAAAGATTATTAAAGACACACTCTACCTTCCTCCCAGTTTTTCTTGAAGCTAGTCCGCTGTGACGCTCAAAATGACACAGTCCAACCACTTCCAATCTGTTTCCTTCCCCTGCAGGAGAACCTGTTTATGGCTCGCCTCAGAATACATCGGGCGTCATCTGATTCAGTCATGACACCTGCAGAGTGACTGCTTTCTGATAGGCCAGTTAGAGAGCCCAGCCAAAGCAGACCATCCAAACACCCCAAGGGCACCAGGGCAACAGCCCCCTGAGTGCAGAGTGAGACCCCGTCACCTCTAAGGACACACAGTTGAAGAACATCTGTGAGCAGCCCAGTGGTCCCTGCTCAGTCCTCAGCCCTCGTTTCCTGACTGGAGGAGGAGGAAGGGCAGAGAGAAATCAAGGATTGAATTCAATCCTCCCACTTAGTAACTAGATTGCTCTAGAAAAAACTTACTCCACTGGGCTTCAGCTTCCACATTCACGAAACAGGGTAACGCTTCTGTAAGAGAGCAGGGTGCCTAGTCAGCGCTCAGGAAGCAGTGACTTTTCTGAGGCGGTGGGAGTGAGAGCCCCCACACCAGATTTTCACTACGTTGCTGCTCTCTTCCCTTCTTCCTTCCTGGATTAGGTGACCTCTCGGGTTCTCACATTAAATCAGAATTAAATGCTACAAACAACACTAAGTACATCAGATGACTCTTTTATATCAGCATAAGACGTTAAGGGAAGGTGAACAGGTCTCTGGTCTTCCCCATCCACTCACCCACGTACAACTGAAAGGCCTCCCCAGCACCTCAGCCCAGAGTTGAGGGTAGAGGGAAGGAGAAAGGAACTGCGAAATGAGTATTTCAGATAGCCACTTAGGGGAAAAGAGCGACTTCCTTTAGAGGTAGTTTTTAAATTAAAAAGCATTTGTGGGAGACAATAATAGCCACTCCTCTCTAGAAACTATTTTAGGGCCCTTGGCTAAAACCTATGTGAGCAAGGAAAAAAAGAAGTTAAAAAAGATAATTCTGCACGTAAGGGTTTCAGAAAAGGAACTACTTGTTTTATGTTCAGTTAGAAAGAGAAGGCTCGTTTCTTTCCCAAACTGCTTCTCCAGTCTTACCCAAGTCTGAGTTCTTTTTTATTACGCCCCGCTTCACAGAGATGTAATTGACATACACGTTGTGTAAGTTTAAGGTATAAAGCTTTATGACATATTTAATACACCTCTGTAATTGTGAAATCCTTACGGTAATAAGGTCCTTTATCTCCCATAATCACCGCTGCTTTGATGCTCTAATCCCGCTTCTGACGGGCCTGGAGCACGACAGGATCATCGTATGCCTCCTGCCACCGAGGCGGATGGGAAGGCCACGCTTTGGGAACGGGCTGAGAAAACTTAAGGGGTCCAGCAACTGAGGCAGGAGCCACTAGTCTATGCCAAAGACAAGCTGACCACCTGCTTCATTCCTCTTCATTGTAATTGGTACAAATGGCCATGACACGGCTGTACAAGGCACTCTTGCTAGGGGTCAAAATCAGACAGGAATGTAAAAACTGTCTGGGGGAGGAGAGCAGAATGGCCCCATGAATCAGACTCAAGTCCATACTAGAGGCTTTATTTTCTCTTTCATTCCAACCCCCGCCCCCTCCTGTCCCCTCTGGTAAAGAACAGTAATGGTATTGAAATCTACAGATAATCCCTAAATCTCTATGGCAGCTCCAGCTCTAAACTTCTCCTTTACACTGACGGTTTTAACAGCTGTTAACAAGTTCTAACAAGCTCTCCCGTGCTCCAGCCTGGAATATCGATATCCATTCTCTTTCCCTACCCAAGGCATTACCAGTCTTCAAGTTTACACCTCCCAAGTAAACTGTGGGGCCAGCTGAGCCAGCGAACGACTCATCCTCCACCTCTCAGCCCCAGGCCCGGGTCCTGCCATAGGACAAAGGGGAACTCGGCGACGAGACTGTTCCTGAGGAGTGGTAGAAACGCAGGCTCCCGTGGGCTGGTGAAGTCGGGAGCTAGAAGCAGCCTAATTAAGAGCATATGTCTGAACAACGGCCTTGGAGGCCAGGCTGGAGCCAGAGCTGACAGAGAGGGGCAGGCAGAGTGGCAGCCCTGAGTAACGAGCCATGTTCGCAAATAAGGTAAGTCACTACGCACGCCCGCTGCAGAGGGGCCACGGAGGCGAGAAGCGCAGTGCAAGACGAACGGGCCCAAAGAGCTCAGAGTGGGCACTGGAAGCCTCTTCATGAAGTGCTGGCTATGTGGTTTGGGGCAAAGCCCGGAAGGTTCAAGAGCGACACGCCAGACTGGGCACGAAGCACTTACTGTGAGATCCATTTCCCTGGCATCGATCACGCTCTGCAAAGGTGTCTCCTGCGGTGCTATTAGCCCAGGAAGATACTTGGCGTCTCCTCTGGCCAGAGTGGCCGCGCTGGAGGCCGTGCTGTGACTGTCTACAGCCCTGACCAGCAGCTGTGTCTAAGCTCTGGACAAAGACAAAAGGACTTGGTTTTTTTTCTCCATTTCCTGTACCTCAATCATCTCCCCCTTGGTGAAGACAGGCAGCTGAAGGTTTAAAAAGTGGGGGGAATGCTGACCTCCAGGAGGGGGCTCTGCATATGGCGGCTGCTCCTACGGGCATTGCTTTCCTCCCCGCGGCGCTGGCGCAGGGATCCGCTGCGAAGCGCTTGTCACCGTTCTGTGTTTATTATCCTTGTTTGTTTTGGCTGGCACTGCTGATGAATGCGGGCGTTTACCCACATCACACTGCTCTACCGATCACACTCCCAGACGCACCGGCCAGAGGTGGCAGGAGGCTGGGGGTGCTCCTCAGAGCCCCCTCCGGCTGCCTAGTCTGCTCAGGGACCCCTGGTCTTCGCTGGAACAGAACCTGGCTCCTTCCTGGAGCGCCCACTGCTTTGGCAGAGGTCAGCCACAAAAGCACAGCTAGCAACAAGCAGTGATTACAAACTGAGTGCCTGCTGGGAATCTCTTTCTAGTGTCAAGCAGCCATTAAGAGAACCCTAGGATGTCACAAAAGGGAGGTGAGAGTGATGGGACAGGGAGGGCGGAAGGGACAGCGCCAGTTTACCTTCTACCTTGGAGGGAAAAACAGACCACAGGAGCAAAGATGGTTCTACAGAATGGACCTGCCTTCAGGAAACTACAGAAACTATCTTTCGTTAAATAGGTTAAAAAACTATCTCTCAGGCATTCTCCTGCTTGAGCATAAACATTTGACGGTGCTTGGGAAGCTTTTTGCTAATACAGAGTGAAAGGACATTTTAAGCAATTACAAAATTTTTAAAGAATTATTCACTGAGCATGCATTAGAATAGATACTTACATATAATCTCTCCCTCAATTTGGACTGTATTGCTGTGAAGGGATATTATGAGCCCCCACTGAACAGATGTGAAACTGAGGTTCAGAGAGGCCAGCGACTTGGTCACATTTGGAGTCCAGATTTGAGCGATTATGAAGCCTACGTTCCTCCCCCAAAAAGAACATTCGGTTGGGCTAGGACTTACTGCCAGGTCTGCATCCCTCTGACCCAGCTGTTGGCAGCTGCTTCTCCTGTAATTAGGTACTGGCCCAGGTGATCTGTGGACCTCACTGGCCTTCCTGTCCATCTGATTAAAGGAGAGTTAACAGATCTCAAGTGAGTTAGTGGAGTCTCTTAGATGGGTTGTTCAATCTTCTAGCTGTCAATATCCACCTATAACAGAAGGACCTGGAATGTATCCTCATCGATAAAGTGGGTCCAGTAAAACCTAGGTAACAGTGTAGCTGTAAACACTAAATTACCCAATGAAAGTTCTTATATCTGGCACAAGGCAATGATTTGTAAATGACAGCTACTGTCATTTCTGTGTTATTTCAGATAAACAGTTTTAGAACATACATAGGTTTACCATCAGCCTGTTCTCATACAGTAGGGGCTATTTATGGTGTATTTTTTTTTTTTAAATCTTGAATATGTTTCATGGCTGAGAATATCTACCAAAAAGAAAGGCAGTAGAAGCTTAAACTTGAGTTCAGGGAATAGCGAGTCATACTCTCTCTGGATGTGGTCCCCTTCCTTCTGTTAAATCATCTTAGAATAGACTATCAACAGACTATAACTTCACTATTTTAGAGACTAGAACTTCACATATGGCAGGCACCTTCAGTATTTTAGGTGAAAGCAATGCTTCCAGCGATATCGTCCCCTGCAGGCATTGGCTAGGGGAACTCTCTAAGATGGGGAGTTCAGTCTGTTTCTCAGGCTTGCCGGCAGTTTCACTGAGCAGACAATGGACCTCAAGGTGAATCGGGCTGTGGGTCCCGTGTCCTCACTCCTTCTCCCCACACTCACCCCAGCAGGGGCAGAAACACAGAAGGTGTTCTTGGGTTTCCTTCTCCTACAATTCAGACTCAAAGTTGCCCTGATGGTAAAACACATCTTGTGCTCTCTTTTCTCAGAAACCTGACACCAGAGATGCAGGAGAGGGCTTCTACCTGGATCTTCATTTCTGTACTCCTTTCAGAAAGCCTTTCCTGGTTGAAGCAAGACTAACGCTGCCCCAGTACAAAAGTAAAAAGTGCCCAAATCACTGCCCCTCAGTATGGTTAATAGTGGGGCAGTTTGCTCAGAAATGCAGAATTCTAAATGTTTTTGCTTCTTGTAGTTTTCTTATAGAGGATCCATCAAGCATTACAGACACTTGAATTTGCAAAAATGGAGAATATGGATTCAGAAATTCCACTCAAAACTATATTCATTTGTTTTAGCTAATCCCTCCTACAGTGTATTTGGTTCTACAGAATTTCCTGTAAAATACTAGGACAATTATTAGTAGCTTTATGCCATGGAGGTCGCCAAGAACAGTAACTTCTCTAAGGTTATTACAGTGGTCTTATCTGGGCTTATATTTCCAGGTAGATTTGGAAAAGCTAGTTCTTTCAAGTCTGTCTTTAAGGTATTGACAGAAGAGGCAGGTGATTCACAGGGTAAAAATTAAGGCTGCAGAAACTCAAAGAGGAAAAAGCGTTCCCTATGAAACAGAAGAAGACAGATACTGAAATCCAGAGTCTAGTTTTTGATGGTAGAGTCTCAGCATTAAAAAGCTGGGGTGATTTAAGATCACTGAGAAATACAGAGAGAAATACTGCTCTCCCCAAGCCAAATTTAAGAAAAGTTCTTGTCCCCCTTTTTTTTAAGGACAAAGCAACATTTCCAATGTGCAATAAGTGCACACTGAATCTATAATAAGTGCACATTCACACATGCACACTCACTCAAGTTTCAGATCTCTATTTCTACTTTAATTGCCTTGCAATTACTGAGTTAGTAATCCTGAACTGAATAGCCAACTTTTATTAAAGAAAACTCCTGCATATTTAAGTTAGCTGCAACTGGTGTGGCATTAAAAAAAAAAAGTAGGATTTTATAGAAGTTTAGGGTATTCATATTCTGTGAACCACACTGCCTCTTTTTAATTCCCCAAATCCTTCAAAGGGAATTCATAGTCTTAGGTCCTAAAGATTATCTTCCAGGTACCCTTTTACCATTGAGATCCCAAACCTCAGAAAGAGTGTGGTTGGCATGCATATATATATCTAAAAAGATATCGCCCTTATAGACACACAGGCTATATGTAGAGCCTTATGGCCCACACGCTTTCAGAAGGTGGGAGGGTACTTCTTGAATAGCCAAGTACCCGTCTCTCTCCACAAAATAGCTACATTCGACCACAAACTGGCATTTCAATTCCAGCTTGACCAACCCCCTACCTCACAGACTTTCACCCCAAAGATCAATTCACATAGCTGATCTCAAACAGAAAACATTCTGTTCCTCCCTGGGCCTCTACCTCACTCTTCACCTTCAATGTCAAAAAGGCTGTACCAGTGTGTGGCTGACTCTTGGAGGTGGGGTGGGTGGAGGTTCGGCGGCAGTGTACGGGGGACTGATTGCTGGTACCAAGCACATTAACAACCTGGCTACCTGTACACATAAAGGCAAGATCTTAGGGTTGCCCAAACCCAGATCCCGCAATCATCCAGGCTTTCCCTCGTCTCTTTGTAATGGGATCGACTATAAATTTGTGCTCACTGAGTAGGCCCAAACGCCCCTTCACAAATAATCCTGCTTGCACAGGCTTGTGAGGTGCACAGTAAATTACCTCCAATGTGTCTTCTAAAAAAAGGGCCAGACCCTCATTTTAGGCACACAATTCATTTTGACCAAAACATTCTTTCTACTGCATGAATGCAAAAACATATGCACACACACAGGGTGCCCCTTATTTCCTCTGGAGTAATGGGAGCTTGGGCAATACTTTATATATTCATTTCCCAACATAAATTAGAATGGCGCATCGAAAACACCAGTGACATCTGCGTGGACACAAAATGCATTCATTACGGTTGGTGCTATTACAATGGAGGGATATGCATTCATAATGGCAGGACATTTGAAATAATGTGTTGCTGGATTCTGTGTCCATAAAAGTAATAATGAAGACACAGGAGTGGGTCAAATAAATTAAAAGGAGTAATAGGACATGGGGTTGTTTCAAGGAGTCGGGCAATGTCAATGAGATGGCACATCCACAGAGAGAAAGTTATGAAAGTTTAAAGGTTTAAACTTTAAGACTTTAAGCAGCACATCAGTTTGGTATTTTGACTGTGCATCCTTGGTTGTGCATCCTGTGTTACCTGCTAGCTTTACGATCCTGGGCAAGTTATGTCAGTATCTCCTCACACCGCAGATTGTTCATATACAAAACTAGGACAGTCTACCTCACAGGACTTCAAAAGAAGGAAAGGAGAGAACACATGTCAAGTGCTTAGCATAGAATGTGGAGTGTAGTAAATGTACACTCAACATTAGTTTTTCATCTTCCTTTTGGTTATCAGTAAAGAAACATACAGCTCTGTGATTTTAAGTAGAACCTAGGTCTCCAAATCTCAGTTTCTTCCTTTAGAAAATGGAGTTAACAACAACCTCCTACTCTCTGAGCTTATTATGAAGAGCAAATGCATCTGGCAGATACTGGTTGGCTGACTCAGTCATTCCCCACTGCCTCTCCTTGCCGCCTTCTACAATGGCAGTGGGAGGCTTAGAGATTTACGGATGTAGCCCGCACTGCAGTTGGAGGCGTACACGGCCAGCCCAGGCCCATGGCAGTCTTCTGCTTTGAAAGGGGGTCTTCCCTGGGAGTATTTACTTTTCTGGTTGACAGAGACGTGGCCTGTCTTCTGACCTCTGGATGCTTGAACAGGGACAACACACCCCAAACTGCAGGCCCCTTCCAAGCACAAGACAAAAGTATGAAGGAAGAGCTGATGGAGTCTCAGAGACATGTGGTGCTGACATCACTCTCCTCTCTCGCAGCCAAAATCAGCAGCTGCCTACCTCCAGGCTTATTTGGTGAAGCAAATAAACGTATATTTGCTTAAACTACCGATATTAGAGCTTTCTATTTCTCAGAGCTAAACACAATTCTGATACAATACATAAGTACTCTAGAGAATTAAAAGCCCTTTCATCTATCTGCCAAGGAACTTACCCCTTAGACCAACCAGGCTAATTTATATATGTCTTTTAAACTAGACTTAGTAAGATCTACTAGAGGAAGATCTCCAAGGCCCTACCCCCCACAACAGTCCCACCCTTCAGACTTCTCAAAGAATTTATAAATACCTCTATTAGTACACGTTACACTGTACTGTAATTACCCCCTTACTTGTCTTTTTGCCCCACTAGAGGGTTAAAATGTCTCAATAACTAGGATCCCCATTTTAGTCATTAAAAAATTTTCCTAACACTTGTCATAATACCTGGCACACAATTATCTTTAATAACTCATTAAGGATCTGTTGAAATACTGAATAAATCACTGAAAGACTATCTGAAAGGGCATGAAGTAAACAGTAACCCGTGTAGTTTTATCATCTATTCATATTTTGGAAACACTGTGAACAGCTTTCTCACCCCTACTACTTCCAGGGCCTGGTTTGGGAGAGCATAGGGTGAGGCAGTGGTTTTACTGTTTTAAAACTTATTGTACTTGATTCTTAGTCTGAGTTTATGAAATGCCCCTATTACCACTCCCTAAATTATCATATGTTGTGTATTTAGGCCATACTTATCCACCCATAATACTTTTCTTTCTTTCTTTGAGAATTTATCCTTGGTGATAATCAAAGACATCTTGGAATAATTCCATTTGGTACCAAAAAGGAAAAAAGATGTTCGCATCATGCAGTGGCTCCCTTCCTGGATGTCTGACTTCTGTCTGTGTACTGGGGTTTCTGGAGGCTTCCTGCAAATGCTGCCATATGTGGGATCTGACTGTCCCTGAGGATGGGGCACAGCCTCTGCAGACTGAGCTAAGGGTATGGTTCTCTGCTAGAAAACAGATGCAAACTCTTCTGTCTTTGTTTTTCCTATAAAGCCAGTTTGTCTTCACGATTTGTATTTACCACAGTCTTGCTGAAGTGAGATCGCTAACCTCATTGCCAAAATACTCAGAAAACAATGTCAAATAATGAAATATTGTTACTGGGATTATAGATCAGAAATGTGCTCCATGTCAGCCTATTGTATCCCCCAAAAGTCTAAATGGTGAGCAGTCCCCAGTGGTGACCCTCAAATCTGAACCCCCTGCTTCCTTTGTAAGGATCCCCATGCCTGTTTCTGCTTGGCTGGCTCCTTTGTTCAGTCAGGTTTCAGCTCCAAGTGACCTCAGCCCTTCTCTGAACATCTTATCTATAGAAGCATCTTCTCTCCAGTCCTGTTACAGCGTCTCCTTTCTAACACTGCTCTGAAATTATTTTGTCTACTCAGAGGCTTCCTAGTTTTTGTGTTACCTCTTCCTACTAGAATTAAATTCCACCAAAGACGGAATCTCATCATCTTGTTCATCCTGTGTCCTCAGCAACAACACCTGTGCCTAGCACCATGTAGATGCTTAATAAACGTGTGCTGAGATGAAGAGGAAGGAAGGGAAGTGTGTGCACTAAGTAAATACACCGTGGTGGCCTTTACTAGATTCCCTTTCGGGAATGGGAAGGGGATGGGGTTGATTGGTTACCAGGATGCTTCGAGAGAGAGAGAAGTAATGGAAAGAGACAGTCCTGGTCCTGCCACTTATGAGATGTGTAAGAAATGGAACATGTTACTGAATCTCACTGAGCTTCAGTTTTGTCCATTTCTAGTAAGTTGTGTCAGAGGAGCTGTGTGACAGTTAAATGAGACAGTAAATACGCTAGTCACAGGACTAGTGAATACGCCAGCATCCCTCTGCCTGTTGCTTCAGGCTGTGAAGAAAGGGAGCAGCCCGGAAGCCCCCGGAAAGTGGGCGAATGCTCTGTCCCCTTCCATCTGTCACCTCAGCAACTGTAATGACTCTTCGCAGGGATAACCTCAGCTGCTGTTATCAGGGAATCTAGCCCACAAGCCAATTTTGAGGCCCGCTACATTCTCAAAACACTGAGCACAAGCCTATCTTGTAAGATTATTAGAGATGTATTCCTCTTTTCAAACTGGGGTACTTTATATTAAACTGAGGCTGCTGTTATCGCACAGAGGTAAGTTTACAAATCTGGTTTAAAAGAACTCTGGGTGCTGATTCTTGGAGCCAAAGCACTCAGAGCCATCAAAAACCTGATTTCTATGTTTGCTGGGGACATTTTTAGGGACATCACCCTTGATAACAATTTTCCTACTTGAACACCTGATTGCTCACGCTCAGGTCATTCTGCAGACTCATCTGTTCCCTCAACAGCACCCGCTGGCTGTCAGTGGCTGGCTGTCAGCTACAGTAACAAGTCTTCCGAAACTGGCAGGTATTAAATGTTAAGAACTATGCCTCGCGCCTCTGAGCCTCAGGTCATTCGATTACTACTTCACTTCACAAGCACTAGGATTATCCATTTTACAGACAAGAAAGCCAGTGTTCAAGTTTATATAAATTGCCGAAGTGGGCAAATAAGTGGTGACCCTGAGCTTTGTGCCATAACGCCGCATTCTGTTAATCACAGAGCTCCAGCATGCAGGTTCTAACACACACTTAGCACTTTCCAGGTACTACGTCCTTCATGGGTTAAAAAGAGACAAGGCTCGACCACGACTTTCCTCGGGAGAGCTCCAGCTCAGTCTCTATATTCCCAGTTCCCCAAACCATGCCCACAGAATTTGTTGAATTGCTGAGAATATGGTTATTGTCTTCAAAGATACGGTAGAGCCAAAAGACACGGCTGCATAAAGGATCATAAAACAGCAATATAAAGAGGAGACCAAGATAGCAAACAGTGCAGGGTGTGAAAGACGGGAGCGAATACAGCCAGGGACAAAATGAGGGGTCCACACCAGTCCAGGCCTTGTGGACTCGAACGCTAGAGGCACCTGGCTGACCCTGTGAATTGATGAAATCAAGGAGCTGGGCAGAAACTGGAGGATAGCAAAGTGCACAGCCATCGAAGCAGCCAGCGGGTTACTGCCATGGGGAAGTGTGGCTCCAGGTGAGCAAGGCCACTGCCAGGCAAAAGCACCCGTGGCTCTGAGCAGGCCAAGTCCAGGATGGCACCGGAGAGGAGCCGTTGCTTCGGAGAAAGGTCCCTGGGGTAACTAGTGCTGAGGCTCCCCTGCACAGAGCCAGCCACCCCACTGTGGCAGCCCCAGCCCCAGAGAACTTGGCTGCTGTGTCGATGTCCCTTGAGCTGGCGCTGGTTGGGAAGCTGCGGCTGAGGAAGCTCAGCAGAGGTGGGCTGCCAGCAGGGAGGCTCTCACCTGTCGGTGTCTGTGGCATCAGCACCAGGCACAGCGATCTCCTCAGCAGCTGACCAGGGAGTGGGTAGAGACCAACTTGGGCTAGCAGGCACGTCGGAGATGAGGGGAGGTAGCGGGAGAGCTGCTCCCAGTGCAGACGAGAGAGAGAGGGACTCACAGGGTTTTATTCCTATCTTCATAGATCCCCTTGGAATTTGAGGAATCCAATTAAAAATTACTGGACTAGAAAAGTGGGCTCTGAATTCCGGTGGCAGTGAGTCATGCTGGGACAGATGTGGGACTGGAGTTAGAAATGGGTTGAATTCCAGTTTTTCAACTTACTGGCTGAGTTGTCTTCAACAAATAATTAAGCTTCTTTAATTTGCAAAATGGGAATGATTTGTGATCCATGTTTTCCTCTCACCATCTAATTAAAAGAAGATAACAGCTCATTTAATACCATTATAATGATCAAAACAGTTCCAGCTCAAAAATGAACAAAACAAAGGGTCTTCTGTGATGAACAGGAGCCTTGACGGCATGCACGCCGACAGAGGAACATCGCCATTTTACCCTCCGTTATACTTTGTGCCAGAACTTCAAGTGCTTGATGACAGCCTGAGATTAAGACAGAGCTGGAGAACCAGAAAGCACATTTGCTTGAGTCTTACCTAAAGCCATGCCCTGCCTTAAGGGAGCAGATGCCAGAGAGGCTGTTCTACTCTTAGTACTTCACACTATGAAAACAATCTTTGTTCCTATCTCTAGCATAAAGTTGTGGTAGTTGAGCTCATCTGTACAATGCTTTCACTACACAAAGTATTCAACACACATTTATTGTGTATTCTTCATTAGCACCCAGGAGTCTGATGAGACACAAGTCAACTCCGTATTGTGAATCAGGAAACAGGTTCTACGAAATTAGTTGACCGTCACCAAATTAGCAGGAGATGCGACTAACTCCAGTGACTCCAAATTCATGGTTTTTCTCAAATACCCCGGCCTTATGAGACTGTGGCAAGTAAGAAACAGGGGTGCTGTTGGGAGCCTAAGCTGGCTGAAAAATCACCATTCTGTTCATCTGTGAATGTCAGGGGTGTAAGAAATGAAAACTTGTTCTGGGATGGACACTAGACATGATCATTTAGGGAGATCCTATAATCTAACTATAAAAACTTGTGTTAAGAAAAATTAAATGACCATCCTATATTATACACTTGCTTGGCTCTCTAAGGTAGCACAGCAGAATGTTATTATTCAGTTGTATCTATCTTGCCAATGTGCCCTTCTGCCCTGCCCCCTACCTTGAGAAGGAGAGGCCCTACAAACCATGACTCCTTCCCTCACCATCACCTTTTATTGTCACTGCCTGGACAAGGTATGGCCACCTTATTCAAGGGCAGTTGTTAACAGACAGATGAATTGGCTAGGTTTGCTCTTGAGACTGGTGAAGCGGTGTTGAATCCTGTATTAGATAACTGCTATTGAGCTGGGGCCAAAGCATGCCAGGGCAAGCAGAAATTAAAAGGGTAGAAGAGAAACAGAAGTAAGCAAAGACAGATACTCTGCAAGATGGAGAGTGAAGCAGGAAAACAAAAAAAAAAAAAGGAGACTGAACAAGCTCTGGTCCTAACATCACCAGTCTTTTTTTTCTACTAGGCACAGAAATACTTTGACTGTGGTCTGTGAAATGTACCATATTCTTTCCATACATCCCCAACCCCCATGTTACTGAACTAGTTTGAGTGGAGCAGTTTCTAACACAGTAAGAAACAAAAGAAAAGATGTTCTTTGCCTTATCATTAGGGAAATGCAAGTCAAAACCACAGTGAGATTTCACCTTATACTGGTTAAAATGGTTACTACTAAAAAGTCAAAAAATATTAAATGTTGGAGAGGGTTTTGAGAAAAAAAAAAAAAAGCTTGTCCACTGTTGGTAGGAATGTATATTGGTGAGACCAATTTAGAAAAGCTTGGCAGTTCCTAAAAAATTTGAAAATAGAACTGCCATATAATCCAGTAATCCTACTTCTGAGTAGTTACTAGAAGATTATGAAAATATTACCTTGAAAAGACATACTCACCCAATGCTCGTGACAGCACTATTCACAATAACCAAGATACGGAAATAAGTGCCCAGTGCCCAGTGGCTAGTGTTGGATGACTGGATATAGATTATGTCTACATCTATATGCACATATGTGTGTGTGTATGCCTGTGGGTACATGCATAAACCAACAGTCATTTTATAAAGTGATCAGGATTTACCTTGAAAAACTGAAAGTGAAAATACTATCCTAGTAATCCCCGCCTTGGGCATGGTAAAGAACATGACCATCATCTCAAAAAATGATGTTTATTGCAGCGTTACTTATAATAGCTAGGACATGGAAATAAACTAAATGCCCACGGATGGAGGCCTGGATGAAGAAGGTGTTGTATCTTCACACAATGGAATACTATTCAGCCATAAGGAAGATGAAATGCTGCTATTCACAGCAAAATGGAAGGCGTCTGAGGGAAATACATGCAGCAAAGCAAGTCAGAATGACAGACAAATCTTGAACATTTACATAATGGGTAATTCGACAAAGCAAAATACTTATAAAAAACTAGTGGATGCCAATAAATAAAGTAAGGTTCCTGAGATTGAAAGGGTGGGGGAAAGGGGCAAGACTGAAAGGGGTAAAGAGATGGTGGTCAGGAAAAAAAACACCTTGAGACAGATTAAAAAAAAAAAAAGATTTAAAACCAACTAAAATGACAACTATGCACACAATTAGTTTAAACATTTCAACTGAGTTAACCTATCATTTCATTAAAAAAGAAAATCACCAATATCATATATTTATATATTTGCCAGCTGAAAGGTTATATTTATAAACACTGCATAGAATATGAAATAGGGGCAGGGACAGGATGGAGGTTATAAAACCTCAAACTATGAAGTACAACTCTCATCTTTGGTGAGCTCTTCTGTACAATAAATATAACACTGAAATTTCAAAGTAGTTTTTAACTGAAGAGAACAAACCGAGCATTTTAGCTGAAATGGTTAGAATGCTAAAATATGGAACTAGACTGAGTTTCCTGGAAACACAGTTTATAGGTCACACAGTCACTGGTGGCAGCTCAGCTTTGGAGACTACTTCTCTCCATGGCGGCAAAACCCGTCTCCTCTTCAATAACTTCACCTCCTGGCAAAGCTGAGGAAGGCTAATAGAAAGTCATTAACAACTGTGATGCGCTGTTGAGTGGGTTCTGCTGAAGGTCATGGTGTCACTTATTCACTGTACTCTCCAATTTCAAATGAGGAGAGCGGAGACTTAAGGCGCTAAGCTGTGGTCAAGGCACTGCTGTTGTTAATGGAGACCCAAGTAATCAAGGACAGTGCTGACTGAGGCGGGAGGTGTAGGAAGCTACAGTAGGTGCTCCTGCCAACTTCCTCACTAAATTAATGTTCTCAGAATCCCAGGGAAGGAGAGACTTAATTGACTCATCTAGTCATGGAATGAAAAGTTGAAACAAAGACCTATCTGGATCCATCTAATTCCTCATCTTATACTACCAGGGAGAAAGGGAGAACAGAATATCAAGAAAGGCACATCTTGCCTCAATTGGGTGGTCTGAGAAAGCAAAAGAAAAGAGAGAAAGATGTAGCCATGCTGTCTTTTAAGTGTGGTGACTCTTAACATATTAACCAGCACAGCGCAGAGAGACAATGGACTGGCAGATTCTCACCAATCTGACAAGTTGCTCCTCTTAGGAAAAGGAGAGGGTGAATGATATAGTAAAGGTAGAAGTATGCCCAGAAGAAGGGAGAATTGGCAGGAGAATCTGATTCTGTGGATGCGTAAGGGTGAGAGGAAAATAAGATGTCTCCCCAAATTCACAGGCTGACATTCGTGGACATCTTATCACAACCTGGTCATGTTGGAAGGTGCCTATAAAGACGTCGGGTACCAAAACATGCAGCAGAAACACTGTGCACAGGACATGTTACTCCCAGGACTTCAAAGTCTTGCATGTTTCCAAGTACCCCCCTTTGCAGATGAACAATAAATTCTATCTCCTTTTTGAATTCACAACAAAGCCAAGGAGAAAGTGAACTACACATGCAAAGGAGGAAAGGCACACAGCGCAAATACAAAAGGAAGTTAAATAATATCTTTCTCTCCAAACCAATCGTCCTTCTCATTCAGCAGTCTGTGATCTCCTCAGACAAAGAGCTGAGCGTCTGACAGCCAGAGCAGGAAAGAGCAGGAAGGACCTCCAAGGCCACGTGAAGGTCAGGCTTCTGATTTTACAGATGTTCAACTCCAGCCCAGAGAAGTTCAATGACTTGTCTGAGATTAAGTAACTGCAGTGCCAGAACTCGGCTTGGAAATCAGTGCTCTTGATTTAGGGCCATCATTTTTTTACTCTTTAAATATAGTGAATTCATTAAGTCCTTTCTATTCCCCCTTCCTATGTCTGGCACCTGTTCTTTTCTCCTCATTGCTACTGCTCTTATTCTAAGCCTCAACAGCGACATCTTTCATAGGAGTCCCAGTAACAAAGTTTTCATCTCATGGGCCTTCAGGCCTCTTGTCTCCATCTGAAATCACTTTTCACTCTGCCTCAGAGGAACCGAGGTCTGGAAAGTTTAGTAGTTGAGCTACGGTTATACAGCTAGTAGGTGGCAAGGTTGGAATTCAGACCCAGAACATCTGACCTCAATGCTCCTGTTCTTTAACCAGTGTATCATTCTGTCTCTGAGATCCCTTAAAAGTGCTGGAGTTTGAAATACACATTTAGTTTATAATTAGGTATTATCTTATTTTACGATTATTTTGTATATTATAATTTTGATGACCCTCTACCACTTCCCCTTGGATGTAAGTTCAGTAAGGACGTGTTACCAGAAGAGATGTAGAGGAAGGAAAAAGCATTCAAAGCCTCAAAGAGAAATATCTTCTAGAAAGATTGTTTTAAAAGAAGATGGTTTCAAAAGAGAGAAAAGGGTCAGGCCTCAGTTGGCAAAGCAGGAGTCAGTACAAAAAGTCTATCTGGTTCGGGAACCGTCTCACAGTGACACGCTGGAGTTTGCACCCTGCTCTTCCACACAGCAGCCCGTACCCCGCCGGCTCAGATGGGCTGCTGTTCTCCAGTCTCATCAGGCTGAAGGCACGAGAGGCACACAAGTCTCCTTGTGTGGAAAGGGCAGCACTGAGACCATCTCTTGCCAAGGACACAGAAAGCTCATGGTCCCAATCTCCCTAGGGGCGCTTTTGCCACAGCCCTAATGACACGGTTTACTCAGTCCAAAGCCCTCCCTGCTGCACCTGCCCTTCTCTGAAGTCTCAAAGAGCAGTTTTAAATAAAATAACAAAGTCTACCTTGAAGAATTAGATTAAAACCCCCTTTGGACTACACATGCAGGGGAGAACTTTGATTTATTTGGAAGTTATTTACTAAATATTATTTCTGTTTCAGTGCAAGACTATTATTATGGTTGGAGAAGGTAGCTGAGAGGGGACTAAGAATAAGGGACTATGCAGTCAGATAGTTTTTGTTTAAACCCATGTTTCTACCATATACCGGCTAGATGAGCTTGGGAGAATTATTTAACTGCCTATGTTTAAATTTCCTACTATGGAAAATGGAGGTGGTAGAAGCACCCACCAAGGAGCACTCTTAGGCCAGAGCGCAGCACCAAGCCAGCCCCAGCCAGTGTTAGCTGTGTGCTCACGAACACTGTTATCTGAGCCCTGGCCAAGGGTTCGCGAGCCCTAGCCAGTCACATGGCAAAGCATGGCTCATGAATGCAGTCAGCGACTAGTCCCACAGACCTTTTCCGTGGTACTGAGATCAAGAGAAATCAAGCACAGATGTTGCCATTCAGAAGCTCGCAGGCTGCTGGTGTGATATAGCATATAGTTAGGGACCAGAGGAGAAAGTGATTTGTCACAAAACAAAGATAAAAACTAGAAAATGAAAGGAGTCATGGGAGGAAAGAGAACTAAATTGGACTTTGAAGGAAAGGCAGAAACTCCACAGTTTAAAAACCAGAGAGCGGAGACTCCATAAAGCAGAGTACAGAGGTGACAGCAGCGGAAGCAGCAGAAGAGGGGGCAGAGACACTGGCGGTGTTTTCACGTGGCCCATAAGGAGGCTGAGATTGTTCCCTGTCCTCTTCACTTAGCTAAGCATTTTTACAATAACTTCTTACTAAAGTAATATTAGCATGCCTCTCTGTTATGCAACTGAGAGATTACAACTAACAGAAATCCTAAGACCCAGAACAATATTCATGTGTTAAGTGCTAGGCATTTAGGATATATTCAGTAAGTGGAGTCTGTTATAATTTTACTAATTATTATTACAATCGTGGGAAACCAGTTCTTCCCTCCACCCCCATTTATTACCTTAGCGTAAAACCAGCATTTGTAATTTGATTCATTCAGAAAGAAAATAAAGGAGCCAAATGGAGGCAAGACTATAAGACCCAAAGCAGAGGCTTCTCAGTCCCATATCTAAGAGCAGAGTCGCCTCTGCTGAAATGCCTCTTGGCAGTACTGTCTGTCTCAGCCACCAGGGTGTCCCTGATGAGGCAGGTAACAGTTCTTCTTTCACCGTATCCCCCCCTCCCCCCCCCCCCGACTTGAGGGTAAAGGCAGCAGCAGGTCACTCTCTTAGAATAGTCCATTCCTCCTCTTCATGAAGAAACTATTTCCCTGTTCTTGCCTGCTGTGAAGCACTACATTTTACCTATATGGTAAGGAGAGTCATTGCCAGAGGGTCTACACTCAAGTGTCAACACAACTTACAGCAACTAGAATTATCTGTGAGTTCCTGTGGAGAAGGAAATGTTTCAGAATGGTAAGTGCCTACACAGAGGTAAGCAAGATGGCCCCTTAGATGAGCTACAAGGAGAGGAGAGTGTGCACCACTAAGCCCACGACAGAGGTTGCGTGGTCAGGAACAGAAGAAGCCAAGAGTACGAAACTCTGAATCACCTGGGGGACATACAGTGTCCAAGCCAGGAGGGTTAGTTCCTTTAAATTAAATCGGCAACTACACCAGATGAGACTTTCTCATCTGTTCTAAGAAACAAAACAAGAGTGAAAATAATCAAGACTTATCATTAAGGTAGTCTTGCCTAAGAGAACTGCCCTACATGTTTTAATTAGTTGGTTCTTAGCAAAAATTATGATACAAAAACATTATTTCATATAGTCATTTGGGAACCAATTAGCTTGAGCAAATTGGTTTTTGCCAGGCTTTGAAGATGAATAAAAAGGCCTCAGCTTGTGACTCTTATACTGCCAGACTATGGTCTCTGTCAAGCCTTAAGGGTATAGTGCTGCAAAGAAAAGATTTGTGTAAGTTCCCTACAATGCTGCCCTTTGAAAATCACACACAGGCTTTCTTTCCTATGTCTACAACACTTTACTATTTTCAAAGGACTTGTATATATTTGTATGTATCTTCACGTAGTGACAAGTATATGAAAAAACCAAAGCAGGGCAAAGAATGAAGGTCAAATGAGATAGTATTTCAACAGAGGTCTGGATAAAGTGAGAGAGTGAGCCATGTAAAGTTCTTGGGGTAAGCATTAAGGCAGAAGGGAACACAGGTCACAGACACACAGGTGCAAAAGTAGGAAGGAATGCCAGAGCCTGTCTGAGGAAGAATAAGAAAGCTGTATAGCTAGAGACCAATGATGAGTGTCAGGCGTAAGGATGGAGAGGCAGGTGGGAGCTGTATTGTATATGACTTCACAGGCTCCCTTCCCTCCAGATTATTCTGAACCAAGTGCCAGACATGATATAATTCATACTGGGATGTTCTGAACAGAATTATATGACTTCCTTGAATTCTAAATAGTCATTTTATAGAATGGAATGGAGCTGGACCTGGGTAGAGGGGAGAAGAAGAGTAAGAGGGCAAGATGGGGAGAGCAGTAGGATTCTTAAAGAGAAATGACATGACTTGGGCCAGGAGGGTGAAGTGGTGGTGGTGGTAAAATGTCCTTGGATTTAATGTATAGGTGAGGGCAAATCTGATGGATTTGCTGATTAACTGGATATGGAATGTGAGGGAAGAGATGATGAGTATGACTCCTAGGTACTGGCCTGAGAATTTTGGATCCCACCTGTGCATCTTTTGCAGAGAAGTCAGGTGTCAAAGCATATGGAGAGGGAAGAAGGAAACAAATAATGTTTCAAAGGCATCTACGAGAGCAAAGACATGGGATGCATAATGAGGCAGCCTACCTTCAGGCCTTGACACTTGGCACATCTAGTTTTATCTGGGCAATCCTGGCAAGTCACTTACTGTCATTCAATTTCCTTGTAATAGGAGAGAAAACCATCTCTCTGGTTTGTTAGAATAAAGAAATGAGATGACTATGTGCACGCTATAAATTGTAAAGGTGCTGAATCAAGGTCAATTTCCTTGTTTCCTTTTGTAGGGTCAGAGAAATCAGGTCTTTCCACCCTCCTGCTGTTGCTATAATGCTGGACACCTGTGGTGCTGCGTGCCTGCCTAGAAGGGCATGTGCAAATGAGCGCACCTGAGTTTGGACCGGGCTTATATGGGCAGCGTCATAAGGACGCCAGTACCAACACGAGCAGCAAGTACCAACCAGCAGCAGCAGCAGCGGGAGGAACAGGACACCAGCAGCAAAGCAGCCCAGTGGGTGAGGTGCGCTGGGGGCTGGGAGGACTGCCAGCACCCATGCCTGCCATGTACCTGGCCACCTGTATGGTCTGAGAAAAGGCTCAGGCTTTTCTGCCCTCCTGCCACTGGTATAATGATGGACACCTGCGGTGCTGCACGCATGCCTAGGTGGGCATGCACAAGTGGGCGCACCTGGGTCTGGACACGGGCATACAGAGGTGGTGTCATGAGGACGCCAGTACCAACGCAAGCAGCAGGACCAACAAGCAGCAGCAGCAGAAGCAAAGCAGCCAAGAGGGTGAGATGTGCTGGGGGCCGGGAGGCCTGCCAGCCTCCTGGCCCTCTAGCACCCCTGCGTGCCATGTACCTGATGTCACCTCTGTAATAAAAGCATAAGAGCCACCGGAGGCTCCAAAACTCCTTCCTTTACCCCCATCTGCTAGGACCATCCAGAACTTGCTCTGTGCCCTTCCTGGCACTATCCCACCTCTGACAATAAAAACTGTAAGAGCCACTGAGGGCTCCAAGACTCCTTCCTTCACCCCGTCTTCCCGAACCATCCTAAACTTGCTCCTGTGCCACTTTCCTGCCGCCACATCTTTGTTATTTTCTGGTAAATGTTTGTTTAAATGACTCATCCATGAATCTCAAGTTACAATACAATCACATCTTAACACCCTTATAAGAAGATTTAACCTGTATCACCCAATGCTATCTCACTTGTAGAGTGCTTTATAGTAATGAAGGCTACAGGGCATCATTCACATTTATTATTTGTATTTCTTACATATTATTATTCACAGATTATCTCACTTGAACCTGAATACATAGTGGGCATTGCTGCATCTAGATGATGGATAAGAAAATCGAGTGACAGAGGTTCTACTGAGGGCCAGACCACCAAGTCTCACTGCCTTCCTTTCTTGTTCTTTAAATCCGAATACTGGCATCCTGATACGTGATTAATTTGATATTAGGGCCTGGTCATATCAGGGAAATTTCTGACATACAGAATGTTGAGCAATTTCCAAGGTCATTAGTAAAATTAAAAAACAAAACAAAACAAACAAAACATGATGTTCCTTAGATGCAGCACTTAACAGTTTGTAAAATGCTTTTCTATGTTTTTTTGTTTCTCCCAATCAGTAATAAGCATGTGATAGTGACAAGACGTATGAGGTCCAACATGTGAGAAAAGGGAAGCCCGTTTTATACACTCACCTGAAATGAGAGAAATGTATTACAGACGTCCCAGTTTGATGTTTTTAATACAGTTTTTTTTAAGATTTATTTATTTATGCATACAAAGAATGGGGTACAGGCCAGAGGTGTTGGGTGGTGAGAGAATCACCAGACTAATCAGGGAGCAGAACAGGCAGATTGACAGAAACACACTGCTGAGGGGAGCAGCGGGTGAGGCAGGAGAGGTCTGCTGCGCCATGTGGGTCAGCTTCCGGTGACAGAGATCGAACTCGTGCTGCAGTGGCTGCGGTTTGCTTCATAGCGCGTTGCTTAACCCACCGCACCACCGGGGAGGGACCTTAATACAGATTTTAAAAATACTCCAGTGACCTCTCCAGCTTTCCTTTCCCAGGACACTTTATCAGCTCTACTACCTGCATCCCTAATAGTTATCCTTCCAATTATTTTGGCAGTAAATTACATGATTATGAAGAAATGGTTCAGAAGTTATTTAAAATAAAGTACAGTGAGGAAATCCCAAATTAAGGAGATATGGACTCTTACTAGATGTCTTATGTTTCTTACACCCTCTTTCTAGATGGCAAATCATTAGCAACAGGTCACCGTCTAGTGGAGAATGAGCTGCATTCCTCCGGGTAAGGAACACTGCTTCCAAAGGCCAGACATGGGGTAGGAGTTAAAGGAGTCTTATGCTCAAAGTTTGGAAAGCCGAGTTAAATAAACAGGACTCGATATCACAGAGCTGCTATTGAAGACTTTTTAGATCACAGTTCTTGGGGAGCTCCACGGGTGGGTATATCAGCAGCATCTACCAAACTTAATTGAAACACGATCTCTAGCTCAGAAGACTAAGTCAACAATCCAAACAATTAGTGTTCAATTTAATATACCTGGGAAGCCCTGCACTGGAGAATTTCCATTTCTAAGTATATAAGACACACATCTCTTTAGTAGGCTGCTGACTCTTGACTTTGTGGAGAGTTCAGCAGACAGAGAACAGATGTATGTCTTGAAATGTGGAAGAAAAATAATCAACATATAACAAGTGTCGTAAAAACAAGGACGGTATTTGGTTTTGATATCTACTATCAGTCCTAACATCTAGCACGTCTGGTACACAGCAGACACTCAATAAGACTTGTTAAATAAATGGACAAAGGAATGAAACTTGCAGAAATGACAGGTTTATGTTGATTTCATAATGAGTGGCCACACTGTTTCTGTCTTCAGTGGTTTCCATATCTAGAGACTTCTACACAGTGCTTTATTTATTTCCTGGAACAAAAGACTTAGAATTATCTCAGCAGCCTTTTGCATCCTGACCCTCCACTAATCTAATAAGAGAAAGGTTACATTGTTGAAGAACAGAACATTAATGAGATCTCCTTGAATTAATCCCACCTCTACCATGCAGGCAAAATTATATTTTCCAGCATAATTATTCTGTCAGTCAAGCTCCCAAATTTTGATATTAATTGTTTTACTTCCAAAGGCAATATCAACTTATTAGCTTGTCACACCTCTGGAAAATCGAGGGGAAGTTCAGTGTCTCTCTCTCAGTTGCTCTCTTTCTCTCACTGTCTCTCTCTCACTGTACACACTCAAGTACAGATAAGTTTCCTATATACCATGTCACTTTTCCCATGCAAAACACATAAACATGGAAGTCGGGTCATTAGAGAAGTTTTAGACAGTCTCTTTGCATTGTATAACATTACCAAGTCATCTTGTCTAAGGTTTAGCTTACCCTGAGTCACAGAAAAAGTCAGGAAGGAACCTTGATTTACACTCATTCACCTGATTAGGACTTGGGACTAAGCTTTGAGCTATGAGTCTGACAGCTTTCAGCAGTATCACAGGACACTCTCCAATACCAGTCAGTAGCTTACCTTATTTCATTAGAAAAATATTATTTTCCTTTTTATTGTAACCTGTTTATATCTACTAATTCTGACTTTGTTCTAGATCGGGTCTGTGATTTCCCTAAAGAATAGTACAGATTCTCCTTTCTAAATACAAATCAATAGGATAATAGGATTCGGTACATTTACTTCCTAGGTTTGTGACCTTGGGCAAAGTACTGAACATACATACCTAAGTCTGATATGAGAAGAGTAATAGCACCATCCTTCCAGGCTGATGAAGGAGTAAACGAGATAGATAATCCATGTGTGATGCTTAACTTACTTTCATTATTACAATCTTTGTAGTCATGATGATCAAGTGCCTAAAAAAATTCATCACCTCTACATGTCTTCATCTTATTTTGTTTCTAATGCGAAACCTCTCTCCGATTCCATCCACAGATGTAGAAGCGCACAACAGGTGTGCTTTTTGGGGCCTGTTTTATCCTCAAGCACATATTCTCTCTGCAGAGTTTAGACAGCATTTCTGGGTTGCATCTGGCTGAATGACGTCACTGAGGGTAGTCATTCATTTGGCCCCCTGCACTTCTTTTCACTGCCTGTGTATTATTTCCTCTTTCTTCATTTGGCTCCTTAAGAAGTCTTGGTTGACTAGGGACTTGACCCTTCATTTTGGTTTATCAAAAACTCCGAACCAAAGGGCACGAGTGCTGAATTCTAGGGGCATGCTGGGCCGGAGCATCTGTGCCTGGCCTTTTCATCTATGCAGCTTGCTGGTAATTGCTAAGTTTTCCCTCCTGAAACAATTATCCCTCATTTTCCACCCCACCCCTAGCCCACCCCCCCAGTTAATTATCAGTTCTGGAATTAAACTGCTTGCCTCTCCTGCTGTTGCCATGACAACAGTTGGCCTGCACCTGCCACTGGGTGAACAGTGGCTCTTTCAGAAGAGGCGATGGCAGTTGCTGGCTCCACAAAAGCCAGGGAATAAACTAATGTTTACCTGTTTGGGGAAAAAGTTCCTTTTCATTCTACCTTAGGCATTTTTCTGGCAATCTCCATGTCAACTTTCTTCTTAGATCAACTGCTTTTGGCATTCAACAAAGAAAATAAAATACATTTTCTGAGAAAAATGCCAACCCCCCGTTGGCTTGTCACAATTCTGTCCATTAAGTTTTACTTATTCACAGTCGTGATAATAGAGGTATGACTCTTCCATCTCCCAATAGAGGCAGTTGAGCAAGTGGTTGAAAGCACAGAATTTTAAGCCTTCCAGGTCTGATTCTAACCCTGGTTGAGTCAATTTCTAACTGTGTGGCCATGGCTTAATCACTTAGCCTCTCATAGTGCCATTTTCCTCACCTGTAGAAAGAAGAGCAGACTAACTGTATCTCACAATGTTGTTGGAGAGTTTTGAAGTATGCTAAGGAGGTCTAGTGCCTGCTTAACATTCAACGCTTAGCAAACATCACTATTATGGCTGTTCAGCTGCTGATCCTGGACAACCTTGAAAGTCAGTATAAGAGAGCAGCTGGGTCAGTTTTACCTGGTTCTTTCCTGAGTTTCTGTGTAGATGGGATAAAACAGCACACTGCCCCATGGCATCTAGACCAAGATGCATTTAGCAGCCACAGGCAGCTAAGAAATGTTTCTCTACCTCCCTTTACTCCAATTCTTGTTGGCGCCTCCCTCTCTGTACCATTTTTGGGGGGCTCAATATCACTTTCCTTTAAATAGAATTGATGGAACCAGAGGGGAAGGAGACATGTACTCACCAAGGAAACAAAATGCTTTTATGTTTTACAACCACACACAACCTTTGGGGACCAATTGGTAATGGAGTTAAGGAGTGAGGCATTTATATAAGAGACTGCTTTTCTCCCCTTAAGTCCCTGTTGGTGAATAGGAAAGTATTTCTCATGAAATACAACCACCCATAGTTGGATCCTGGGTCCAAATAAGCTCTGGTACATGAACATTGATCCTTGGGAAAGGATCATCACTTAGGCTATTCTGGCTTTATCTGCCTTTGGCCATCTTTCTTAAGGTTCTGAAGCTACCTCCCTGCAGTTCTATTTTGGAGAAGTTGCATTCATTGTTCTACACTTCATATCATCTTGAAGGGAAAAAAAACCCAAACCAAATCAAAAAAACAAACATAAAAAACTCACCAGATTCTGCTCCTGTTATCTGTTCTAGATGCCCTGCTGTGGGTTTCTGGATAAAAAGGTGAACACAATTCAGTCACCAAAAGCTCACCAAAAAAAGGGAAAACGATCCTTGGAAACTGTTGGGACAATGGAATTTTTGACCTCCCCCCTGCTCCTGCTAGGAGGAAGTAAGAAGATGCCAGATAGCAGCAGGTCACTTCTAAATTGAAAAAGACACCACTAATAACTTTGCTGTGGCTGTCACAGGTGAGGTGGCCATAATCACAGACATCAAATGTACTTAATTTTAGAACAAAAACTGTAATTTTGTGATCCCTAAAATCTATTATGCTTAGTGCCAGCCCAAAATGGCTACGAAAACAAACTGGGCTCCAGTCAGACATTTCAGCATCAGATCTAACTCAGGGACAAATGTGACATTTTTTCACATTAATTGACAGTAGGGGGGATAGGAACACCAAATTCCCACCCCTCCCCACCTTGAACAGTCAAAAAGTCATGTAAAGTCTAACAGGAAACTATAAATTATTGGCTCCTCAACACTGCTTACCAGAACCTGTACAAGGTAGACTCACCATCCTCTAGTCTGCTGTCCGGCCGCAGCTGAGTCAGCAGTCACTCACCTTTCCCCACACAGCGCATGAGATTTCACTTCTCTACGCCTTCAGACATGTAGCTCTCTCTGCTTGGACTGGCCCCCTACCCCTTCCATTTGGAAGAGCCTATCCAGGCCCATCTTCCAAGCTCTAGCACAACGATATCTTTTATTATTTCCTATTATATGCCAGTCATACCCTACTCTGCATCTAACATATTTATCATAGAGAATTACTACGGTTAAGAGCCCACATTCTTGTGTCAGACACCTGGGGTTTGAATGTCAGTTCTGTTGCTTTTGAGTTGCATGAACTCATGTATATATAACCTCTCTGTGACTCGGTTTTGTCATCTCAAATGAGAAATGAGTGAGAAATAAGTGAGGTAATTTTTGTGTTTAAAGTACTTCCTAACACATAACTGGTATTCAACAAATACTTCTTCATAATAATTTATAATGATATTTATAATGATAACAATAATTACCACATTGCACTAAAACATGACATTGAAACTGTTCACTGAATTTTCTCTCTTAAACTAGACTTTGAGATCTTCAAGTAAGTGCAGGTGCGAAGTCTTTAACATCTTCATGTCCCTGAAGCCTGGCATGGGGCCTAGCAGCACAGTAGAGGCCCGAAAGTGTGAAGAAATCAATGAAAAACTTTCTCTGCAGGATCCTGAGACAACTATGAACATCTTTATGCAAGTAAATTGGATAATATAGAAGAAATGAACAAATTATTAGAATCATACAACTATCTGAGAAAGATCAGGAAGTCATAGAAAACTTGAATGGATCAATTGTAAGCAGGGAACTTTATACAGTAATCAAAAGTCTCCCTCCAGAACAAAAGCCCAGACAAATGATTTCACACTAGTCAGTTGTTCTACCAGACTTTCAAAGACAAACTAATACCTATCCTTCCCAAACTCTTCTAAGAATTGAAGAGGAGGTACGGTTTCCAAACATATTTTATGAGGCCGACATCATTCTGGTATCCAAAAGCAGAGAAGAACATGACACACAAAAAGCTATAGACCAATTATCTCTGATGAACACAGATATAAAATCCTCAATAAAATCTCAGCAAACTAAATTCAGCAATACAATAAAAGGATCATACATAACTACCAAATGACTTGTTCCATGAATGCAAGGATGATTGATTATCCACAAATAAATGTAAATCACAACATCAACAAAAGGAAAGATGAAAATCATATGATCATGTCAATATATACAGCACTTGACAAGATTCAACATGCAATTATGATAAAAATTCTCAAAAAATGCAACGGAAGTAACACACTTCAACATAAAAAAGGTCACATGTGAGAAACCTACATCTAACATAGTATGGAAAATTCTATCTTGAGAAACTAAGCAAAATAAATATATATAAGGAATCCAAATTGAGAAAGAAAAAGTGAAACTCATTATTTGCAGATGACATAATAACATACATGGAAAGACTCCACTAAAAACCTATTAGAAATAATAAATCGGTACAGTGAAGAGTCAGGCAATAAAACCAATATACAAAAACTGTTGCACTCCTATCTATATACAAAGAGCAAATCAGAAGATAAAGAAATCAAGAAAATAATCACATTTATAATTACATCAAAAACGAATTAAATACCTAGGAAGAAACTATACCAAGGAGTTTGTAAAAGACTTGTGCAAAGAAACTGACAATACATTATTAAAAGAAATAGATGATGACATAAGGAAATAAAAAGATATTCCTTAATCATGAACTGGAAGAATCAGCGTTGCTGCTAAAATGGCCGTCTTACCCAAAGCAATATACAGATTCAGTGCAAGCCCTATCAAAGTTGCAATGGTATTCTTCAAAGAAATAGAACAAACACTACTGAAATTTATATGAAATCACAAAAGACCCTGAAAAACTTACAAAAAGGACTCCATATACTGGGTTCAAGGATGTTTTGGGGGTTCAACTCCAACTGTGAGGGAAACAAAAGGAAAAAATAAATAAGACTACATCAAACTCTAAAGCTTCTGCAAAGTGGAAGAAAATATCATTAAAAAAGGAAAAGATACCCTAAATACTAGAAACTAAGTACCCAGATCTCCTAAATAAAGGGAAGAAAATATCTGCCCATCATACACTTGATAAGGGGCTAATATCCAAGATCTACAATGAACTCATACAACTTAACAAGCAAACAATAAGCCAATAAAAAATGAGCAGAAGAGCTAAACAGACACTTCTCCAAAGAATGCAGACAGCTAAAACAGACATATGAAAAAATGCTCATAATCACTTATCAATAGGGAAATGTACATCCAGACGACAATGAGTTACCACCTTGTTCTTGTGAGAGGCCCACACTTTTGAAACAACATGTGTTGGTGAGGGTGTGGAGAAAAAGGAACCTTTGAACACCAATGATGGGAATATAGATTGGTTCAGCTATAATGCAAAAGTTTTAGAGTTTCTCAAATGTAGTCTCATTTGTTTATTTTTTCTTTTGCTTCCCTCGCAGTTGTAGTTGAGTTCCCCAAACATCCTTGAACCCACTGTATGGAGTCCTTTTTGTAAGTTTTTCAGGGTCTTTTGTGGTTTCATATAAATTTCAGTAGTGTTTGTTCTATTTCTTTGAAGAATACCATTGAAACTTTGATAGGGCTTGCACTGAATCTGTTTGATTTACATTGAATGTTCTAAACACAAATTTAGAGGATTTCTAAATTTTTTTAAAAAACAGATGTACCTTATTATTCAGCAATCTTATTCCTAACTCAACTACATTAACTCAAAGAGATATATACATCCTATATTCACTGTGGCACTATTTACAATAGCTAAATTATGGAAAAAAATCTAAGTGCCTAATGACAGATGAGTAGATTAAGAAGATGTAGTATATATACATAATAGAATACTACTCAGCCATAAGAAGATGGAATTTTACAACTTATGACAACATGGATGGAACTGGAAAGGAAGACAGACAAATACTGGATGATTTCACTCATATGTGAAATATAGAAAAGCAAGAGAAAGGAACAGAAAAATGAAGCTAAAACAAACTCTAGAAATCCGGCTGAGAATTGAAGTTAAGGGGGAAGGGAGGGCACAGAATGCAGGCGAGCTACCAAAGAGGGGAGGGAGCGAACAGACTATGGTAAAAGAGTATGCATGATTTGGTGCTGGGTGTGGTATTGTCATATAGGAGGTGTAATATAGGTGGTGTTGTAATAAAAGGAGGTGTGAACCTATACCCCCAAATTATATACAATGTTGGAAACTACTATTACCTCAGTGAAAATAATACAAAAAGGAAAAATGAAAAGAATTCTTCTGCAATCATTCCTGCTTAAGAGACTGGGGTATAGAGCTCCCAGCAGTGAATGTTATCCTGATAAGCCATGAAGTCAAAGCTATAAACAAGGTTAGCCTGTCAAGCATCATAACTATGGTATTGGATGTCAAAGGAAAGCTGATTAAAGTGAAACCACATTACACAAAATGACATCCAGGCCCCTTCCTACTGGGCCTTTTTCCCCAGCACTATGAAGCCCGAAAACGCAGGCAGATCTATGTTCGAATATAGGCTTTGCCTAGCCAGCATTTTCAATGTGATAAGCTAGAAGTGCCTCAGCAGAATTTTCCATCTGTGAATGGCTTCTCTGGTTATATACCAATATGAACAAAACAAAATAAAGTTGTGACTCTTACGTGCACGTATCTGAAACATTACTCGAGCAAGAAGTGTTCCTTTTATTATTGATAGGCAGCACAATGCATAGCATGGCTTCATCCTTCATCGGTGACTAGAGGATAAATAATGTACATCGACGGGGAAAACAAAGTCAGTTCAGGCTCTATGACAAGGAAATGTGACGGTTACGAGACTCTCCACACTGAAGGCCAACTTAGATGGTGGAAGCCCTCTTCTGCATAATTAACAGCCCCGATGGCTCCATTCCATGTCACAATATCAAAGTCCTTTTCCTTGGTTTCTAGCTATGCCTTCTAAAAAGAAGATAATGGAAAATCAAAAACATGAATTTGCAGTAAGGGGACGTAAGAAACCCAAATGTATCACTGACTGGGTCCTGCTTATATCTACAAAAGAAGACCGCGGGAAGAGAAGTGCCGTATCTGAAAACACAGTTATTATTTTAGAGGGAAAAAGTATCTAGCAAACAGTCTTAAGAAAATTTTTAAAGAAATAAAATTGAAAAGATTTTAAAAAATCAAATAACAAAACCAATAAGGAATTTTCTTTCATTACCTATCTGCCATAAGACTCTATCCCTTTACACAAATGTATCCCAAAAAAACTGGTTAACCAGGGTGGAGCAGAGGGGGAAAGAAAGACTAATGTTTACAGAGAAATGAAAACGGAGTGCAAGAGGTTAAATGATTTGCCCAAGGTCACACAGTCAGTCACAGGCAGACCAAGAACAGAAGGTGGGTCTGCTGACTCGCCTGCCTTGAGCCCCGCGCCATCGGAACACTGCCAGTTTGAGCACAGAATCAGAACAGGTCAGACTCACACTGATCTCAGCAGGAGCTTTTCACCTGAATAAGAGCCAGCTCTGAAGATGAAAATTCTATACAAGTCCCAAGCATGACTGTTACTAGTAGAAACGCATATTCCTCTTTGTTAAAAAAAAATTCAGAAAAATCTCAATAGAAAATCAAACTTTCATATTGATCTCGTTCCTTTTCCTCTGAACACAAGCGTTTAAGGGGCCTTCCTGCTTTCTTCCTCCTACTACACAACAGCTTTCAAGGGAACAGATCCCACTGCCGCCCCCTCTCCTAGAATATATATTACTTCTCAGCAGTCTCTGGCAGGAGTAGAGGGAGCCAATCTGTAAGGGAGTGAACACAAGATCTCCCATAATAGCATAGAGAAGACAGAAAATTGCTGCCAAAAGTGTAAATTGCTTTTTTTTTTTTTGCTTGGAAGAAAAACCACTCTGGGCTTCAAAGACACCCTTTTAAAAGATGACTCCACAGTGGTTAATATACATGTTTTACATATTAGGGTTTTTGTTCCTTTGTGCCCTCCGAGCATCCTCGCCATCTCTGAAGATGAAGAATGAACTATCAGAGGGCAATGGAGGGACAAGGATGGCTATTCTGTGGGGCCCAGGAAGTATATAAGTACCCCCTTTGCTGCTGACCCTCAGAGGACAGTGAGTAAGAATGAGATGAAGGAATATATCTCTATAATGAGAGAGGTTAAGGAGAGGGGAAGTAACTTATAGAAAACAGACATTTAATGTCAAAGCAATTAAGAACTCTCAGGCTAGAAGAGCAAGACTGAAAGTGGCGCTCTGAAGACTGTGGACACGTCCAGGCTTCCCTCGGGGTCACAGGGAAGGGTGCCCAGACCCCTTGAGATAGCCTGAAAACGGCCAAGGGCATTCGGCATGAGCGCTAAAACCAACTGGTCTCAAGTCCTAGCTTTTCAATTTAGCTGTGCGATCTCTAAGGCAAGCTAATCCTTGTATGCAGTAATTGCTTCATTTTACACGTGGGGTGGCATCTACTATGTAAGCTTTACATGAGGACTGAGAATATAGACATAAAACACTGTACAGAGTCAGAGTGAACTTTCAATAAATGACAGCTATGGTTATTACTGTTGTTGGTCAGCAGAATAACTACACAATATAATCTAGGACAGGAACAGACTTGAACAAAAAGCACGGATATTTGGCCATCTCGTGGCAAAAAACTTGAGAAGTGCAAATGGAAAAGAGGAACGAAGGCAGGGAGATTTCAGCTTGTAGGAAGGGCAGTGGGCAGATTGATTAGATACTCATATGTTTCAGTAGCACAGAAATTTTCTTTTGTTCCTGCCACTTTGAAGAGTGTCGGAATGCAAATCTCCCTGGACGTCTGGGCAGAGGGTGGAGATGTAGCTGTGTAGAAAGAGAGAGAGAGCAAAGGAGACACGGATCTGACAGTCCAAGCAGACCTGGATCCCAGGTAGACGGCTCTTCCACCCCTGTGCAGGCAGACCCTCACTTCCTCTGTTTCTGCTGTACAGCAAACCCGTACTTAATGCTGTCGGCAATACATAAGCCTTGGGAGCAAAACGCTGGCTTATGGAGATGGTAAAGTATATATCATCAATAAGAGAAATTTCAGATCAAAGACAATCTGCCCTAAAGTGTTAATTGGACTAAACCGAGCCAACACAATTTGTTTGGGTAGTTCAACACAAACAAACTGAATGGCATCAACAAGTATGAATGTAAAGGCTAAAAAGTAAATTTGACTCTTCTTTCCTCTTTCTGCCAAATTGGAACATGCTCTTCAAGTGCTCATTGTACCAAAAAAAGGTTCTGTCAAATCCCAGTCCAACAGAATCCCTGCTGACATCCATGGCAGCCTGGCTTGAGGGAGACAGCTTGACATCTTGATTGTTAGTAAAGAAACTTTGCTTCCCGCAAAGTTTTTTTTTTTAATCAAAAGGACATGAAGTTATCTGTAGGTAAACTTTGAAGTCAGCATCACACATTGAACAGGATCTCGGAAGGCAGTTAATCTTCTCCAGAGGTCCTGTGTTCTAATCAAAGTCATCCTGGAACAGGGCCAGATATTCACAAGATGAATGTGTTCACCCTAATCAGACTTCTTCAAGACAGAAAGATCATTTTTACCTTACAGATTCTGAACGCTACACCTCCTTCAAAGGTGTGTTCTTTGTACTCTCTGGGGGAGAAAAAGGGCTCAACTTGGTCTGCATTTTAAGGAACTAGAGCAAGTCTTGAGAGTGGAAGAGATGAAGTACTAAGGAGATAATTCCTTAGAAGTGGTTCGAGTGGGTCTAACCAATGGTCTGGTCTGTGCAGCTGCTGAAACCTTGATCAATAACTAGAGTAGGTGTTGATTTAGGCTCCTAGTGCTGCCAGCCTGGTCTAGCTAGTCTCCCAGGCACTAGTGTTGACCCACCTCCAATTCATTTTCCACTCCACAGTCAGGGGAGACTTCCCAAATGCAAATCTATTCAGCTTCCTGTCTAAAATTCTTTAATGCCTTCTCACTGCCTGCAGGATAGAATTAAAATACCTGAAGAAGGTTTACCAGGCCTAAATGATCTGGACCATTTTCTTCATTCTTCTATTGTCTGGAGCTTTTATTCCCTCTAGCAAAAACTACCCTACCTTTGCTCCTTTCCTGCCTTCTTATCTCTCTATCGCTCCCTATCAAACACTCTCTTAAAAGCTCTATATTACCTTTCCTGGTAAGGCTCTTCTTATCCTCCAAGACTGATGTAGGAGCCCACCCTGGAGCAGCCTGAAGGTCCCTTGTCATAGCACCCCCCATACTATTAGTGCCACATTGGGTGCCTCTTTCCCACTGGACTTGGGACCCAGAGAGCAGGGACCATGTCTGTCTTGGTTACCATTATATACTCAGTATATACCAGCACAGTGTTCTTATAGGAGGCTCATAAGAAAAGTAGTGAGGGGGAGCAGAAGAGAAGAGTGAAGGGAGGAAGGAGGAATAAAAGGAAAGAAGGGGAGGGAGGGAAGAAATGAGTATAACCATGAGAACTGGTTACTGAAAGTGGCTAGGAAAGGGAGTCTGAAGGGACTCCCTGAAGTTCTGCAGATTTAAAGCTGAGCATATGGCATTAACCCAAGTAAAGGAGAAGCTGGATCTAAGCTGAGAACTACAGCTCCCAAGGGAGGAGAGCACCAGGAGATGCAGATGTGGATTAACATTTGGCACTAAAAGAGGGGAGAGAGAAGGCCAAAAAAAAAAAGGCAGTTTTTGTTGGTTTGTAAATAGAAGCAAAAGGGCTGAATCCCGCCTCCCCTAAGATAACTCTGAGCAAGTAAATTAACTTCTTTCAAAGAGAAATGTGAAGTGTAAGTTATTTTCAAACTGGGTTCTGAGGAACCCTAGGTTTCTGCCCAGTTCCTTGGGTCTGTTGTAATGAAGAAAAAGCTTCACAAGCGCATGTGTCCCAGCTTTAATCAGAGAAAAGTTGCTTTTTGTACACTGGGTTCTGTCTCAAGACCATCTGGAAAAGTTTCCGGCGCTTCTGCTCCAGCTGAGGTTGGAACAGCCGTGGCTGGAATGGCGTCCCTGACCCCTTCCTGCCGTCGCAGTCCTTGCCCCTAAGTGGCAGAGGGGGCCTTTCTGGACACTGCATTCTACTTGGTACAAGCGTCCCTGGGCCGTGTTAATGGCACAGAGCAGCAGTCCCTAGAGCCTGTTCAAATTGCCTGAATAGAATGACAGGAAAGATAATTTCCTTATTCGTAGGTTCACTGCAAGACTGAGGCTACAATAAAATGCACTTTTAAATTACATATAGCATTACAGAAGTGCAAGGGAGCAATTTCTCTTTCCTAAACAAAGTTTTGTATACCTATGACTTAGGATTCATTGTATAGATGTCTTGAGTCAGACACAAAGATGTTATGGGTGAGAAATAAAGAATAGCGGATCTACAGGCCATTAAAAAAAAGCAATCCAATTCCAATCAAGAAAGAACAATGCAAAAGTTTATCTAGTCAGTCCACCTGACAGTCTAATTATCATTCAAATGTAGTACCTACTCTTCTTAACAAGGTATTCTGAATGTGCTAAAGAATAAAGCAAAGTTACTGTTATTACACACTTTAGTCTACCTTTATCTGAAGGTTGCAGGCAGGAAATGACATAGATGGGGAAGGAGATGGGAGTCTTACAAAATAAAATCTTCAAAGCCCTGGCTTAAGATGGAGATCCCTTTTCTGTGCCATTCCTTGGCTGTCCATATTTCACTGGGCATTAAAAGGCCAAAAATGTCACTCTACTTCAATTCTGAGAACAGACAAGCAGCAATAATATGATCTTACGTGGGTCTGTCTTCATCGCCCTAAAAAACAAACAGAAAGAAACAGCTTTAGAAATCAGCATCAGTAGAGACCGATACAGATTCTTTCATTTCCCTCTCCTATCCCAACCCGAAAGCAAGCTTGTGCATTTATTTCAACAGACAAACCAGAAGACGTCCAAAAGCTAAGACAAGGGATGATATAATCCTATTTTCAAAATGCCCAGCAGAGATGAACTGATAATTTGCCCTTGCAAGCAAAGAACTGATGCACAGACCTAGGAGGGCCAAATAATAGTCTTGCCTTTTTATTTGTATGGTTGGCAGTATTTAGTTCGGAGCAAACTGAGAGCCCAAAATAGCAGCAGGTCTTAGGCAAAAGCTGACCAGCTCCAAAAGCACCAAGCTGTTACCCTCAAAGACTCATCTGTGCCTTGGTCTAGCAATTTTTCTCCCAATATGAGACAAAGAGCAACTCTAACAAAAAGCAGCAGAGTGCAGCAGAAAGGACACTGAATTGGGACTCAGGAAACCAGGATTCCTATTCAGAAAACCAGGATTCTAGTTCACATTCTGTTAATTCGTTAGTCATGTGCCCTTGGGCAAGGAAATTAAGTTGGACCTTGGTTTTCTTTGTAAAAGGACAGCTTTAGCATTTGATGATCTGCATTGTTCTTCAATGTTTTTTCTTCTTCTCATTTACTCTTTGCTAGAACAGCATGTGAAGGTTCTATCTCCAAGTACTGTATTCCCTGAACCTAATTTTATCAGTGACCACACCAAATTCCTTTGAGCTTCTTTCTGTGACCCAACAACACTTTTCAAATGATTTTCAAGCCTTTTGCAAGAGACCTCACTCATCCTTTTGGTGACAGTATAACTTTACAGCCTCATGTTTCGCCATTCTGGGATGATCCCAACAGAGAATGTGGTAACTCTTCAAAGACTCTCTCCCTCCCCCATTTGATTGACTGATTGTTTCAAATAGTATACAGGAGAATGAGTCAGACACCATGGGTTTAAAGCTTGACTCCTAACCTTGTTTTCTGTGTTCCCATAATCAAGTTATTTTGAGTCTCTTAATTCTTAATTTGTAAAATGGGGAAAACTGTTCCTGTACTATAGGATGAATGTGAAAATTAAATGCTGTGTATAAATGTCAAGCACAGTGTATAAAACATAGAATGCACTTAATAAAGACCACCAAGATCAGTAAAACTCAGCACGATTCAGTCAGAAGTTCCTACATGTAGGTGCAGAGGTTAAGAGATAAATAACCCTAAATGACCTAGGTTGCAGGAGCTCCCATTTAAAAGCAGGAAAAACAGACACATACAGAAAATGAACAATGAGTAAATAGTTAAGGGCTTGACCAGAGACGCAAACTGTTTGAAATTGAGAAGCAAAGTCACAGACACTGCCTCTCCTGGACAAGGCGGGAAGGCTACACAGAGAAGATGACATTTATAATTGCACTTGAGAGAGAAAAAGATTTTCCCAGGCTGGCAACAAAAGAAAAGTACTGTATTAGCAAGAGCAAAGGCACAGCAGTTTTGTTTTTTTAAAATGTGTGTTTGAGGAATTTGGAGTTCCTCAAGACATGTGTGTGCATGTCTTGGGCAGGGGGACTGAGGCTGGGGAGTTGGGAGGTAAAAGGAGATAGCCAGGACATAAGCCAATAAAGGCTAGCTGCTGCAAGGAAAGTGATTAAACCAGGTTATGCACTGGAGGTAGAATAAGGGCATTTTAGCAGACTATTAAGGATTTGAAATAGTGGTAAGAGTGCTAATCATTTCTACTCCCTTGACAGAGAATTGGAGTGAGTGGTGGAAAGAGGGTATGGGGTGGTGGAAGTTCTCTTTGCATTTTGACTGGCATGTCCTTTGGGAAGTATTCACTAGTAATAAAAAAGTAATAATTTAAATTTAATATGAGTTACATAACTATCAATGAGACAATTAAACCTTAACACAATTTTTCAATTATTTTGGATGTTAAAATATAATTATCTAGAAGGACCTTATGGAAAATGTATCCATTTTTCCCTGTGATTTAGGACACATCCTTATCACAGTCACATACTTTGTGCAATAATTAAGAGATGGATTTTTGAGTTACAGAAATATGGCTTTCAATTCTGGTTCATCATTTCCATCAGTGAGGTTTCTGGCTATTTATTTAACTTTTCCAAGGTTCGGTTTCCTCATCTATACAGAGAGATCCAAATTCTTACCTGCAAGGGTACCTAGATGCAAGACAAATACATCTGCAAAAGAAAATGTGTGCCAAAAACATTTTGCAAGTATCTAGGACATTGTAAGTGGCCTAGCGAACACTTCATTATACTTTCATTCAACTGTCAGTAACATTTATTTCTAGAGAGAGTGGGGAAAGACATAGATTGGGCACAGGATTTTGCTTTATTTATGTTCATCTACTTTTGCTGCTTATATGTACATGGTTTTTTTCAGAACAATAACCACTGGTTCAAAGCAACATGGGGAAGAACCAGGGTTAAGAGTTTCACAGTGACTCAACATCTGTCTGTATCTATCTTTCACATTTGTCTTTTTTTTTTTTTTGGTCCTTATAAGGCCAAGTCCTTATGCATCTCTTAATCCAACATTTATAACCCCAATTTATCTGTTAGGTCAATATAAAAACAGCTTGAGGCATCTTTTCATAGTATCAATCCAAAATCTTTCATTCTGTCCTTCTTACTGCTCCCAATTCTGACCTTTTCAGTCAGCCCAGTTCTCAGCCCTACGATGGCCTTTATGGGCCCATTTTGCAACATAAATTTGTCTTGGCCACTTCTCTGGCACTGCTTTCCAGCTTCCTCCTTAAGTGTGATTAGTATCTACCCCATTGACTATACTTCTTTAAGTTATGGAGCACAAATATTTTGCTAGGCAGTTACTGGATATAGGTTTTAGCAGCCAATATTCCCAGACTGGCTTGCACACTAGTCTAAAGATTTATAACCTACCCAAGCTTTTGATTCATTCATTCATTTTCAGGGAACACAGTTAAGGAACATTTCCAGAGTTAACACACATGGCAGTTAGTTTCTATTTCTCCTACTTCCAATAAACGTTAAGCATTTTTCTTTTACCTCTTCTTTTGGCTCAGCTGATTCATGAGAGGTATCAAGTTGCTCCTTGGCTTGGTCATCTGGGTCATTAACCTGTCCATGTGGGACTGGATGTCTGCCAGTGTCTCAGTCACATGAGCTGTGGCCATTGCTTCCTGGATGTCCACTAAATAAAGGACCTTCTGCTTCTCATCAGCAATCGCTTTCTGAACTTTCTCAAATTCCTGCTGTGTAAACACCTTCATCTGGTCCCAAGTTACCTGTAGAACACAGATAAATGAGAAGGATTTATTTGCACACACAAGGAGATGGAAGGGTAGAGTTAGCATTATAAGTGGTGGGGAGTTCTGGTCAAATGCAAACCACAGCTCCTCTCTGATCCTGAAGCTTTAAGGATATCCTCTAAATATGTTCCCCCGTTATCTTTGATGAATTTCCTCCTAATCCTTTTGCCTCTTTCATTCTTCCTTATTTCATTCTTCCTTTTTGCTTTTCACTCTTCCTTTTTGCTTTTCCTTTTGTACATTTTTACCTCAGCAATGGATAATCACTTTTAAAAAATTTAACAGGAGCCTCCCTGGTGGCACAGTGGATTAAGCAACGCATACGAAGCAAACCACAGCCACTGCAGCACGAGTTCGATCCCTGCTGCTGGCCAGGGAGGGTACCCACATGGTGCAGCAGACTTCTCCTGCTGTACCCGCTGCTCCCCTCAGCAGTGTACTTCTGTTGATCTGACTATTCTGCTCCCCGTTCTGTCTGTGGTGAATCCTCTCACCCCCCACACCTCTGGCTTGTACCCCAGTGCTTGTATGCATAAATAAATAACTCTTTAAAAAATAATTTAACAGGTGAATCTATATCATACAAAAATGAAATTCCTCTTCTTTCTCCATTCCATTCTCATTTTCTTCCTCATGAGGTAATTACTATTAACAGTTTGGTATTTATACTTGCTGTCATTTTTCTATATAACTATATACGTTTTGTGTAAAGACAATTATGTTGTTTTTATACACATGGATCATAGTGAACATATGGTTCTATGTCTTGCTTTTCTCCTTAAAATGTTAGTACATAGGAATAACTTCAGCCTTTGTGTTACTTTGAATATACATATGATATAATTATATATAGATATTGCACATATATAAAAAATGGATAAAATATATCCAGTAAATATTCCCCTTCTTAATGAAAATATAGAATACTTCTAAATTTTTGCTATTACAAACAATATAGGGATGACCATCCTTGGATATACCTCTTAATAGTTCACATCAATTTCTTCAGAGACCTTTGGAATCACTGAGTCTTATAACTGAAAAATACTGATGACACTGACCAAACTGACCTCCAAAATAGATGCACCAATTACATTCCCACCACAGCATGTGGGAGTCAGCATTTCCCTATGCCTTCAAAATATTGGGCAATATCAAGCCTTTACATTTTCACTCTCTATGGCTGAAAAAGCATTGTTTTATTCTGTAACAAATAAAATATGCCTGTATTCTATATTTCACTAGGGCATAAGAAAGGCAAACAAAGTGAGAAACTAAGAAAATAAGTACTTTAAAACTCCATATCTTGTCAGTAACTACACTTAATGGACGTGTCCTCACAATTATATTTATTTTATGAGTATTTCTGAACAGTTATGCATACTGAGTAGCTGAAGTAGAGAACAGGGAAAAAGTAGAACAGTAAAAAAAGGAGAAAGGTCAACGGAGACTTTTAGAGCTGACAGAGAAAGTAGCTGCCATCTAAGTAAATGGACTTATTTACAGTTAGGTTCTATAGATAAGGAAACAGACACAGCGGCAAACTTGTAAGAAAAACAGATCCTTTTACTCCGATCCTTTTACTCTCAAACTGGTGCTCTTTTCACTCTGATGGTCTGTTAGAAGGGAAATCAAACTCTGAAAACCTGAAAAAGGAGACAGAGGAAGCAAAAGTCTAAAAGAGAGGGGAGGGCCTCCCTGGTGGCACAAGGGGTTAAGCACCATATTATAAAGCATCCACAGTCCCTGCCACCTGAGTTCCATCCCTGGCCAGGGAGGTGACCCAGCAGCAGACCTCTCCTGTCTCCCCTGCTGCTCCTCTTAGCAGTGTATTTCAGTAGATCTGCTTGTTCTGCTCCCCAGTCTGACTCTGGTGGGTCCTCTCACCCCCCACACCTCTGACCTCTACTCCAGTTCCTGTATGCATAAATAAATAAATCTTTAAAAAATAAATAAAGAGAAGGGAAATCGAACCCATTTTAAATTAACCTCTTAAAAACTGAAGGAGACCTAATACTTTAAGCAGCTTCTGTAACTCTGCATTTGAATCTCGATACAAAATAAAGCCTGTGTGATTTGTATTCACTTCCCTATCAAGTGACTAAGTGACACAGCGCTTAGGTCTCCTAGGCTCTGCAGGTGCTCTTCTTGGTGCTAAAGAAAAGGAGACTGGGAGTGTTAAGTGTTATTAATGTCCCTGCAAATTCTGCATCAGATTGAGAACTGTGATTTATGTTTATTTATGTAATTCCTTTTTTTGAGCGTATATATTTTGAGGATGTTATGCTTTATGGTAATTATTTATTGATGGATCTCTAACCTTGGAATAAAATTACAAGATCTAGTACCTTCTCTTATAGCATAAACCTTGGAAGTTTAAGTACAGGGATAAACTTTTCTGAATGCCTAAGAAATTCTCTTAACAGTTCCAAGGAATAAAAAAAAAAAATGGAGCACATAAAAAAAGTGACTGGAACCTACTTTATTAGCCCTCACCTACACCTGTGGTCTGAAGATAGGGTGGTGGCATCACAGTCAGGAAAGGGGCAAACCAGACTGCAGCTGGAGAATAAATAACGACTTTTAAAAATTAAATTCTCTATTTCCCATTGTATTATATGGGTCTTTCAACTCTACACTTTATACAGGCTAGGCCGCAAATGAGAATTAGAAGGTAGGAAAATCTAAAACCATTTAGGTCCCTTTCTCACTCCCATTTTCTCCTAATTAACAAATGAACACTCTCCCACCTAGTTCAAAGTGGTAAGAACAAACTTCTGGGTCCCTCTGGGTTATTCTGGACCCAAACTTATAGCATTCATCGAATTCAGAGCCCAAAGAGGAATGTGGTGGGTTGAGTACTCGGAGAAATGACTCCCATGAAGTAGCTTTTGAAACTCCCTTTCACACTCCACTTTATCTCCTCGACAGCTGGGTGTATTACAAAATGATGCAATTGGTGATACGAAAGATTCTTTTAATATAACTCTATTAGTAATTGCCAAACCTTTTAAATGTCTTGGCCTAAAAAAGATTTAAATGTAAACCCAAAATATAGTCAAAAGTAGAACTAACTACTCTGGTTAAAAGTCTCCCTGCCTCCTCAAAGTACTTCCCAGGCACGGTAGCAGTCTCCAAGAAAATTACCACCGAAAGGGCTAGAGTCCCTTACACAAATGAAACCTAAAAGCAGCTTCCTCCAGTGCATAAAACCTTAAAGCCTTAGGTAGAAATAAGTGGTGTATCTTTGCTATAGTTGCAATTAGTATGAAAAGCTATGTTATTAAAGTATTTTACTAAAATTACTGAAATAGAGCCTTCCTTGTAATTTGAAACAAATGGTAGCCTATTTGTGGATGGCCAGATAATTAGCGAGCGTCTAATTGTTCTCATTAGAGCTGAATCCAACCACCTCATTTCATATGTGGACTAAAAAGCTCAGAGAACCAACTACATTTAAAAAGTCAGGTTAACAAACCAACTCTCCTCTGGCCTAGGCCAGTACATTTTCTGTTATAACCCATTGCCTCTTAATGATCATCCCTTTTGGCCTGTTTAAATTTCTTGAAATTCATTTCTTTTTAATCGAGATGTTTCCTCAGTTAGCAGGCTGCCTCTATGGCTATCCTTGCTGGGATGTGATTCTTGGGATAAAGAATGAACATCTGAAGAGTGAAGTCTTACTCCATGGCACTTTCCATGTGCTCTTGTACTTATCATTTGCAGGCGAGGCCAGACCCAAGAGGCATGCACACTTGCACAAAGGCACTTTACACACACATAATTAAAGACATAAAACCATGAATTAAGAGCTTGTACTTAAAAACACCACCATTCAATGTGCTTGATGTAGGCTGGAAGCCATTAACACCTGGCTAGCTGGGGCTGTAGGAAACCAAGGTTTTATTAACTTTTCTATTATAGGCTAATTATAAAAACAAGCATATCAGCTACAAAGCATCATAGCCCAAGACAGATCTGTTCCAGAAAAGAGCTGCACAAAAGAAAAGCATCCAAGTCTACATTGATTGGGATATCAGAAATACTTCTGGTCTCTGCCAAATTGCCTACAGGGTTTAAAGCAGCCTATTCTACAGATGACTACAAAAATTGTGAACTGCATGCAATAAAGAAGATTCTACCCCCCACCCAAAGTCATCTTTAGTCCTTCTGTTCCTCTTCTAAACTGTAGTTATTCTAAAGTAGAAAAATGAAAAAGCAGGAAATGGAGCTTTGCAGATACTGCAAGTCGTCCTCACTCCCACAGCACAGGGCCCCTTAGACCAATGTCCATGGAAACTGTTGGGGGGAATCTCAAAGTTAAGCCTTGTGTACAGTCTCCAGTATTTAGTCTGGCACTGGACTCCGAGGAAGCCCCTTCCAAACTTCTGCCAAGCTGCAGTGAGGGCAGGCAAGGGGAGTTTCAACAGCCAGGAGGACAGATTACCCTGCAGGGGATGACTTGATTTCCCATTGCCTGTGTCTTTGCATATGAGTGGAATGGAAGTGACTTGTGAATAAAACACTCCTGAGACTCAGAAATTTATCCATCAGTCTAGACACACAGACATGAACTATTATATGTTCATGTTATATTACTAAAATTGTTATTTTACTAAAATTGTTGTATTACTAACATTCTCATTGATGGCCAACATTTTCCTGGTTAGAAACCTGAATTGTTCAGATTTTACAATGGGGCATAGAGAAGGCTAGAGAAAAGTCACTAAAGTGAACATTTAATCTGCCCCTTAGGCCATCTTTCTCATTGTCATCAGACACCTCTAGAATAAGCAGTCACTTGTATTCTTTTACCTCCTTTCAGCACTCCTTGTTAGAATAGGATGGCATCTTTACCTCAGTTAAATATTTCAAATATCCACTCAATGAAGTAATACTATTTACTGCTATCATGATCAGTATTTCTATTATAAATGATTTTAATAGGCCAAAATCTTGTAGAGTGATGGTATTAAGAGTATTTTTCTCTTTTCTACTTTTCACACAAATTTTTCTATAGTAATGTATAGCACCTACTTTTTCTTGGATGGTCTTTTTTAAAAGGAGTATGTTTCAAAGAAAACATTTAATCCTCAGTAAAATATTAGCAAATAGAAACCAACAATGTATAAAAAAGTTACATATCATAGTCAGGTGGGATTTATACCAGGTATACAAGGCTACTTGAATTTTTGAATTTATCTATCACATCAAGAGAAAGAAATCACACAATCCTATCATTAGCAGAAAAAAAAATCATTTGACAAAACATATCGCTCTTTTATGATAAAAACTTTTAGCAAGCTAAGAGAGAAATTTTCTCAAGTTTATGAAAAATACCTATGAAAAACCTAGAGCAAACATTAAACTTAATGGTGAAACACTAGATCAGGAACAGTCAAGGATGTCTCCTTTCACTACTTTCTTTTCACCAACACACTGGAAGCTATAGTTGATGTAATAAGACAAGAAAAGGAAATAGAAATATTGGGGAGGAAGGAACAAAATGTCTGTTCACACATGACGTGATCACCTACGTAGAAAATCCAAAAGAACTGACAAAAGAACTGGTGATTATGCAAAGCTGCCAGACACAGTCAATATATAAAATTGATCACTTTCCTACATATTAGTAGTGATCATGCAGAAGCTGAATTTTTTTAAAAATTAGGGTTATTATTGGAAATGGACGTTGAGTCTTATGAAATACTTTCTATGCATCTATTCATATGATTGTATGGTTTTTCTCTTTCCTTTTGTTGACACAGTAAATTACACTGACTGATTTTTTTATGCTGAAACATCCTTGCATCCCTAGAGTAAATCCCACTTGGTCATGATATATGATACTTTTAATGCATTTGTCTGCTTAGACTTTGTTGAGGATTTTTGCATCTGTGTTCAGTAAGGAAAATGGTTTGTAGTTTTCTTTTTTTTTGGTGGTGTCTTTGATGTCTTTGTCTGGTTTTGGTATCAAGCTGATGGCTGCTTCATAAGATGTGTTTGGAAGTATTATCTTTCTCAATTTTATGAAAGAATTTGAGGAGGACAAGTATTATTAGTGCATCGTTGAAGTTTTGGTAGAACTCACTAATGAAATTCTCTGGTCTTAGACTTTTGTTTTTTGGGAGACTTTTGATTACTGTTTCATTTTCCTTGCTTATAATTAGTCTGTTCAGGTTTTCTATAACTTCTGATTCAGTTCCAGGTGGTTGTATATTTTTTAAAGAATCTGTATACCTCTTCTAAGTTTGTCAATTCACTAAGCACATAAATGTTCACAGTAATATTTTGGGATCTTCTGTCTTTCTAATATGTTTGTTTTGACTTTTCTTTTGTTTCTGTTCATTTGAGTTTTCTCCCTTTTTTCTCCTTTGCCATCCTGACTAGAGATTTGTCTATTTTTTCAAAGAACCAGCTTTTGTATTCTTGGAGTGCCCATACTTTAGGTACTATTCTAAGCATTTTACATGCATTATTTCAATTAATCATTACAATGGTACCATGAGGTAGCTACCAGTGTATCAATTTTAGAGGTGAAGAAAATGAGACACAGAAGGAATAAGAAACTGGCTCAAAATTGCACACATAGTGACAGGTGGTGTTTGAACTCACAAAGTCTGACTACATGATCTGTCTTCTAACCAAAACATTATTCTCTGGGTATCTTCCCTTCAAATATTCACCTGCTCCCTGGCCCTCTTTTATAGATATCACAGTTTAGGCAACCATCCAAGCTATAATATTTGAAGGTAAGCTTAACTTTTCCACAAAATAATGAGTCTCAGTCCTTGTCTAAAGGAAAAATTATGAGACCTTTGCTTAGGGTCTTGCATGAAATGGCAGTCGATACGTTCTGACCACATATCAGGCGCCATCCCATATTTGCCTCTGCACATCAGGGTGGCTGAAGAGACTTTCCTCTCTGAAAAGTACCTTCTTTCCATTCACTTCCTGCCATCCTCCGCTAAAGATCTATACCCACTCTCTAGACTCAAGTGCTCCATTTTAGCATTATTCACCCTATCTCAGTGCTTGAACACACTTATATTTTTATTTTTTTATTAATATAAAATATTTTAAAATTTACATATACTTGCCATCAATTGTAATCCCCATGTATTCCCCATCACCAT
>JAGFMF010011862.1:2574067-2600934 GCA_019455555.1 Galemys pyrenaicus
TCCATGTTCCCATGAATGAGTCTAGTTTTTCATTTCTGATTGCTGAGTAGTATTCCATCGTGTATATGTACCACAGCTTCCCGATCCACTCATCTGTTGAACACACTTTTAATGCACCATGAGCTTGCTGAAACAAAATTCTAAGTCAGAAGAGCTTCTGGATGATTTAAGGAAACTATTTTGGATCCAGATCCTCTTTCCAATTTGTTCTAGGCTAACTTTATCTCCCTTCTCATCTCCACTTGGTCCTGAATTCTTGACTTTCCATTCTGACCCCCAATTCCACGTTAGCCCCAATAGACTTAGTAATAATATGTATCCCTCACTCCCTCCTCCTTGGTGTGCAGACCTTACTTTTGGTTACTAGTCTTTGGTTTGGCTTTTACCATTCACCCCCAGAATTATACTCTCTCAGAGCACCACGCGTTAGAATATTCTTGTCTTCCCCTATTTCTGCCAAAGTGCTTCTTTTGAGACTATAAATTTTGGTATTTGAGCCAAGGTCTGTATTGTTCTTTAACAGCTTCCTGCACATGACTCTAATATGCTTCTTCTGAATCTCCTCCCCTTCATGGTTCTCTCTTCCTGACATACCAATATAATATCCTTATACACAGTGTGCATATGTCTAGGGCCATGTTTCCTAGAGTCTTTGTACTCACAAAATCTTAGTAAACACACCTGAACTGAACCTACTAATCAGCTGTGAAGTGGAGAGCAACTGCATGCCCCAGCCACGTGAAACAGTCCCAGCACACCGACGAGCAGCACTCGGTGTGAGACGGAGCACTCTCTGGGATTGAGGCATCGCTGCCAAACGTCTTCTTCCCCTAGGGCTTCATGGTCATGCTGCAGCTGCTACTGCCTTATTGTCATGACAACTTGATATGCAACCCAAGTCATGGCACTAACTGGATGCACTAGAGAGCATCACCAGAGGGTTCTGGGTTCGCTTTGAATCTATACTATTGCTTGCTCTTAAGATGCTTCTCTCTTTGCCTGACCCCACGGTGACCATAAAAAAGCAATCAAAAACTTCTGGGTACCATTTTTACTGAGTGAACAGAAAAAAAAAGTTCTGGGTGGCCTCCTTGCAGCAGGAATGTGCAAGTAAAAGATAGAGTCCTCAGAGACACCCAGGACTTACAACAAATAACAACAAGAGTGAGGACTTCTATTCCACTTTGTTTTCTTGCTTTCTTTCCACATTACTGGAACTAGAAAGACAACCTTTGCTTCAGGAATTATTTTGCAGGAAACGAGAGGCAGAAATTAGCACCGAATGTTTCAGGTGGCAACTAAACAGAAATTATACTATTTTTTAAAAAGATTCATTTATTCATACAAGCACTAGGGTACAGGACAGAGGTATGGGAGATGAGAGGATCCACCAGAGACAGAGTGGGAAACAAAACAGGCAAATTAACCGAAACACACTGCTAAGGGGAGCAGCGGGCAAGGCAGGCGAGGTCTGCTGCACCATGTGGGTCACTTCCCCACCAACAGCAGGGATGGAACTTGTGCTGCAGTGGCTGCGGTTTGCTTAATAGTGCATTGCTTAACCCACTGCACCACCAGGGAGAGCCCAGAAAGTATACTATTTTAAAGTCTCTTAGACTTGCATATACAAAGAAAGTCTACTTTATCTGCAGATGATTAAGGCAGGGGCTGCTCTGGTGGCGCAAGGGGTTAAGCACCACACTATGAAGCAGCCACTGCACAAGAGTTCAATCCCTCTCAGCAGTGTATTTCAGTCAATTTTCCTGTTCTGCTCCCCACTCTGTCTCTGGCCTGTGCCTCAGTTCTTCTTATATGCATAAATAAATAAAAATCTTTAAAAAAAGATTAAGACAATTTTAAAACAAGACAGCTCTCGTCTCCATTCCTGTTCTCGACCCATACACTGTCCCTGCAAAGTCACAGCTATTTGTACACTATCAAAACCACAAAAGGAAAATATCTACACAGCACCATAAATACTCAGGAAGGACACTGAGATGTGAGTCTCATGTTGTCTGAGTCTTACTTGCTCCAGAGGTCACAACAGTAAAGGACATGGAGTTTGTTGCACAGAGAACGAGAGCTGAGCGCAGGCTCCACCAACTGTACTTCTGAAGCTCAGAAAGATGAAAGTTTATTTGTAAAATAATGGTTGTAATATTCTCACAGGTATTTTTGTGGAGAGCACACAAAATAATAATGCTTAAAAACTAGTTCTTTCTGGGCCCATAGGAAATCAGCAGAACTATCCTGGGTCAACAGTTGGCATTACAGCAGACTTGAATATATATATATTCATAGATAAATATGAACACGTAAGAGTGTGCTTCTCATATGGCACTCCTGACCTCTCACAGAAAACTGTCTCTAAGTTTTCTTGTTTTAAAAAAAGATTTTATTTATTTTTACATTAAAGAATTGGGCAGGAGGGTTGGGGGGTGAGAAGATTCATCAGAGATAAAGTGGGGAGCAAAACAGACAGATCTACTGAAATACACTGCTGTGGGGAGCAGTAGACGAAGCAGGAGAGGTCTGCTGCAGCATGTGGGTCCCCTCCTTGGCTGGGGATAGAACTCATGCTGCAGTGGCTGTGGATGCTTCATAGTGCTGCGACTTAACCCCTTGCGCCACCAGGGAGGGCCTACTAAGTAGTTTTCTTAGAGAAAGAAGCCCTATGCCCTTTAGTTCCAGAGGACCACAGGAAGGACTATGTCACCTGTGCAAAGTAGATGATGAAGAGTAAGATGTCAAGGACAAGTCTTTTTGCTTCAATTTCAGAAAATGGCCAACTCTCGGGGAGCAATGGCTGCTGTGTTTTTCAAAAAGTTTCATAGGATCAGAAACAGTCCACTTCAATGACAGAGAAGCAAAGCGCAGAAAGCAGACAAAGGCTACGTCACCTTTTGCTCTTTAGCACATTATACATAGTCCGTGGGTGGCCAATCCCTAATCTCACAACTTGCCTCTATCATATTTTCTCTCCTTTGCAGACTGACTGAAACGCTAATGGCCGTGATACCAATCGCCCTTCACTGTTCTTATCTCTTCCTTACAAGTTTCCACTTTCAGAGAACTCAATAAAACTGTAATCTGATTAGTCCTATTTTATAGATGAAACGGAAGCCTCATGCTAAGTGATGTAGGTAGTATGTGCTAACATGTGGACTCAGGTTATCTGACTCCAATGTCTGTGTTCTCCCATCATAAAAAGAATGGAATGTGTATCTTTTTTTTTTTTTTTAGCTAAAGTCTGAACAAACTCTCTACTGGCATACTACTCTCAACCCACCTTCTAAAGGTAAAAAGTCACTAACTTGCAACAACTATTAATAATTCTGTTACCTATTAATAAGTCACAGGAAAGCAATTTATTAACAATATTTGGCTTGGACATGTCATTCAAATTCTTAAATCTTTGTTTCGTCATCGGTTAAGTGGGGATTACAATGTTTAGCAAATCAGATGAGTTGGGAATTAAGGAGCTACCGACATAGTAGATATCTACTATAATCACACAAGTCATAGACTCTGCGCCAGAAGAAAACAAAAGTCATTCAGTAAGAAGATGGCGACCACTGGGTTGCTGAGTGGATGGAAGGCACAGCTGGGAGGCCAGATGGATTTTGCCCCTTGACTCTTGTCAATCAAGAGAGGTGCAGTTCTCGACTTAAATGTTTCTATTACATAGAAGCATCAGGTAGACTGGTAATTGCATGCTCTAGGTTTAAACCTTAAGAAGACACCCTTTTCCTTGAATAAACCGGGGCTTTATTTCCTAACTAGATAAGCAAAACTAAAAGGAAAAGGGGAGGAAGGACAGGAGAGGAGGCCCTTAAATAAAAGTCTGGGTGGTTTTTATCACTATTATCACAGTAAAGTTTTATATCTAGGATCCAGTCTCCTAAATTAAATGTCAAATACAATCTTACACTGGAAACATGAAGCATGGTTGCGGGGGGAGTCCTGACAGCTCCACTCCCTTCCCCCGTTGGCCACATAATCAGCCCTTCAAGCTGTGGCAGAGAGTATATTATCAAGTCCCTCTCTTGTCAGTGCAAAGAGGAGCTGGAGCAGAGGGAGAAGGACATCACAGTGTGTTAATTTTATTAAGCCATTTAAAACTCAATCCTTTGCTTTCAAACAATGCTCCCAGGAGCTCCGGCATCATGGTTCACCCTAGTTTTAAAATGCCTGGAAATGATTTGTACAGTGCATCAGGAGTACTGGGGCTCCACCAGAAAGAGGACAGCCGAAAGGTAAAGCTGCAGGGGAAGGGAAAGTGGGGTGGGAACAAGAATCTCAGTGGTGTTTACTTTAAAATGGGCATATAGTTCCTAGTGTCTCTTAAATGTGACACAGTGTCTTTTCTGATTCTTAATTTCTTTACTTTTCTTTTAATTTGGTGTCAGACAGTCTTGCTAACTTGAGAGTTTGCTCCATAATGATAAATATAATTGCTTCTAAGCATTGATTTCTTGTTTCTACTGGGAATATATGGGCATACAGCTGAATACTCCCAAAGCAAATGCCTTGACTTAGAATTAAAGGCACCAGCACTATAATGAAATAAGAGCAAGCAAGTCAGCCCACAGTCAGCCAGCCAGCTATGCAGCAAGACCAGGGGTCCCGACAATGAAGGTTTTAACTAAATTTGCTTGCATGCCATTATCATTCAAGGAAGTAGCAATGATCTTTTAAAACCTGTATTCTGTAAATGTCACCAACCCTGGGGAGTGTTAATTAATCAAAGTACAGATTACAGCTAGTTATAAGCAGGTGGCTTAGCCTTCTCCACAAGGGTTGGGGAAGTATCCTTAACTTCATGAGGGCACAGGGAAGCTCTCCCCACACACCCTTGGCCTTCAGCTGGAAGCACTGATTATTCTCAAGACTAGGAGAAAGCTAGCAGCAGATACCATGTACAGGATGATGTACTACGAATTTCAAATGGATTAATTCATTTATCTTCCTAACAACTATTCCTAAATACTCTGACATACATTATTACACATGATTCAAATCAACAAAAACCTGAGAAATGGACAGGTTAAGCACGCTACCCATGCCGCACCTGTACAAATGCAAGCCAGTTCCACAGCTTGAGGTTTTCGTAACTAGAATACTGCCTCCTTCCACTGAGTTGTGCAGTCAGCACCTCAGTCAATTTTGGAATATGTTCATAACCCCGAAAAGAAACCTTACCCATTAGCAGTCACACTCCAACCTTGCTCTCCATCCCCCTCAGCCCCAGGAAACAATGAATCAACTTTCTATCTCTATAAATTTGCCTATTCTGGACATTTCCTACAAGTGCAATTATGAATATTTGTTCATTTGTGAACGGATTCTTTCACTGAGCACAATGCTTTCAAGAAGTTATCCATGTTGTAGCATACAGCAGTACTTCATTTCTTTTTAGGCCACTGTATGGATATACCACATTTCATTTATCTGTTCATCAACTGCATTGTTTCACATCCCTTGGGTATATACCCAAGAGTGGAATTACTGGGTCATATGGCAACCTATATTTCCGAGAAATTGTGAGACTGTTTTCCAAAATGACCGTACCATTTTATATTTCCACCAGAAATACATGATAATTACAATTTCCCTTTATTTTTGCCAAATCCACAAAAATAACCACCCATGTGACCTTAGGCAAGAACACTTCCTAAATGAGTGCCTCAATTTCTTCATCCAGTGGTGGAATTAGAAGAGACGGCCCCAGGCTTCGCATTAAGCCCTACGTTCATCTAGTGGCATCATGTGAGATGCCTTGGCCAGCGTGGAGGTAGTAACCTCAGACAGTGACTGTCACACCTGCCTCCTATCCAGCCCTGCCACCCCCCCCCCAAAAAAAAAATAACAACCTCACAGAATCTTCTTACACCATTAGGAAGAAAACATATGCACCTTACCAGGTAAAATTTCCACTTAGCAGTAATGTCAGGTCAGCCTTCAGAATTGTTAGTTTTCCAAACTAAAAAAGTTCAAAGATGGAAGCAGATTCAGATGGTATAAATGTGTGCACTGAATCCTTCAGACCAAGATTGTAACATAGGAGGTTCTTACATTGTTCCCAAGAGGAATATCTAAAAGTTAAGTAGAAGGACACTATATTGAGAGTCCTGCAGCTCACAGGGAACACCGCTCGGAGATCAGAGACCATCAGAGACTGCACCAGAGAACACACGGAGAACATTAATGCATCACTGAACAGGAGCTGCAAGGAGAGAAATGCCCAGGGCGTGTGGTCCTGGGCAGGGGACACAGAGTAGGGCTGCTGGCTCAGCAAATGGGGAGCAGAAACTATGTGGAGGCACACACACCCATGACCAAGAGGAAGTTCATTTGGAGGAGTTGGGTGATCCACTCCAGTCAGAGCTATGGTAAGAAAAAGAATGGAAAAGGAGCTCTAGATTATCCTCTCTCACCCTGGGAACTGGCATGGACCTTTTAAGGGGCACAGACAGTGCACAGCATGTCGACTCTCAGATCTGAGACATCAGAGAGGATGCCACTGGTGTCACAGATATGAACCAGTCCCTCGACGCACATACACACCAGGCCCTCCCCACCCTGCTGACTCAGCAACTATAAAGGCAACAACAAATTCAAAAAGGAACAAAAATCAAGTCAAACCATGGTGCAACCTACAGGAAAAGTAAAAGTAGCTCAACTCGCTATGGTACTCCTACAGTTGTTTCTTTTAAAACAGGGAAATTTAAAGTAGCCAAATGTACAAAAATATGTAACAGATGGCTTTTGGAGACCTCAAGGGTACATATGACATAAGGAGACAACAACTCTCCAGAATCTAATCACAAAGATATGACAGATTCTATCTTTCATGGATAGAACTTAAAATTACTATAATAAAAAGTCTCAATGAGTTAGATGAAAACTCAGAAAAGATAAAGTGATAAAAGAGAACTCAGGCTAATCAAAGAGATACAACAAAACTCTGGAAAACAAATGAAATGGAAATAAAATTAATGAACAGAAGGTAGAAATTGAAGCTTTAAATAATAAAGCAACAGATTCAGGAATGCGATCAAGAACTCTAGAGGGAGCTACTGAAGCAAAACAGACCAAATGGAGGACTAAATCAGTGACCTTGAAGTTAGTAATTCACAGAGGACTTGGTGGAAGAAGAAAAATAGCATGTAAAACATTAAGATGCACTCTTGAAAACTATACAGTTGTTAGGAAATGCAACAAAAGGATAATGAGTATCCTAGAAGATAGAAGTGAGAGAGAGGGGTAAAGAGAGCTCATTCAAGGAAATAATAGAGGGAAGCTTCCCAAGCATGGAGATGCAACCAATTATCAAGCCCATGAAGCTACAAGAACAATTGTTTATCTAAACACAACAAGATTACCCCAGGAGACATAGTGTGAGATGAATGTGAGGAACAACCTCCAAGTCAATGTGTGGTAGTTACAGCCAACTTCATGGTGGAAGGTGGAGCTTTCTTGACTCCGCCTTCTGAGTGGGAGGGGAGACTTCGCAGTTAAGTTGCTGGCAAGGAAGGAAATCCCTGGAGAAGCTACAAGCTTGCCACATGCAGATTCAGCTTAGATCTTAGTCTCTAGTCTCTGTTCAGTGGATGGATTTGGGGTAGGAGAGGTGGCATCTAGCCACATACCCACCTATAAATTCTGTTTCTCTCAGCTCTCCCTTTTCACACTCCCTATATAAATACTTTCGTTTTTGTTTCTCTCCATCCATCTACTTATGAATCCTCATCTGTCTTAGGTGGGTGGGTGAGGACTTAACAACCTAGGTCACCCTGTTTCCCCCAAACTGTCCTGTAACAAACAACGTGGCACTCAACACGGAGCTGTCACACCCATGGGTGACCAGTTTAAAAAACTATTCCTAGAAAAGTATGGTTTTATTTCAGTGAAGTTCTATATGTATGTTTTGATTTAGCCTTGGTTTCAACTTTTAGTTTAGGTAGTTCTCCTTCATATTTTTCTTTAAGTTCTGGTTTGGGTATCCTGGTAAACTCTGGTGTATGAAAGTTGATTTTGGTCTTATGTGAGGTTGTATGATATCGGTACTAAATAACATGTTGCTGAATAACTATTAGGTTAATGAGAAAATCAAGGAGAAATTAAAAATTACCTGGAGACAAATGAAAATGAAGACACTAAATACTACAACCTATGGGACATAGCAAAAACAGTACTAATGTAGCAATAAGAGCCTACATCAAGAAACAAGCAAGAACGCAAATAAATAACCTACTTTACATCTTAAAGAAGCTAAAACTGAAGAGCAAATGAAACCAAAAGCCACCAAAAAGGAAATAATAAAAATAAAAGCAAAATAAAAATCAACAAGTACAATCAATGAAACCAAAAGTTGGTTCCTTGAACAGATAGACAGATAAACAGCCAAACCTCTAGCTCTGCTCATGAAAACTCTAACAAATAGCATTAGAAGAAAAGTCATAACAGACATCAAAGGACCAACGAGACCACACTGAACATCTTTATGCTCAGAAATTAGATAATCCAGAAGAAACCAATAAAGTTTTAGAAGCACATATTGTTCTAAGACAATCAGGAAGAAACAGAAAAACCCAGCAGACTAATTACAAGCAAAGAACTTGAAACAATAATCAAATCTCCCCAAAAACAAAAGTCCAGGACTAGATCATTTCACTAGTGAGTTCTACCAAACCTGCAAAGGTGAACTAATACCCATTTTTCCAAAACTCTTCCTCTAAAATTGAAGAATAGTGATTCTGTGCAACATATTTTAAGAGTCCCATATTACTCTGATACCAAAAGTAGACAAGGACATTAACAAAACAAAAATCCCACAACCCACTCCAGATCAGTATCCCTGATGAATGCACCTCTAAAAATCCTGAACAAAATTACAGCAAAGTGAATTAAGTAAATTAAAAAGTAATACATGATGATCAAGTCAGATCTATTCCAAGCAGGCAAGGATGATTCAAAATCATCATTGTAACTTGTAACATCAATGTAACAATGTAACTCAAATCAATCAATGTAACTTGACACATAAATGAAAAGAAAAATCAAAATATTTCTTGTCTCAACAGAGGCAGAAAAAGCATTAAAAAATTCAATATCCATTTATGATCAAAACTCAATAAAATGGTCATAGAAGGAACACACTTCAATATAAGAATGGTGATATGTCAAATACATAGCTAAAATAATACTCAAAATTGAAAAACTGAGTTTTTTGACAAAGATCAGGTATAAGACAAGGATTCCCACTAGTATTTAACATAGTATTGGAAAACCTAGTTAAGAAAATTTGGCAAGAAAAAGATATAAAAAGGATCCAAATTGGGAAAGAAGTACAACTAAGATGATAATATACAGAGAAAACCCTAAAGACTCCATTAAAGAGCTAATAGAGATAATAAATCAGTATAGTGAAATGGCAGGCTACAAAATCAATATACAAAAATCGGTTGCGGTCCCATACACAAACAAGAAGCTAGAAAAGAAAAAAAAAAAATCAAGAAAACAATCCCATTTAAAATTGCATCAAAAAGAATACCCAGAAATGAACTTAACAAAACAAGGAAAAGATTTGCACAACAAAAACTATAATGCTTGTTAAACAAAATAAAAGACAACACAAAAAAAATGAAAAAAAAATTTCCTTGCTCATGGATTGGAAGAATTAACATTGCCAAAATGGCCATTTTACCCAAAGCAATAGACAGATTCAATGCAATCCCTATCAAAGTTCAATGGTATTCTTCAAAGAAATAGAGGAAACATTACTGAAATTTATATGGAATACAAAAGAGCCCAAATACCCAAAGCAATCCTGACAAAAAAAGAACATTAGTATCATAATCCCAGTTGTTGACAATACTGCAAAGTTACAGGAATCAAACAGTGTGGCATTAGAATTAAAACAGATACATAGATCAGTGGAAAAGATTTGAGAGTCCATTTATATGGACAGTTAATTTATGACATATAGGTCAACAGTATACAAAAAAAAGGATAGTCTCTTCAACAAATGGTGTCCACAAAACAGGGCAGTTGCATGCAAAAGAATGAAACTACACCATTTCATACCATATATAAAAATTAACTCAAAAGGGATTAGTAAATTGGATATAAGACTTGAAACCACAAAATTCATAGAAGAAAATAGGCAAAACACTGCTATATCAGCATCAGTAATGTCACTGGGTACTTGAATACAACACCAAGAGATACAAAATAAAATATAAATAGATGGGACTGTATCAAACTAAAAAGTTTCAGCGTAGCCAAATAAATTATTATTGAAATGAAAAGATGTGCTACCCAATGGAGGAAAGATTTGCACATGATACTTTTGATAATGGGCTAATATCCAAGATTTACAAATAACTCATAAAACTCAAAAAGAAAACAACCCAATAAGAAATAAGGCAGAACTGTGAAGCATCCGTGGCACAGCAGCATAAGCTCGATCCCCCCCCCAGGGAGGAGACCCACATGGTGCAGCAGACCTCTCCTACCTTGCCCGCTGTTCCCCTCAGCAGTGTATTTCAGTCAATCTGCCTTTTCTGCTCCCCACTCTGTCTCTGGATCCTCTCACCTCCCACACCTCTGACTTGTACCCCAGCTCTTGTGTGTATAAATAATCTTAAAAAAAGGCAGAGAGGTAAAAATATACTTCCCCAAATAACATACACAGATGGCGAACAGGCACCTGAAAGAAGCATATCATCACTTATCATCAAGGAAATGTCACAATGAGATACCACTTCACACTGTGAAAATGGCCCTTACTAGAGACAAGAAACAACAAGCATTGGTGAGGGTATGGAGAAAAAGGAATCTTTGTATACTGTTAGTGAGAATGTAAAGATCCAGCCCCTACGGAAAATATTTTGGAAGTTTTTCAAAATATTAAAAATAGATCTACCATATGATTCAGCAATCTCACCCTAGGTATTTAGTCAAAGATCACAAAAACACTAATTCAAAGGCATACACACACTTCTGTGTTCACTGCAGCACTATTTAGAATAGCCAACCTATAGAAACAACCTAATTGCCCAACAACAGATGAGTGGCTAAAGAAGATGTGAGATAAACATGTATTTACACACACACACACACACACACACAAAGCCATACATACAAACAACAGAATACTACTCAAATATTTTTTTTAAAAAAGGAACTCTTATCACATGCAACAACATGGATGAACTGGAGGGGGCTAAGCTAAATGAAATAAATCAGAAAGAAGAATGATAACTACTGGATAATTTCATGCATATGTAGAGTATCAAGAAACAAATGACCGATAAATTGAAGCTATGGATAAGGTATTGAGGACCGGGGAGCAAAGTGGGGAGAGGGTCCAATGGATTATGGCAGCAGATTATGGGTACTTTAGTGGTGGGTATGGTGTGGTAACATATGCTAAGAGATATGAACCTATACCCCTAAATCAATAACCAGTGATGCTATAAAATAATATTACTGCAATGAAAATAATTTTCTCTAGTATACATTTATAAGGAATACTCATAGGTGAAAAAAGCAGGCTATATTACATATATTACACATAATTTGATATATATATTACACATATTAAATTTTCTGCTTGAAAGACAAAGCCCCATAGTATTTACCAGTTTATTTGTAGGTATGTCGCAAAGTGTGGTGCACAGAATTATTCAGGCCGCATATTAAAAAACAAATCTCAGGACTACCAAATTAATGATCAGGTCAGGTTCAAGAATGTATATATTTTTTTAAATTTTAAAACAGTATTCAAACTTTATAAACCATCATATGATGCAAAGAGTTTATGATTTATTGTCCACATTTTCCTATAGAGAATATGTATTTTATAACTGGGGGACAAAGGAACAGCAGGAAGTGGTTTTGTTTCCTGAAGGTGGCATGGTGGCGCAGCGGGGTGGGGTGATGAAGGAAGGGAAAGAGTTTGTTTCTCCTCTTTCTATTGCCAACAGAGAATGAAAAGGGGTCACGTTTGTTTCTGGGTGGTTTCCGCTGTCAGAGCCCAGAACAGGCCTGAGAAAGCACAGGTAGTGGCCCACCTCAGTGTCCTCCATTGGTCAGGGAGATTATTAGCGCATTTGCTGCCATTCTTCATTTATCCAGGGCTAAATGCCCTGGGGACTGCTGTGGCGCCTCTGCCATTTCCCCACATTTTCTGTTGCAAAGGGCCATACTCAAGTCTTGGACTCTTAAGATTGTGAGTTGTGGCTGCAGGATTCAATGAAGGGGGACAAAATAAGAGTGTGGGGGGGACAGCAAATAGTCAGTGATAGTCCTAGCGATGTCACCCACAAAACATGCAAATAACAACATTCATTTTCATCGGTTTCTTTAGTAAAGAATGTGTATCTATTACTATGTGCCAGATGCCGTGGTAATAGGGCTAGTGATGACTACTTTCTTTTGTGAAGTGTGAAAATAGGTTCATGATTCTAATATCCCTCCAACCAACAGAACACTTTTGAATGAATCAACTTGGTAACTGAGGCATCTCAACTCTATGTGAGATGAATAAACACTGCCCCCAGAGAGTGCCTGTCTCGAGCAGGACATGGATAAAAGGCCTGGCTTGACCATGTTGACAAGAATTCAAGTGAGGTTTTGCTTATATCCATTACTACCTGTACATGAAAAACCTATCATTTTAACAATTAGTACAGGAGAGTAAAGGGCTGGGCTATGATGCATGCCAATTATATCAGCTATTAAAAAGGACTGTTATGTTCTCTTTCAATTATAAAATGCTATGTAAATGCTACATAAAAATGAAAAAAATCAGAAAACAATTTTCAGACCTATTTAACTAATTTCATATGGCCAGACAATTTATTAATTTCAAACTGTGGTAAGAATACCTCTAGAGAGAGCACTACAGTGACCACACTTGAGGGGAGAAATTCGATAGTATCAACACATTAACAGGGATGTAAAATAATGGCACTTCATTAATTAAAAATAATACTTCTAGAAAATAAGAAAAAAAGCCTGAATATTTAGGGAGTAATTGGTATGACCAGATCCCATGTTTCATATCACTCCACAGAATGTAAGTCACACAGAATGTAAGCCACTTAAGTAAGTTTTAAGACACTTTTTTTAGAATAACTCATAAGATTATCATGAATTCAAAATACACACAGTGTGTTTAACTGTTTTCAAGTACGCCATTTATAGAAAACAATGAACAGTGCATCTTAGAAGGAAATAAAAGCAATCAATATATAATAGAGAAAGTGGCTGTTATTAACTGCATAATAAGAGGTTAGTTTGATTGAGCTTAGCTTGCTACGCTTTTGGTTCAATGCTTTCCGAGAGACTGGGCAGGAGGAAAGGAGGGAATCGATGTGATTTCCAAGCTTTGGTTTCCTCTGGGTAAACTATAAAAGATCACTGCATGGTCATTACAAAGAAAAGCTGTGAAGATAAAGTACTCAGAATGCTTTAAATTTCATAAATATCCAGTTACACATCACACACACACACACACACACATCCACCCCTACCTGGTTAATCATCTTTTTATTTCCTGAAAGTTTAGCTAAATATGAAGAATCTACAGCCAGAAACCCTGCTTTGTGCCACAGATGTTTCTGGAAGTTTGGCTGAAAAAAATAGGTTTACAAATTGAATCATGTCAAACACATCAGGATGGCTTATTATTTAAAAGACTGCTTCCAATTAGACAAACTGAAGAACATTTGCTATTAAAAGTAAATCTCTTTCCACCACCCTATACTGGGTTGTAGCTGCCTACAGGTACGCACCATTTAGGTTTCACCACGGCAACCTGCACGCACACAACGTCCTCTGCTCCTGTGCCTTATTTACTGACCCTCACTGACTGGTCCTCGGTTCACCTCCAGTGGTTGGCATTCCCCTCAGGCCATAGAATTCAGTCCACCCCTGGACCCTATCAGGGCCCTGATCATCCTCCCCAATTTTTTATTAAGATTTATTTATCCATAGAGGAACCGGGGTATAGGCCAGAGATGTGGGGGGTGAGAAGATTCACCAGAGACAGAGTGGGGAACAGAACAGGCAGATCGACTAAAGTACACTGCTGAGGGGAGCAGCGGGAGGGCGAGGCAGGAGAGGGCAAGGATGTGCCATGTGGGTCCCTCCCTGACCGGGGATTGAACTCATGCTGCTGGGTGGTGGATGCTTCACAGTGCGGTGCTCAACCTGCGCAGCCACCAGGGAGGCCCCCCCTCCCAAATCTTGACCAGGAATTTTACTTTTCCGCTTCTTGGTTTTACCATTTCTCTGCTGGACATGCTGGACATTCCTTTAAAGGAATCCTGTCCTTTTTGAGCTGACCTAGTCACCTCCCTTCTAGTCCTCACTACTTTACTCTTAGCTCAATTTATTTGTTTTCTCGGCCTGAATTTTATGTACTTTTTTTCAACATTGAAATCACTTAGACTTATTCAAAAGGACTATTTTGGTTATTCTGAAAAGAATGGAAAAAAAAAATCAAAGTAAGAGGGAAAGAATAAAGCCAAGGTCTAGCATAATCTCTAGTTACCCCAAGACCCACTGAATCAAATTCAGGGTGGAACCCAGAGTTTATACAAGTCCCCCAGGTTTTTCATGTACACAAAAGTCTAAGAATCACTGGCTTGAAAGAAAATATTTTAAAGACAAATATTTTACACAAAGTGATGCATCTCAGTAAGAATTAAGTCTATATTACTGACATAGGAAAGTGTATATTCCTGACTTATCTCCTGCCCCATGGAAAAATGTTTAGAATGTTATACACCGGTTAACTCGCATGAAACCCAGTATTAGTCTGCAGCATGACTTGAAAAAAAGAACACAGGCACCGCAGTCAGAGTTTGAGTCTCAGCTCTAAGTTATACTAGATCTGGGGCAAGTGGCCCTACTGCTTTCCCTTTATAGAGATCTGTATTTTTAAACCTATAAGCATATCTTGTTTTAAATCTTAAAAAATGGCTAATATAGGCATCTTCTGCTCTTCTCTGACATAACTCAGAAGTAAAAATTAACTCAGCTCTCATAGACTTCAGTGTCTGGACTAATCAAGCTTTGTGATGCTTTAGGGAATTCCAGAGAAAGTGAGGCAGAGACAGCGCTCAATGCTCCGTGACTCACTCGGTGCTTCTACGTAAAACTGCTGTGCAGGAAATGACAGGTTTATTAAAGCCGGAGAGCATCTGCCCTTCTTAAATAGGCCAGCACAGAAAGAGGGAAAACAGGAAAGAATCTAACCTGAAGAGTACTATTGAAAGATACCAATATTCTCAGGAAAATTTTCTTTGTTGCAGCAATTATGTATATAGCGGTCCATTTCCCCTCTCCCTCTTTATCATCTGGCAGTCAGTCTGCAACTATGTTGGCCCTTTTTCTAGCTGATTCCAGGTGGATGCAGCATATGCATACGGTAGACTGGAAAGGGGCTGGAAAGTAAAATAGAGAGGTGGGAAATACTCTAGAGCAAGACAAAGAGAAGATAAAAGAGAAGACAAAAATGATGATTTCCATATATCCAAGAGTCAGATCCCAACCAATATCCTTTAGTTTATGAAGCAGCATGGGAAAATCCCAAGGTCCCCAGGATGCTGAGTGGAAGAGCACTCAGTTCTCTCACCTCTGGCGAGTTCTACATCAGCAGCATTATGTGCCTTTATGAAGGATTCCAAAGCATTTCCCTCGTATTATCTTCATTCAGAGAAGATGCTCTGATCTGTACATGCCTTTGACCCTTCCCTGCCCATAAGTATGTGGGAACGGCAAAAATGCAAGCACAGTTGTCTCAGTATAGCAGTTATCCCAAAAAGCAGAGAAACTTAATAAAAAAGCTTTCAGTCATCTGAAACGATTAATTGGCTTATCTTCACATAAGGAAAACTGCTTACACCAGGAGTCTTTCTACTTTGAGCTAAGAAAATAAAAGTAACTCCATTTTTTTTCTCTCAAAGACACACTCTGGCTCTTAAACCCTAACTATATCAGAAGGCAAAAGACCAGGGCCCCAAGACTTTCCTGTATGAAGAGAAACTTACTTTGTAGGTTGGAGGCTGCAGCCACCTCTGAAGAGGTTGTCATTGTCTGTGACTCTGCCTCACGTTGTGTTTCAGATTAGAAAATGGGGGGACAATGTCACTATAGGACAGAAAGGAGGTGAAACCCAGGATCAGTCTGCAGTCTGACTTAAAAGAAAGAGCACAGGGCACTGCAGTCAGAGTTTGAATCTCAGCTCTAATTGATACTAGATCTGGGGCAAGTGGCCCTACCTCTCAGTGTCTTTATCAATAAAATGGAACAAAGAACTTTACAGGGTCATTACCGTAATTACAAATGTGTAAGAGGATGGGGCAGAAGAAGTAGTGTTTAATTAGTACAGAGTTTCAGTTTGGGATAATGAAAAAGACCTGAGATGAATGGTGGCGATAGTTATATAACAATACAATGTACTTAATGCTACTGAGCTGCACTTGCAAAAATTGTTACAGCTGTAAATTTCATTGTGGCTATTTTACAGCTTTTTAAAAGGCATGTAAGACTCCTAAGGAGAGTGCCGGGCTCTCAGTAGGTGCTCAAGAAATGCCAGTCTTACTTTATTTTTTATAGAACTTTAAATTTAAAAAAAAGAGAGAGAGAAATACACACAACATTATGCTCCTTACCCAATTTCCCTACTTAATTGTGAGAGTCTGTGGCTCTCATGCAGCCGGCTGGCACTGACACCACCGGTGCCAGTGTCTGGGGAGAAGGGAGCTGGTGCTAGTGATGGTCACCCCAGCATGTTCAGTTCCCAGTGCCCCCCAAACCCTCTGTGGCATCTCTCAGAATATTGATCCTCGGTCCCCTCAAGAAACATCCTCGGATGTTTCTTGCAACATCTTGCAAGAGAAAACCTGGGGAAGTGAAAGCACTTTCCAGACCAGATTCCAAGTCACGAGGACAAAAGCACGCGCATGGCCACTGGCTCTGTGAGTGAGGGAGCGACAAGACGCTAGTGGCCGAGCACCCCCTGGGTGGGTCTAGAGCCTGTTCCAGTCCTCAGCAATAAGCTGGTCAGTAGCGCTGGTGCCTCCGGCTGGATTTAATAGGCACAGAGAATAGCCGTCTCAAGGGTCCAGTAAAGGAAGATTAAAAATGCACTTGTCTGCAGTTCAGGGGAAAACAATTAATGATTATGTGTTATAAGTCATAAAATAGAGAAAGGGGAAATAGACGACTTATCTCTAGGCGTATTACAATACTGTTTGATGGTAGGCTTAATTAGATCTTGATGCAATGTTCAAAAAGATGATCATTAACATTTCTCGAACTTAGTTCAAGGAGAATATAAAACTTGGGGTATCACCACCCAATCACTTCCAAGACATACTTACTTTAGGGTCTGAGCTCTTGAATTTTAACCTTTCCATCAACTCTACCACAGCTGTCTTTAGTCCGCCTGTGTTTTTCTATAGAAAAAAAGAAAGTCAGGGTCACGCATCAGCATTTCGTTGCTCTCTCAAGCACAAGCAGCATTTCATGGGACAATGAAACGGGCAGCATTTTTTTCTTTTTATCAACCAAGAGAACTGAATAACTATTAAAGAGAACTATGTTGTTCCTTTTCCGCTTCTCTCTGAACAAAAAGCGTTTGGACATAAATTTCCCAGTGACTTGAGAGATCTACTAGAATGAAAATTAAATGTCATTTGTACAGGCTGCCTCAGTGTTTCATCTCAGGGTTCAACTGTGCCAGTGTTCACTGAGGACAGAGGCTCTGCAGAAAAGATTCCCATCTGGGTGTCAATTTTATGACTGATGACTTTTATTCTGAACCTCTACAAATCAAATACAAAAGCATGCAATACTAGGTACTCTAATAAAAATAAGGAAAATACCCGTGTAGGTTATGGGTATGAGTCATATGAGTCAGACAAATAAGGTTTCAAATTTGGGGTCTGCCAGTAACTAATTGACTAACCTCAGGCAAATTACTGATTTTCTCAAAATTTTCTCCCCCTTCTATAAAATTGGGACAAGAAAATGGTCATTGTGAGTTTTAACTGAAATAGTGTTTGCCAAGGGATGAGCACGGTATGTGGTACATAGCAAGTGCTTAATAAATGTCACCTACTGTTATTATTACTACTGCTGTTATGGCACTGAAAAGATTTAGAGTTTATAGTCCAACAAAAAAGTGATGTGAGCCACAAACACAAGCCACACATGATTTTAAGTTCTCCAATCAGAAAACCAAAGTAAAATTAATCTTAATTTTATTGTTAAGTCCACTAACATATTTTACATTAACTTACATCTTACTTATTTACATGTAATTTTTATGTTCATTTAATACAATCTAAAATTTAATGTTTTACTTAGTATATCAAAATATTATCATTGGGGCCTCCCTGGTGGCACAGTGGGTTAAGCAACGCACTATGAAGCAAACCGCAGCCACTGCAGCACGAGTTTGATCCCTGTTGCCGGCCAGGGAGGGGACCCACATGGTGCGGCAGACCTCTCCTGCTGTGCCCGCTGCTCCCCTCAGCAGTATACTTCAGTTGATCTGCCTGTTCTGCTCCCCGCTCTCTGTGGTGAATCCTCTCACCCCCCCCCACACCTCTGGCCTGTACCCCAGTGCTTGTATGCATAAATAAATAAATCTTTAAAAAAAATATTATCATTGCAACATATAATTTTAACATGAGGTATTTTATATATTTTTCTATACAAGGTCTTTGAAATCTAGTGTGCATTTTTACACTTCTAGTCCAATTTAGTCGAGCCATGGTTTTTTTGGTTTTTGTCTTGTTTTTAAAGATTTATTTATTTATGCATACAAGATCTGGGGTACAGGCCACAGTCTTGGGAGGTGAGAGGATTCACCAGAGACAGAGCAGGGAGCAGAACAGACAGACCGACTGAAATATACTGCTGAGGGGAGCAGCGGGCGAGGCAGGAGAGGTCTGCTGCACCATGTGTGTTCCTATCCTGGCCGGGGATAGAAATCGCGCTGCTGTGTCATGGATGCTTCACAGTGCAGCGCTCAACCCACTGCTCCGCCACGGAGGCCCGAGCCATGTTTTTTAAAATGCTCCAAAGTCACATTAAGGTAGTTACTATTATACTGATCGGCACCAATTTAGAGCACAAACTCTAGAGTCGCTGCCAGATGCAATCGTAACTTTAAGTTATGTGACCTTAGGCAAGTCACTCAGTTTCTCTGTCTTGAGTTCTATATCTGTAACATAATGATAATAGCAATACTTACAAGTCAAGGTATTTAAAACAAAGGACTTAAAATATACACACAGAGATATTATTGTCTATATCCCTTGTAATGTTTTAAATTCTTTATGGGTGAGAACTACTTCCTTGATCTCTGTATCTGAGCCCAGGATCTAGGAGTTTGAAAAGTCTTATGAACAAAGGAATATGCAGTCTTAAGCCATGAGTGCCTTAACAATAACACATTACATGGATATAGCACAACTTAAAAATTGCATGAATTTCTTTCTTTTTTTTTTAATCTCAACTCCCTTACAGCGTAAGAGAAAATCACCAACTTCTTTTTACTGGTGAGGAAAAGGATGCGTTAAGAAGTATAATGACTGCCACTTTCATAGGGGAAGGACAATAAAGAAGCACAGTATAAACAAACAGTACAAGTATCTCTTACTTAAAACTAGCTACAGAATGAGTGCTATTTTCCAAGTTTGTAGACTCGATTTCAGTTCCTCCAAAACAGGAAATACTTAGTATGATCTTGTCAAATAAATTAAAATATACTCAAGGCTAAATCTGTTCCCTCTAACTTCCTTTCACTCCCAAGCCTATTTAGTAAAAGGCTGATAAAACATGGCTAAAATCGGCATCTCCTTTAGATGTGCTCTTCAAACACAGTTTAGCTGACATTCCATTCTAACTCTGGCTCTAAATTTTAATCTGTATTTTTAAAATGATGCTTTACAATATCCCCAGGTTCTTTACCAATTTAAGTCTTTAATGCCTGCCATCTCACAACAAGCAGTTGGGAACCTGGAGATCACACATCAGGGAGTGGGTGAGACCTGAAGTAACTAAAAAGGGGTTAAGTTGCCAGACACAATCCTGCGTTTATGAGATGATCAGACAATAAAGCCTGTCTGGTGATATCATTCCTCTAACCTGCTTCTCATTGGCTGAACAAGCAGGTCACTTGTCCCTGGAAAGCTCTCTTCCCCCACATCCCAGCTGCCAGCGCCCATTTTAAGCTCTTTTCAGCAAGAGCCCTGATATATTATGACTTTCTGCCTGGCTCTAGAGAACGGAAAGGAATGCACCAAACTGTGCCTTAAACCATTCAGAAAAGAAACAGCACCACGAAGGAATCCCTAAGAAACAAACAGCTTGTTTGCAGACAGATGTGCCTTGTGTGGAGAGATAAGGGAACCCTTACCCTTCTTTCATAAAAATACAGTGTGTCAGCAGAATCCTCCCTCCTTTTCACAAAGCATCAGCAGCCCTGCCTACCCAGAGGAGAGACAGAGGAGATGCACAGACACTCGCCCTTCAGGAAGAAATTCACCAATTCCACATCCCAAACCCACTTTCTTTGGGCTGTTCTCAAAGATTAATTGGGGTCTACACTGAGCCAGCTCTACTCAGCCTCTCAGCTGGTGGTGAAGAATCCCTTCTCCAATGGCTTTTAACCCAAAAAAATAAACAGTTGCTCAGAAGGGAGAAGGCTCCTTTGGGCAGAAATGACCAAAACAGCCTCAGGGCTGGGGTAAAAGAACAATCAGAGGACTCCAGCCCCAAACCCACCTCTTTTCTTTCTTGATTTCCCACCTTCTTCCTGAACCACAGGGATCTCCCTTACAGGCAGGCCCTAGAGCCAGTGCACCCACTTTCCGGGAGCATTCCACTCTGTCACCCTTAGGCCTGGGACCTAGAAATGCACAGGTCAATGTGGCGTTTAAACCACTTGAATATGGACTCTGTTGGCCATGGAACCAGGTTCAGGACACTTCGCCAGGTAATTCTTGGGTCCGAGGGACTTGAAGAGTGGCTAGAAGGAACGAGTACGATACAGGGCTCGGGCAGAGGCACAGTTGTCTGGGTCTAAGGGTGATAGTTAAGTATGACTTAACCACAGGGTGATATATTTGCTAATTATTTATTTGCAGAGGGTACTCAGCCAAAAGGCAGCCAGAAGAATGGACATTCAGATCTCCCTAATTGTGTTAGGAACAGAACAGTTATTTCTGAAACCGGTGTTCCAATTGAGAAGCGGACCAGGAGAATAACAAAAGGCAAGCTCATTCTAACCTTGTAGACATTTGGTTCTGTGAATGGCCATATTCTACAATGTCAATCTTTGGGGCAAGCACTGTGACTGACAAAGAAATGAGACTGCTGATTTTGCACTTCTTCCCCTGCATTCCACCCAACACAGTCCAAGAACAAATGAGTTTAATGTCAGCACATCTTGTTTATGCACCTATTTCCTCCCCCAAGAGAATGTAGAATAAAAAGAAACAAGTGTTATGTTGTGACATCCACCTCTCAGAGGTTTATTCAGTCTATGGAGATGTGAAATGCTTCACAAAAGCCAGTTCCTAGGGATGAGTCACAATAAAGGCCAAGGACAAATGCCTTACATTTGGAGGTATTCTTCACTGTCCCAAGCATTTTACGTGCTCTTTCACTGACATTTCACGATAAACCTAAAAAGTAGCCTATTCTCACTTTACAAAGCAGAAAATGGCTAGTGAAAATCAAACAAGGAACTCAAAATCACAGAGCTGATACATACTTTTCATTGGCATTTCACAAAAACACAACTAATGGGTAGTATTCTCACTTTACAATGGAGGAAAGTGGTTCTGTGGAAGTTAAACAATGTCCCCCAAATCAGAATCACAGTCAGAGGTAGTCAGAGATCACAAAAGCAGCATCTGAGTCAAATGAAAAAAGACTGTAAAATATACAACAGAGGAGGTTGTATCAAGAATATACAAGAAAATGCACAAGGAACTTCTATAATTAATGAAAGGACACTATACCTCCAAAGAAATCCCAACAAAGGATATGAACAAAACAGAAATGAAAATGGCTAACAGAGATATGAAAAGATGTAAAGGATGTTCAAACTTATTTGCAATTAAGATGTTATTTCTTATCTGTCATACTGAAAAAAAAAGTTTGATCTCATAATATCAAGTGATGAGGGTTATGAGGAAATTGGGGGTTTTCATCTGCTGCTGACGTGAAATGATAAAACAACTAACTAGTACCTCCACTCAGAACCCCAGGTCTTCCCATCACTAATTCTAACTCCATCCAGATCACTCCCTCAAAAAAAGTCCTTCTGGCATCTTCAACAGCTTCACTCTTCACTTTCTCAATCATTCTCATTCTTCCCCTAGTTGTTGTTCAAAGTACTTATCATTACTTGAAATATTAATCACCAACTAGCTTAGTTTTACTCATAAAATAGAAGCTCCATGAGAGCAGGGATTAAGAATTGCTCACTGTTAAATTCTCTCCTGCCCAAAATACTCCATCTGAGTAAGTGAATAAATCAAAGATAAAAAACAATATGCCACTAACCTTAAACGATATATAAAAATCTTAATAAATACTGTTTCTCAAAAAAATGTAGCAAAAATTAAATGCAACACATAGAAAATTCATAGTATAGAACTTGGAACATGCTAAGTTCTCAATAAATTTCTGTTTTGTTATGTTATCATCAAATGAGTAACAATATGTTACATGACCAAATACTAAATATGAAGTACTGAGCTAGAAAAGTGAAGAGGGAAAAAAAAAAAGGACAAAAAAATCTGTTACTAATACTCAAAATACTCTGTAAAATATCTAGGAAGAAAACTCTGAACAGAAAGTAAAATAGGTCTGGAATATTCAGGCAGCATTTATATATTGCATACCTTCATAAAGACGGTAAAACATCAGGAGAATGTCTGTACAATGAAAAAAGTTAAGCGAGAGGAATGGCAAAATGGGATGGTAGAAAGACCATATGCTTGGGTCAGATCTGGATTCATATACTAGTTTTGCCACTTTCTACCTGGATTATGCAGCAAAATTCAAACTCTTTGACCATCCATTTCTTCATCTGTAAAATGGGCTATCATAATAACACAACTTATTGTGGGAACTGTATTGAGAGCAAATGAAGTAAGGAATGAGCAGTATCTGACTTCAAACTCCTCAACAGTTAGTATTATTATTCCCATCTCTGGAAAGATAATTCAAAATAACAAGAGTTATTATACTCCCTTAGTTTTACTACCTCAGCTAAATCTTAGCATTTTCATTCTTCACACACATGAAATCAGTCTTCCATTCAACACAGGTTATACCCTGCAGGGGTTCACACAGACCCAAGTACAGAGAGAACAGTGATGGTGCCTATAACATCTCCCCCCACGACTGCCTACTGGAAAGAGAATGCCAGGTGATCTTCTAATCAGAAAATAAGGGGTGTATTACCCCTGCCTCCCCTCTGCTTCTAGAAAAATTGCCCACAGAATATAAAACAAAATTTAAAGAGGACAACCGACAAGACTTGTGAACCTAAAATTAGATATACCAGCTGTGTTTTGGTTAGCTAGTGCATAAGGCACCAGCAGAACACTGAAATATATAGGAGCCTCTACTCTGAAGACAAGTTTTTCATCAGCCTTTCTATCCACCAGAATAGAGCAAGCAGAAGGAGCAGAAGGAGAGGGGGCTGAACAGTTTTCACCCAACTTGGTGACCAGAATTTATACTGCTGCCAGACTAACTTGTCTGGAATTGAATTCAAAATAGAATGTTTAGATGGCTCATAACGGTAATGAGTAAGAGCCACCTGTTGCTGAGGGCCTGTTACCATCCAGGCACTGTAATAAGCTCTTTACAGATGTCATCTTGTCTGTTTCTCACCATAACCCAATAAGGAGAAATGATTACGCCCATGTTTCAGGTGAGAACACAAAGACGCAGAGCGGTTGAGGCAGTTACCCAACATGCCACAGTGAAGAGATGGCAGAGCCAGGACTCAAACTCATTGACTACAAAGACAACTAAGGCAAAGACTGCTTAACGGAAAGAAATGGGAGTCGTGGAACAGTCTGTAGGGTTCAGGACCATCAAAGACCAGGCCATCACTACTGGTCCCTCTTTCAGAGATCCATGAGCTCCTTCCTGCCACCCAAAGTTTAGCCCCTGGCTCTGGATAACAAAGCAACCAATGGGAATGGGAGCATGAAACTGAGCACGTCATCCTGGACTGAAGTGTAACTTCAGGCAGAAAACACTGAGGCATGACACAGATCAACCTTGGCCTCTTGGGTCATGTGCAAGTGAAAAGAGGAGTACTCCAGGGGACAGGCAGGGAAGTGTCCACGTTGTGGGCTGTGGTCAAGAAAAGCCGTTGCCACCGGCACAAAGTCCTTTATTCCCAGAGGTGCTTAAGAACAGTAAGCTTATTGCATCAGCTACCTTATCCTGAAAAGCACCCAACAGTACAAAATGCCTACTGACCCATTCTCTTTTAACTGGAAGGTCAGAAAGAGAAAAAGTGGGCACTGGGCTCTTGAGAGAGAAAGCAGGGAACGTGTGAACCCTTTCTCCCCGAAGCCAGCTGTTAAGATGCTTGCCTAAGCACTGCCATTTCCAACTGTATGATCTTGAGCAAGTTCTTTGATTGTTCTCTGCTGCCTCAGTTACCTTCCTCTATAAAATAAAGATACTAATAATAAAATGTGACTCTTATGGTTACGAGCACCAAATGGCTAACACGTATAAAGCATTTAGAACAGTGCCTGGCACACAGGAGGTATTATGCAAAGGCTAGTTACTAATTAATATTACTGGTTATTTTTTGAAGAATCAGGCTACACTCAAAATCAGTGAGTAAAGGAAGGGGGTGGGGTGGCACCAATGTGAGAACACAGTTTACTTCGTTGGCCTCACCTCCTACTCCTCTTTCACTCCACTTTAACCCATAAAGACCCTTTTGCTGTACTTCCAACACCCCAAGATCACCTCTACTTTACAGCCTTTGCACTCACCATTCTTTGTGTCTTACTTTCCCCAGACTTTTTTTTAACACATTAAAAAGTACACTTCTAACTATGAAGACTGTTCCCTTAATAGGATGCAATTAGAGGGCTTCCCCCTCCACTTAACCTACAGAAAGAAGTCCATGGTCTCTCTTTAATGAGGCTCCACCACTATGAAAGCTGAATTCCTTGAAAAATTGGAGTGTTATAAAAGGGATCCCATTAAGTTCATATTCCCTCCACAGAGTTGTATTTTCACTTTGACAATAGCACATTTTAACTGCTAGAACTGTCTTATCACTCTCCTCGAGAGTCAACTAATCTCTTTATGTAAAAGAGTTCTATGAGCCAAACCAGTGTCCTCTATGCTGTGAATAAACTCACCAGACTTGGTGCAAGTAGCAGTGAATGGCACAGCAGGAATGTTTCCCTAGGTCTTTTCATAACTCAAGTCTCTCTCCAAATGTTCAAAAATGTCTTTCAAGACCACCTTATCAAAAAGTAATCTGACCCTGCCACAACACTCACTCTTTTATTACCATGACTTACTGTTTTCATATTACATACCACCATCCAAATGTAGTCTACCTCTCTCTCCCCTGCTAGACGGTTAATTCCATGAAAGCGAGGGTCCTATCTGTCTTACTCACTAACATACACACTTCAATGACTAATTACAGGCAAAGAAGGCATAATTTGAAGGGTAGACTGAGGTGGGGGATCTTATAACTGCAGATGTCACATAAACTTTCCCCAGAAGCTTTTAAGTGCAACTCCAACTGACACAATCATTCCCTTTACCTTAAGCAGAGCTTTCTGTCTTCTTATATACAAATGAGACACTAATTGAAAACTATGCAGCCAGTGCTTAATGCTTTTATTAAAGGCACCCTAGATCCTTCTAGACATGAACAAGAAATAAAATATGTAAGGTGGTACAATATAATAGAGCTTCAACCTCCCTCCACACCAGAGCTAATTCTTAGGAGCTGATTAAAGAGGCAGAGTCAGGAACCATTATAGGATACCACAGGAAGCACACCTCACCCCTCAGGCCACAGGTGTTCTGAGCATAAGTCTACATCCTTCCAACCCCCCTGCTGCTGGGCTCCCCCTGCAGTTGTTACCAAAGTCACTAAACCAAGCATTCTTCTCCCCAAACATTCATCTTAAAGGCATACTCACTGGCAAGGGATGTGGATTCAAAAGCAAAACCTTTAGATGTATCCACAGCAAATCCATGTTAAGTCGTCCAGATTCTCATAAGTACTTCCTGAACTTCACCAATCACTCCCCCTTTTACCAGACATGTGCTTTTCAAACCACAGGACATGACCCATTAGCATGCAATGAAATGAAGTTAGTAGGAGATTTACAGATTTTTAAAACAAAATAGGATAGAAACACAAAGTAAATTATGTTCCATTTGAGTTATTTAAGAGTGTGTGTGTGTGTAAATGAGGTCACAATACAAACTATATTTTCCCTACTTTAGGTTATGTTCAAAATAATTTTTTACACTATTGGGCTAGAATTCTAAGTACTAAATGTCTACTGTCACTTTTTTTGTCCAAAAAATAATTCATTAGATATAATTATGAATGCAAATTCCCTTAATAACATAAGAATTTTCATATAAATAAGTTCACAAACCAGGGCCTCCCCTGGTGGCGCAGTGGGTTAAGCAACGCACTACGAAGCAAGAAGCAAACCGCAGCCACTGCAGCACGAGTTCGATCCCTGCTGCCGGCCAGGGAGGGGACCCACATGGTGCAGCAGACCTCTCCTGCTGTGCCCGCT
>JAGFMF010011862.1:2600984-2621340 GCA_019455555.1 Galemys pyrenaicus
TCCCCGCTCTCTGTGGTGAATCCTCTCACCCCCCTCCCCACACCTCTGGCCTGTACCCCAGTGCTTGTATGCATAAATAAATAAATCTTTAAAAAAAAAAAAAATAAGTTCACAAACCAGATCAAGCTCCTTTGTCAAACCCAATGACCCATTTTCAGAGCCAGAAGTTATGGCCACAGTAAGAGAATCCTGTATATCAGAGATAAGAGGCCATGTCTCAGAGGAGAGGTCATAATATGGACAGTATAATTATATTTCTATGATAAAAATGAACACAGGCTTATTTCAAGTTGGGACCCACAAAAGCCTTTGGAGAACAAATGCCCTGGAGCCAAAATGGAAATTCAGCAAAGATCAGCAGGTAGGGCAAGACTTCAAAAGTCATTTCAGTGTTAACCTTGCCTCTTCAAGGCATTCACCTTAGTCTTGCTGGCCTAACTTTAAGGTGTCTTCTGCCCAACCCTTTCTTGCTATATGATCACCCTGTCTTCTGCCATTCTCTGAAATCTGCTTTACCTGAAGTGTCAGCAGCCACAAGCATTCTACCACCCAGGCACTCAGATATCCAAACAAATTGTACAAACTCTTCTCAACCTCCAACTTAATGCTTAACTAGGCTCCTTGTATTAATAATTAAAACAAGAGCTAACATTTATTGAGCACTTACAAAGTATTGGGCATCGTTAAAGCAGTTTATCACAAACTAAGTCACTTTCTCGAAAACCCTATTTTATTTTATAGTCCTTTGAGACAGTGGAAACAAGGTCAAACTGTTACATAATTTACCCAAGGTCCAAGAGCAAGTGGCAGAGCTAGAATACATCCTGTCCCTCTCTAACCAGCTATCTTATTTTTTTTCTTTATGTCCTTTATTACATTTGTTCTTCATTATTTCTTCCTAACATAATGAAAGCCCAGAAAAGCGTAGGGTTCTTCTCCACTTTGCTTCTTGTTATAGCCCCTATGTTTAGAAAGCTCTTTCCCTTGCCTGATCCTCAATTAATACTTGCTGAATGAATACAGCATAACAAAGATACTCTTCCTTCATCCATCCTGGATGTGCTGAACCACTCTTAACATTCCAAGACGAATGGTTTTGTCTATGGCAAATGTACAAAATAAACGAACATCACCCTCAAAATATCTGAAACCAGAAGTGAACTGAAACTAAATTGCAACAAAGCTTTGACCAAGCTCAAATATTCATTAGAGAAAAATGATCACATCTTATCATAGTTGCCTAACAGAAGAAATGGCATGCCCTTTCTGTGGGGCGGAGAAAAGAAAGTATTACTCTAACCTCCTTTAAATACAATGTACTTAATACTGGATGAAAAAATATGATAAGAAAATATGACATATAATCAAGAATCAAATCCCCCCAAATTTAGAGAATGAATCCTTAAAGAATAACTGCATTAGCATTCTAGAGTTTAAAAAATACTGTATTATAAATTAATAATTTAATGAATGACTCACAATGGCGTATTTGCAGTCTAAGGAAAAAGATCTACTGAGTGACTTCCTAGACATACTGCTAAGTGGAAAAAGCACAGCATAAAAGAAAACCTATTGCCCTCCCCCCAAATCCATAATTCCAGTTTCACCATGAGGAAAACATCAAACAAATCAAAATTCTACAGAACACCTGACTAGTAATCCTCAAAACTATCACGGTCATCAGCAACAAGGAAATGTAAAGTGACCATAGGATTGGAACAGAAATCATTAGAGGGAAGTTGGTGAATTCCTAATAAGGTCTAGAGTTTAGTAATATTAATATAAGCAGAGCACAGAAAGCAGCTCTTGATCTAAGGACATATAATGATCTCAAGAAAGTGGGCTGTGCATTTGATTAGAGGCAGAAAGTGGTTTGGGAGTGGATGAGACAGAAACAGAAACCAGTCTATGACTTGGGACCCTCTTTCCTTTGCTTATCTAGGAAAAATCCTAGATAAACAAACTAAGCTAACCACTATTTAACCCTACAAATAGAACTGTGGGGACTGTTGCCTTGGAGCTGAACAAAAGGATGGGGTAGCAGATGAAAGAAAAATCCTTAAAAAGTAATCTTGAGCAGGAACCTCTCATAGACTTGTTCCATGAAATCTAAAGCGATTGATTTAATAGTTTAAGGGGGCTCCAAACAATCTGTCCTCTAAAGTCAGAGTAGAAGCAACTCAAATCCTCTCCAGAAGACTACAGACTCACACCAAGGTTTAGGGAATCCACACAAATAATTTTTTAAAGGCAATGAAAGCTAAGCAGTCAAACTAATGAGTAACAAAAGGAAAAAAGGACCATGAAAATATATCAAAAACAATAACAGAAAGATATCTGCAAAGTCTTCACAACTGATATTTTCAGAGACAGAAGCTTACTGTTCTTAAAGGAATATGGAGGATACCTACAATATGAATCAGAGGATATGATTCACAAATAAGAGGATCTGAATAAGAGGATACTAGTACATTTGAAAATTTAAACAAAATGAAAAAAATTCTAGGAAAATGTAATATTAAAATTGGCATATAAAAAATAAACAACTGGGCCTCCGTAGTGGCACAGTGGGCTGGGCAGCGCACTATGGGGCAGACAGTGGCCACTGCAGCACGAGTTCGATTCCTGCCACCAGCCAGGGCGGGGACAAACATGGCACAGCAGACCTCTCCTGCCTGGCCCACAGCTTTCCCTCAGCAGTGTGTTTCAGTTGATCTGTCTGTTCTGTTCCCCACTCTGTCTCTGGTGAACCCTCTCACCCCCACATCTCTGGCCTGTACCCCAGTTCTTGTGTGTATAAATAAATAAACAACCTAAACACAGCTATTAATCATTAAAGAAACTGAATCACACTTTAAAATACTGTACAAAATTAACCCTTAAAAATGTAAGGACAAGTGACACCAAAAAATTCTATATAAATTATTCATAAATCAAATTTAAAAAAACATAATACTTCATCATGATCAAATTGGATTCATCCCAGAAACAAGACTGTCTTATTTGTAAAATATAATGAGGGCATAAAGGATGAAAATAAGATAATATAGATGGACAAGTCTGTGTTTTCAGAAGAAAAACACGTGATGGACAAGCAAATAGCCAATAAAAAAGGTGGTTACCAATTGCTGCTGGGGCAGAGATGACAGAGAGGTATTTGAAATATGTAAACATAAGATTTTTAAATTTCACTTAAAAAGTAAATCAATTAACACAATTTATCATATTAACATAGTAAAAGAATAAAATCACAAGAAAATTCCAACAGGTCCAAAAAAAATCTGATGAAACTCAGTATCCATTCAATAGTTTAAAATTTTGACACTCTACAGTTAGAAGGAAACTTTCTTAATCTAATGAAACATCTATAAAACCCCCCTACTTTCATACTAATTTGTGCAATGTTTTAAATTACCCCTCAATTAGTAACAAGGACAAAGTAACTACTATCATTTTCAGTCAGTGGAAACTGGAGGTCTTACCAAAATGAGTAATGTATGAAAAAAAAAAAAAAATCACAGGTACACAGGTATAAGGATGGGGAAGAAATAAAAACTGTCCCTTTTCCCAGATAATATTATCATCTATGTGGAATGATCCTAGAGAAAAATTACTAGGATATGTAAGAGAATTTAGTAGCTATCTTGATACAAAAATCAGTGTGAAAAGATAATCATATTTCCATGTACAATGAGAACACCAAGATTAAAAACATTTTTTACAATACAGTAAAATTGCCAATATCTAGAAATAAATTTCACTATGATGCTTAAAGTCTTTCAGGGAAAAAAATTATGAAAACTGTATTGCGAGGCAATAAAAAAGACTGAAATAAGATCAGAAAGTTTCTGATAATGGCATTAGTTCTCCTACTATTTGTTTAGAAATTTAATTGAATACCAAAAAATCCTGTAAGCTTTTTAAAGAATTTTATAGTATTATTTTAAGAAATTTGAAGACCAAAAACTATATGAGACACCGTTTTAGAAGAACAGATTGAAAGGACTTGCTATGCCAGATATTAAAACATGCTATAAAGCTATGGTAACTGAGAAATATATAGTTCACATGAGGATATGCTAATAGGTCAATAGAAAAGTCAAGAAATGAACTCTCACAATTAGCCAGTTTATATATGACAGGTGGCAGAGAAGATAAGTGCAGAAAGGGCAGACTTTTCAATAAATGCTCTTAGAGCTGGCATGGAGAAAAAAATGAAATTGAGCCCTTTCAGTCACTACACAAAAAATCAGTATTAAGTAGAACAATACACGAAAAGCATTAACCATAAGGGAGAGTACTGATAAATTCCAAGAACTTCTATTCAAGGCACATTTGTTAAAATAAAAGAAAAAACAGAATACAAGATATCTGCAACCACTTAAATAACAAAGAAGTACTAAATAAACATATGAAAACTCCTATATATGAATGAGAAAGACAAACCAACAGAAAAAAAGATCTGAATGTGCACTTCACAAAAGAGTAAATTCAAAAGATACTTAAAGTCAAAAAAAGATGCAAATTAAAATCCTAAGAAGATACCACTACATAGCCACAAGGTTGAAAAAAACTAAAAAGTCTATAATAACAAGTGTTGGTGAAAACACAGAATGACAGAACTCTGAAACACTATACAAAGCAATGGCAATTGGTATAATTGCTTTGGGAAAATAATTGGCAACATGTTATTATTGAAAATATGTAGGCAAGTAACTAAATAATTGTACTCTACTATATGAATGTATGACAGTGCATTTAAATATATGCAGATGTGAACCAGGAAACAAGTTATTTCTAGGAACATGTCTTATAATAGCCAGAAACTCCAGAATCTGCAAATCAAATGTTCATCACTGATAAGAATGCATGGTTTATTCCTAAAATGGGATTCTATAATAGCAATGCCACCACAGCCAGCCACTATATGAATCTCATAAATACAACCTTGTGAAAATGAAGTAAAACCTAAGAGAATAAGAGACATACCAACTTTCTCAAGTTCAAATAAGTTTTGAAAAGCATACATATGTGATGAAATTATAAAGAGAGGAAATTATCACCACAAAAGTCAAAATAGTATTACTTATGGAGAAAGGAGATGGTTAAAATTGGCAGAGGGAATAGGAGGTGGGCTGGAGAAGGGGGTGGGAAGGCTTCAGTATTACCAGTAATATACAAGTTTTTGTTCTGAGTTAACTTTATAATTGTTTGTTACATGATTTGCTTTATAATCATTGGTTAGACTGGGTATGTCTTCACACACTTGGAGGGATAAAATAAAATTAGGGATGAAAAAGGGAAAGCCTTAATATAGGAGATTTTCATTATCAAAGTATTTGTTATCACAGCATCAGTAATTACAAGATTGCTTAGGGAAGCAGAAATCATCATAAAAATGACAACATTTTCTAACGAACTGATCACTCCACTCAAACTTTCCTTCCTGGTTGGCTCTAGCAGTTTCTCTCACAGATAAAACATACACAGCATAAGTAAAAGGCAAACCATTTGCAAATTCATTCAATCAACAAATATTTACTTAGTGTCTACTATTTGCTGCACAAATGTTTAGATAGTCCAGGTTCTAGACAGATAAAGGTCCTGTCCTCTTGCAAAATATGAAGGACACTGGCAACCTACTCCCATTTCACTTTAGCCTCCCACCCTCCCTTCCAACCAACTATCAAACATGAAGAGCCTAAAAGAAACTCAGGGCACACATATTACCAGAAAAGAGCCTTTTCACTAGAAGAACACCTGCTTGGATTCACCTGGCTAACGCCAAGGTTTCCCATTTTTGAAGCAGGAAGATATCTCACCAGTACAATTCTGTGGGAATCTCAAAGAATGCTTTACCTGGAGTCACAGACCAGAGGCTTGCAATTTTCCAGAAACTGTGTAGATTTTGTGTGTATATATCATTTTCTTGGGTCAGGGTCAAGAATGTCATTTGATTCATCCAAAAAAGGTGAAAAAGCATCGTTCCCAGTAAGCTGACAGACTAGCATTTTAGGGACATGATGAAATTAAACTCACCTATAGCACCTGGTTGAACCCAAGTTCCTGATCTCTAGGTCAAAGCTCTGAATGGCCAATACTTACTCTTAGTTCTTCAAGGCTTCCTCTAGGGTGATGAGTTGGTGGCCTTGGTGAGCCCCCATGACTAGGCACAGGGCAGAGATGAGCTGTTTATCTTCCTGACAATAGGTGCCCAAATGGAGCCCGTGGTACATATATTTTCTCTTGGCCACTCTGCTTCCATTGCTCTTTCTGGGTGACATTCGCTTTCTGCTTCAGTTTCTCCCTCAGCCTCAGAGACTCCTTCCTGGTTGTTTACCTCCGCTTTGCCTTCTTGGTCATCATCCATGTCTTCCTCACCCCTATTCTCATTCGCTTCCTCCCTCTCACTCTCTTCTTCTGACTCACTCTCTTGTTCCAAATCGCTCTTGCCCTCCACTTCACTCTCTATATCCTTCTCATTCTCCCTTGGCTTCAACTTCTTCCCTCCCCCTCCTTCCTCCCGAGCGCTGGGGCTCCAGGCAGGGGCTGCTCCGCGGACATATTCGACCAGGTGGTGCCAGGGGAACTTCGGCCTGGGCGTGGCAGCTGCAGTAGCAGAGCCGCATTCTCCGCACACTTCCTTGGCCCCAGAGCCTCGTCGGGCTCACACTCTTCCCACGTGGCGTCGGGGGGCGGCTCCTCGAAGGTCGTGTCCACTCCGGAGGCCACGTGGGTGCGCGGCGCTGGCCTCAAGGGCCCGGAGCTCTCCTCCGGCCCTCCGCACGGCCTCCTCCGGATTTCCTGCTCCTCGCCCGAGTCCCCGCCCGGGCAGTCGCGGCCGCCGGCTCCCGCAGCCCCCGCCCGGCGGAGGAGCCCAGGGCCAGCCCGCCAGCCCTCGCGGGGCGCCCGCTGCGCTTCCTCCAGCGGCCCCAGAACTTCCGGCGCGGCGGCCCGTACCCCGGCCGGCCCGGCGCGGCGCTGCCCGCGCGGCCTCCAGCTCCCGCACAACTCCCGCTCCCCAAGGCTAGACTGCGGCGCCGCCAGCCCCCGCACCACCCCACCCCGGTTCCACTTTCCCTTCCCCCGTCAAAAGACTTCCTTTCACTTCCTGAGTCATTTAAAGTGGCGATCGCCCCATTTTGCGTTTCCCGCGGGGCTCAGCGTCCCCCGGAAGGAGGAGGAAGGAGGGGGTCGCAGGCTCACTCCGGAGTGGGCAGTGCGCTTCACCTTCCCCTCTCCCTCCCTGCAGGTGTCAACCTAACCTTTCTAGACCGGTAGGCTGGTGCACCCTTGTATTTCCGTTCCTCTCCTTCCACTTGTTGGGTGAAGGTCCCAGACCCCCTTCTGCCTATTCTGGAAGATGTCAGGACCGGGTATTGTTTACCCGGCAAGCTGACCTCTTGGGATTTCCAAAGTGCACAGGGAAGGGTTGTGTTTATTTTCCTGGGCTCAGGGAATCTCCGGGTGGGGGTTGGACAAACAGGCGTTTTAGAACCAATGCCATGTTCTGTCTGTTTGCAAAGTCTGTTTGCTTTCCTGCCTCCCAGGGCTCAGGATCTCTTGGGTAGCAAACTCTGCCTTTTTCTGAGAGCTTGCTGAGGGGTAGGCTGTGAAGTCAGGTAAAGTGAGGTGGGGAGAGAGTCACCTTGTCCAATGAGAGTCCCAGTGCAGTCACTTTCCGATGTGTAAGGAGACCATCTAGATTCAGACTGGGTTCTAAGAGAAAGGAAGGGGACTATTATTTATTAATTAATATCAACGTGCCAAGAATTGGAATAAAACTTTTTGTGGTTCTTTTAAAAATTCCTTAAAAGTTTTTTGACGATCTGCTTCCAAAAGACCCCCAAATTCTGGTACTATAACTTTTTGACCTTGTGGTCAAATGGAGAAGTTCATTGAGCTTTCCATTTTCTGTTTTAAATATATTAATATACAACATATATATTATATAAAGTGAAAATATTAGTACTACCTCGTGAGGCTGTTTTGTGAATGAAATGAAATGGTGACTGCCTATAAAAGTATTCACTATAATGGCATATTTACTATATGCTATATACTAGTGAGTATAGTATATTTTAACTATTATTGCCACAAGTGCTATTTAGTGTGCATAGTGACCCTTTGAAGGAGGTTTTAAACATATTTTAATGAGCACATTGGGCATTTTGGGGTGACTGCTAGTATTATGACAACTTCCCACCTCCACTCCATACTCATTCAGGGAAAACTTCTGTGTGTTTTTGGGAGAGGAAGAGGATACATAGGTAGACTTTGGGGTGTGGTTGGGAGAATGGGGATCCAGGTAGAATGGTGTCTGTTTCCTATTGATTCCCTCAAATAATTTTGAACTAAGAGTTCCAGATGATGTTCACAAAAATGCTAAGGGGAAGAGTGAAGTAAAAAATCTTTTAAATTATTTTTACTATCGCCACATAAAATATATGCCTAGTCTCTGTGTTGCTTTTGTTAGAGATTTTCTTTTAATTTTTTCAACCTCTCAGAAATTCTATAGAATGTTGAAGAATCAAGTTTGATTTGTTCCAATTCCCAAACATATTTCTATTTTTCTCCAGTTCATTTCTCTGGGAATTATGTCTATGCTTGCATTTGAAAGAGGATTTGAGGCGCCATTCTGGGGATAATCAACAAATATAAACTCAAAAATCAACCTAGTGAATAGGGTCTCTAGCTTGGTTATTTTCACTTCCCAGACTTAAAAAGATAACATTTACCTTACCAATATATTTTATCATATTTATGAAAAAATATGTTCAATAAAAACAATAAGAACACTTTTGTCTAGGGTCTTCAGTAAAAAGGGAAATGAATCTTTCCTTTTTGTTCTTATTGTTATTTTATTTTTAAATTATTTTTATTTATTGTTAGTTTTACCTGATAGGGAGTTAAAATAGATTGTGCAATTCAGTATCTGGTATTTTACAATCTTTCTTTAAGTCCTCTGTATTGAGTCATAGGGCAGAAGTTGATGGAACTGTTAAAAGGGGACTTCATAAAATTGTGATAAAAAGGTATGGCAGGGGTCCTCCCTGGTGGTGCAGCAGGTTGAGCGCCACACTGTGAAGCATCCACGACACAACAGTGCAAGTTCAATTCCTGGCCAGGGAGGGGACCCACATGATGCAGCAGACCTCTTCTGCCTCGCCCTCTGCTCCCCTTAGCAGTTTATTTCAGTTGATCTGCCTGTTCTGCTCCCCACTCTGTCTCTAGTGAATCCTCTCACCTCCCACCACTCTGGCCTGTACCCCAGCTCTCGTATGCATGAATAAATAAATCTTAAAAAAAAAAAAAGGATGGCAGGCTAAATGAGATGGACCTTCTGTACACCTTTACCCAGAAACCAGGAGATCTGCTACTCCAGTATCTGGAATCTTTATGAACATCAAAGATATCACCCTCATTATATTAATCTATTAGTGCATAGAAACTTACCTCCAATCATAAAAGTTTAAAATTAAGAATAAATGGACTTTATCTCGCACAATTTCTGTGAGCCAGAAATATGGACGTGATTTATTTGGATGATTCTGACTCAGGTGTCTCAAGAGATTGCAGTGAAGATGTTGGCTAAGGCTGTAGTCTCTTGATAATTTGACTATACTTGTAGGATTCATTTCCAAGATGGCTCACTCACATGGCTCTTGGCAGGAAGCCTCACCACTTTCTCTTGGGCTGATTGAGTGTCCTTAGGCAATCAATGACAGTTGAATTTTTCCAAAGTAAGTAATCCAAGAGAAAGGAAGGTGAAAGATATAGTGTCTTTTATGACCGAAGCACAAAAGTCACACATCTTCATTTCTGGCAGTCTATAAGTTACAGATTATCTCTATGCATTGTAAGAAAGGACTATAGGAATGCAGGAATACCAAGAGTTGGTGATCTTTGGACACATCTTTGAGGATGGCTATCGTATTTTGGACTTTGATTTCCAATAAATCACAGTTTTCTCAAATACAAAATGTATTGACTTCCTCCCATGGACCCCAAAAGTCTCAGTGTATTACATCCTTAGTTTAAAGTTCATAATCTTATCTAAATCAGGTCTAGGTGTTGGATGAAGCTCCTAGGTATAGTATCTTAAGTGCACCTCCTCAGGTGCAGATCCTCTTCATCTAAAGCCTATTTCCCCACACCCCCAAATACAATGGTGGGACAGGTTTGGGATTGCTGGTACAGATGCTCCTGTCCAAGAAGGAAAAAATACAGGAGGCACAGAGGAGTCACTGGTCCATAGTAATCTTGAAATTCCAGTTGAGCACATGTTAGAAGTTCCTTCATTAGGATTCAGTCCTGCTCCTGTCCAGAAATGACTCTCAATTTCACTCTTTGATTCTATTCTTTGAGTCATTTTACCTTATCCATGAAAAGTATCCCATATTTGCAGCTGTGTAATTTGTAAGTTGGCTTCCTATGAGTAGAATTTAGGGGGTCAAAGACTCCTTTTCATTTTGTATTCTCTGTCCCACTTAGCAGTGTTTTTGCTAATATAACTCTGTTTAAAGTGTTGTGAGTCACCTATGAATCTAATTGAGTCTCACTTCTTTGGACAAAAATCACGCCCAAGAATTCTTCCCTACTCTGGAGTGCTCTCTGTTGAAAATACAGAGACATAATACTCATAAGTGTCTTTGAAGTCCTATTGTTTCTCAATTATTCTCTCATCCTTGCTGGAGGGTTTAGTGAGGTGTGAACAAAGAATTTTACAGCCAAACTCTCGGCGTTATCATTTGAACTATTTTCCTTGCAGTGCCATAGAACTTATATTTGCCTTGAAGCCATTTCTTCATTTTATCAGTACTTGCTATCAAAAGATGCTGGGAATTTTCAAAGCCAGCAAGTTCTGGCTCCTTTTTCCCTTTAAGTTCTCTCTTTAGATTATCTCTTTAGTCACAATTTGCTACAATCAGCAAAAAGACATCACTTAGCACCTTCAATATTATCCCTGAAAACGTGAACTAGAATACCTGCACATTCTCTACTTTTCACATTACTGCAGGTGACAATGTTGTTAGCTAAACTTCCTGCTACTCCCTAACAAGGACCCCTTTCATCGAACTTCCTGTAACATTTTCCTCATTTTCCTTTAAGCCTTCCACTTACAGCCTTCTCAAAAGCCATCAGTATTCTACTAACAGTCTCTTCAAGATTCTTTAGGCTTTAACTAACCTTTTCCTCAAAGTTTCCAGCTTCACCCACTACACAGTTCCAAAGACATTTCCAATATTTTAGGGTTTTTCTATCAAGGAACTTCACTTCTTACAATAAAAAATATATTAGCTATCTATTGGTGCATAATAAATTATCCACAAACTTTGAATCATCTTGGGGCTGTTACACTTGGCATTAACATTGTAAGCAACAGATGTAAGACATCTCCAAGATACTCAGCATGCAGCACATGTGGCGAGAAGGGAAGTTTGCATCTGATATTGTTTTATGATTATAGGAATTTCAGAAATAAATGAAGTACTCTTAAAAAAAGTAAAAACCAAAACCAAAAACAGACTTCCGCTAAGTTTGTGGGTGATAGTGCTTAAGTAATTAGACATCTGAATTCTATACAAGTGAATTCACAGAAAGGTGAAGAATCTTGTTAAACTTTACCAAGCCAGAAAGCTACTGAGTTGGGATTTAAACTCAGACCTCTAACTTCTACCTTATTCACCTGTCATATGAATAGGTGACATCCCCAAATCCCTTAACTGCTTCCCAATAACCTTAGCAGTATTTTCATTCTTGCTTCAAATCAATTCTATCCCTTCCACCTGTTCCAAAAAGACCATCTGGGTTTATAAAATTCATAACACAATAAATTTAAATTCAGAAAATCCTCTAGAAGTTGAAAAAAGAATAGGGTGCAGTTTCTAAATTCTTCCCATTACGAAAGGTATTTATACTCCCTCAGCTGGTCCCATTCTTTAGTAATTAGATTGTCACTTTAGTGACTGATTTTATTCCCCTGCCCCAAGCCCAGGAGATCACCTAAAGCTCATCTCATACTGTTATCATATTAGCCAACACCTTATTCTATTAAAGTCAAGGCAGTGAAATATGATATCCCCTAGCCAAACCCAACCCTGCCAAAATATGAAGAATGAAGCCTTTATGGCTGGACCTGATAACTTCCTGTTTTTCAGAAGCCTATTGGAAAAGGATACCAAAATGATTCCTTGGCCCAACACTTCTCTTAACATTTTCATTTCATCCAGTTCTTCCAATAAATGACTCACTGTTAATAATTGAATGTTTACACACTCCTACTCTTTAAGAAAATATGTTTAAAGATAGCACCTGACAAGTTCTGATCAAGGTATTTTAATTACATTCATTTAATCCATTTCCATTTTCTTCAGATGCTTTTTACAAAGTCCCTGCAAAGTAGATGCCTCCATTTTAACAGTGTGGAAACCAAATGCAAAGAGAGTTATTTAAAAGAACACCCAATCAATTATAGATTAATCTTTGACTTTCTCCCTGATCATCAAGACAGCTCACTAATGCCTGGGAGATGCTAATTCATTTTGGTAAAATGATGAATTTTCAAACTTTTCTCCTTGGGGAAGCTTTCTGAGGGGTGGTCTCGGCTTTCATCTGAGTGAACTTCAGGGAACGAAGGTAGATACTTAATCATCGATGAGTTGTACTCTTTGGGAGTGAGGAAAATCCCTACATTTGCCTCCCATTATTATTTCAGTTGGAAAAACAGTTACCGATGGACAGGAACTAATTAAAGACTTTGCATTTCAGTGGTTAATGCACTGCCCTTGTAAATCTGGGATTGTGAAGGAAAACCTCCCTGAGGTTTGTTCTCTCCATTTATTTATTTTGGAATTCAGAGGCAGATAGGAAAATTAATCATAGCGCTCAGATCATAACCTGTCTTCAGTGTAGGCAAGGCAGTGTTCTTATTTCATTTTGATTTAACTCTATTTTATTCTTTCTGGTCTCCAAACTCCCCTCCCATTCCACCAACTTCACCCCACAGAAACTATCTCTAATGTGTTTGATATATCCTTAACTGCATATGAATCTTTACGAAGTATTCCATTGTTTTGTTTACATGTGTGTTAAACCTTACATAAATATGACACTCAAGAATATTTTCTTTTGCTTAAATTCAAACTGTGAATCTGCTGTTCACTGCTTGACGGTATTCTGTATTATCTGAATTTTGATTTTTGTCAGTCTAATGGGAATAATGTGAAACTCCTTTGGTATTGTTTTTTATCTTGGGGTTACTACTAAAGATGACTAGCTCCTTTTACTCCTATATAAACAGCCTATTTATAGCTTTTATCTAGTTTTGTGTTCTCTGCCATTTTCATGTCTTTTGCAGGATTTTTCTGCACTTTCTAAATTAACCCTGGTGAGTTTGAGACATTGTAGATACAGTCTCCTGATTTGTCACTTGTTAATTAACATTCAACAAGTTATAATGTTGTCTTATTTCAATAGAGAGCTTATGTTTTGATATAAGGTGAAGCCATCCTCTTTGAGAAGTCCTTGAGCAGCACCCCAAAATCACACTCCCAATATTTCATACTTTTTTCTTTAAGATTTTAATTTTTGCATCCAGGGTCATGTAGAGATCACTTTGTATATGATCTAGGTGGAGATACTACTTAATTTTTCTCTGTAGAGTGAGACAGTTTTCTTAAAATCTTGACTTAATGTATAACCCTAACCATGAATGAAGAAACTTGTGTGGAGAACAGGTAACAGGTGGCTTATTCTCCTATGTATGCTCCATAAAAGTGGTATTTAAAAAAAAAAGCTTTAAGATAATTATATCTCTATAGTACTTACTCGGGCTATGATGATGGGACATTTTAAGAGTGGAATTGCTTGGACGAAGAAGCTTCAGTTCCAGGAAGATAAAGCAGAGGAGCCCAGACACAGAAATGGAAGTCAGCCTGAAAACTCTTGAGGTAGCCTCTTCAGATGTGGGTGGGTTGAGTAGTGAGAACAGAAGTCTTGACGTGTATCATTCATTCAGCATTTCATTCACTCACTCATCTGTGTAATAGTCTGCTTGCTTTCCCCCAGGCTCTGAGAATACAACCACACAGTAAGAAAAGGTTGCTGCTGCCTTAGTCTGTATTTCTAGCCCAAGTTGACATTCTTTTGTTTCTTGTTCCCTCCGTACCTGCCACCAGAACATTCTCTCAAAATGTAGCTTCAATTCACCTCTTGTGAGCTATTTCTTTCTGGCCCTTCCCCAGGATATGAGACTTCTTTACATGGCAGCCAGCTTCCAAGAGGATAAAATGGAAGCTTGTAAGTTTCTAAGGTCCAGGTAACATGTCATGAAATGTTATCTCCAACGTGGAAGAGTTGTCGAAACAAGTCAGAGGTCAATTGAGATACAAGGGAAAGGAGAAACTCTTCACCCACCTTGTGAAGATTTTCAAAGTCACTTTATAAAAGGCTTAGAGGATGGGGGGGGGGTTGTCATGACTATTTTTCAGAGCCATTACAGGCCCACCTCGGCTCTGTTGCAGCTTTGTTTCCAGGCTACCTCAATAAAGTGAATATTGTAATAAAGCAAGTGACACAATTTTTTTGGTTTTCTAGTGTATAAGTTACGTTTATACTACACTGTAGTTTATTAAACGTACGATGGCACTATAGCTAAAAAATAAAGTGCATACATTAATTTAAAACTTTTTTATTGCTGACAAATGCTAACCATTTGAGCCTTCAGTGGGTTATAATCTTTTTGCTGGTTTGGGGGCTTGTGAAAAACACAATATCTGGAAAGCCCAATAAAAGTACAATAAACTAAGGTATGTGCGTATCATAATCCCCATGGTAAAATGTTGGTTCTGACCGTCCATATTTAAACCTAAAGCTCTGAGGTAATCCTACTTCCACTCAATTTGATTTATTGGGCCCTCGGAGTTGCCCAGTGAGCACCTAATAGGCTCCAGGCCTTGCAACCTTTGCTTTTAGTTTACTCCCAAAAAAGAAATCCACTGTTTTTGCTACCTAGTATCTTCTCAGCCTCCTTCTGGTACCCAAACACCCCAATTTATTTCCAGAGACCTAATGCAGACATAGTTTGTTAGAATCCAGCTGCCATTTGCCATTCTTTCTAAGCAAGAGAATCTTGATTTTTTTTCTAGATAGTCAGATGTCAGTGTCCTCAGTTCTGGACAGTGAACCTCTATAGAAACTGGGTGATCATAACAAGCCCCTCTACTTTTGCCACTAATTGATTTTGAGGTGCACATGTGATTTAGTGCTGGCCAGTGAGCAGACGGGCTGTGGGAGGGGGCAGGAGGCAGGAAAGCCACACAGTCTAAATGCCATGCCCTGGCACATTCAGCCTCCATCATGACCTGTCAATGACATTATGAGCCCCTCCAAGGGAGGAGCAAATCAAGCCTCCTAGAAATTAAGTAGCCTGAACACATCTACACAGTAAATAAATCGTGAAATGGAACCTAAAGGAATTATTATTATTTTTTGCCAACAAGAACTGTAATTCTTGCTGTTCCATGCAGTGTAAATTTTGCTGTTTCATTGTTGTTTGGACACTGTCCACCTTGCTTTTTAAATTCTTGGGGGGCATGAACTATCTGGGCTTATTTGCTGAGAACATCATACCAGGACACTTAATGCTTAAGACTGTATATCTTCACATTTTATTTTTTTTATATGTATGCATACAAGCATTGGGGTCCAGGCCAGAGGTGTGGGCAGTGAGAGGATCCACCAGACACAGAGTGGGGAGCAGAACAGACAGACTGACTGAAACACACTGCTGAGCGGGCGAGGTAGGAGAGGTCTGCCGCACCATGTGGGTCCCCTATCTGGGGGGCGTACAGTGGCTGCGGTTTGCTTCATGGTGCATTGCTTAACCCACTGCACCACCAGGGAGGCCCTATCTTCAGATTTTAGATGCCATCAACAGGACTATATGCCATCATTCTACGTAGTACTAAGAAAGAAAAACACTATGGTTTGTAAGACTTCCCGATTTGAGAGACATCAAAATAGGAAAAAAGATGCATCTTACAGCTTATAAAACAGAAGAAAAGTTTTTTGGGGCATGATGATGTTGATGAAGTGTCAAATTCCAATTTGCTGATCCACTGTCAGTTTACCCATGGTTTAAGATTTTTATACTTGAACCCAGATGTTCTTAAAATGTCTCACATAAGTTCTCTTTGGATAATTTCTTTGAAAGTTTTTGGTCATTCAAAATTAAGATCTTAAGGACTTCCATAAACATTAATAATAAAACATGATTTTTTATGTGTTAAGTGAATTAATCTACTCTTCTCCTTGATTCTCACCATCATCTTATTAATAATTAGGTGGGGTTTTTGTTTACTGCCATTTACAGTCTCATTGAAGTTTAGCTCCTTCTCCAAGGCCACCCAGTTTACAAATGGCAGAAATAAGACTCTCTTCCTGGGACTTCAGCACTTATGTTTTTAACCACTGTTTCTTATCTAAGCAAAAAAAAAAAAAAAAAAAAAAACAGAAAAAGAAAAGGGAGGGGAGGAGGGAAGNTAATCAAACAAAAAAAAAAAAAAAAAAAAAAAACAGAAAAAGAAAAGGGAGGGGAGGAGGGAAGTCTCTACTTTCCTTTATAACGAATTTTGCAAGCATAGCCCTTTGCATCATATAATTAACGTCTGCTTTTTCTCAGTCTCTCTGAGCTACATCCCCAGTTATCCCTCCAATAAGTGTTTTTACCTCCCCGTACTCATTTGTTCTTGTTCTCTTACAACTCTGTCTCCAGAATTTTAATCATCCTTGGCTCACTGCTCTGACTACCTTACCAAAGACGTGCTGGGATTGCAGTCATAAAAGTGCCCTGAAAAGTTCAAAAAAAACAAAACAAAACCAAAACACCCAAATCTTTTATAGTCTGTCTGATCGACACAGGAAATTAGAAAACACCACATACTTAACTGGAAAAATACTTGAAATGAAATGAAAAGTGAGGTTTACTGTTATTTAGGTTTTGATTAAAAATGTTTATTCCTTATCTAAGGCTCGGGGACACTGGAAATGAAGGAGCTGAAAGCTCGCTTTATAGAACTTTAATGATCTTCTCTTATTATGTTATATTACTGTTTCCTAAGCCTGTGGTCAAATACAATAGCTTTATTAAAGCTGTGATTCAGTTAGAAAGGGGAATGAATTTTTCTGCCACAGGAGCACTGGTGAGAGATGAGAGAAAATGATAGCGCTGGTCAGGGGAAAAAAAAATTCCTCCACGAAGAAAGAATGGAAGCCAGTGGCTCACCCTACTGGTGTATTCTTCTTCCCCTCGGGAGCCAAACTTCCCTGAACTGAGTGCTAAGCTGCCCGGGATATGTAGCTTCTAGTCCATTTGGAGAAGGAAAACAAAACAACACAGAAAAGAGGTGCTGGGTTGCAGTTTGGGCATGGGATACAGCTGCTGACATTCTATCTGAAGTTCTCAGGTACAGATCACGCCTCAGAGATATTGTGGGTTCAACTCCAGACGCACCACCATGAGGTGAACACCAGAATTAAGTGAGGCACACTTTGGGGCTTCCTGGTGCATATACCAGTTATGTCTGCACCCTACTGTGTCTGTGAAGTGGCTAATGGCATTATGTCTAAAAGCAGCGTACATGCTTTCTCCAACTGTGACACAGTCATGAAGCGAGCACAAGCTGTTGGAAAAATGGTGCCACAAACCCTCCGTTTGTAAGCCACACAGTTATTTGTGACGCACAGTAAAACAAAGTGAAATGAAATGAGGTATATCTGTAGGTGGCATCCATGATGATCAATGCTCACATCTCTCAGGCATTTACAACGGGCCAGGCACTGTTGTAACCAAGCACCATCCCTCTTTCCCTTTACCCATCCTGTAAGGCAAGCACTGTTAGCATTTGCATTTCATAGGGAGGGAAACTGAGGCAGACAGAGTAACTGACCTGACTTTACATGATAAGTGGTCAGGTCAGGATCTGAACAGATATACGTTTTTAAAAATTTACTTTGTATTTATTTATGCATATAAGAACTGGGGTGTAACCAGAGGTGCGGGGAGGGAGGAGCCCAAAAACACACTTGGCCATGACACCCACCGCATGGCTAAACACCCACCTGCTTTGCAGCAGCCCTTGCACCCTGGAGGCTAGTTAGGGTTAGGGGTGGGGGTGGGGGCTCTTAGAGAACCAATAACCTCAAAGCAGTCTGAGAAAAGCGGGGATTTAGAAGGAAATTGTTGTGGGGCTTCCTAACTCTGGTTCCCTTTGAAGGGAGAGAAATGAAGCAATTTCAAAGAGTCAGGGGAGGTTAGAGGTCAAGTCTAAGCCACTGTAGCTAAGCGATGCAGAAATGCAAGCCTGTCATTGCTAAAGTGACAAAATAGAATATCAGGACACATTCAAAACAACCTCATGTAATTATTATGGAAATTAACTGTTGCTATTTCTGAGACATTTTTGTCAGCCATGTAAGGGACATATGACATCATGAACAATTACTGATGAATTAAGAGATGAGGAATTGAGACTTGGGGCAACTTCATGACCTTGGTCAAGCTACTTAACCACTTGGAGGCTCAGTTCCCTCATTTGTAAACTGGAGCTATTAATAGCATCTGCATTTTGGTTCTCTGGCAAGGATGAAATGGCAATAATGTTGGCAAAGTGCTTGCCCAATGTATGGTGTCCAGAAAGCGCCCAATAGGAGAATTCTTCCTTTCCCTCTCCTGTCAGTTCCACCTTAGAAAATAGAGTCCCCTCCATCCTGAGAGAAGTGCATTATTTACCCATGAAGAAAGGGGTTGAAATTCCAACAGATTTTTATGGCGTGTCCTCCGTGTTCCCAGAAGGGTGCTGGGTGCTCAAGATGCAATGACACTCTCTTGGGGCCTGTTTTTCGTTCTCCTGGAGCTGTGAGTCTGGTAGGAGTTGGGTTGCAAATAAGTAAGGAAGAGCAGGGTGGTGAGCAACGGAAATAGCAGGGGGTTGAATGTACTCTGGGAATCAGAAAATGCCTCCTTGAGGAAGTGATTAATTCATCCCTGAAGGGTGAGTGTTAGATGACTGAGGAAGAGAGCACTGAGAATAAGAGGGTCCCAGGTAAGGGGAAGGGCCGTATGAAGTTTTTTAGAGCCAGCATAGAATGAGGCAAGTCAAAGAACTGAAAACAAAAATGGTCCAGTTTGGCTGGAGCTCAGAGATGAGAGATGATTAGTGTTAGGGGAGTCAGTCAGAGAAAGAACCAGAAGGGGGAGGATGGAGGCCTTACAGCCCTGATGTTTAAGCCAGCACCTTAGATGAGGGCCAGTGATTAGCAGCAGCCTCAGAGCACCGTGAGAAGTCTGGATGTCAGACTCTGAAATGGCAGGATCCTCTGTGTGTGTGTGTGTGTATTGGGGTGGGGATGTGTATCTTTATAATATTTATTCCTTGTTCTACTTAGTCATGTTCACTTGGGAAAAGCAAAGTCCACTCAATAGAGCCCAAGACTGAAGGGTTATCCTAAGGGAATTAGAGTTTCACAAAACTGAGGTGAGAGGATGGTGGAGTGGAGGTCAGAGAAACAGCTGATGGCATCTAGGACATATTACCCCAAACAATGTTATCTTGGCATATCAAATATCTTATGTTGAAAGAGTTTGAGAAAATAGCAGCAGTCACACCTCTGACCTCCCCCACCCCTTGCTCTTCTTCCCTGAAACAGATCATAAATTTCCGAGGTGAAAGACTTTCTTATCACCAGAGATGAGGAATCTGGGGCTGGGCAATCTCTACAAACTAACCTTGTCAAACAATCTTTCTAGATTGTGTCTCACCACACATTACCCTTTGCCCACACCCTTCTGTCTTGTCAGTCCTTCACAGATGTACTGCTGCTTTGTGGAAAAGTATAGTGTCCTCTGGTCACTTCTTTGAGTTTTCATTCTCTCATGAAAGCTCCCCATACATGTGAAAATTCAATAATATTTGTCGACTTTTCTACTGTTATTATATCTTTGTCATTTTTATTTTTAGTCACAAACTCCAAGAGGGTGAAGGAAAACTATTTCTTCCCATCCACAGCCTCTGACTATCTGGTCCAACCGCCCAGAGAAGGGGATTTTTCAGGCACCCACCTGGAAGTCATTATAGGTCTCAGTCATCCACTGTCTTCTTACAACTACCTTAGAAGAAAATGGTCTCTTTTGTCTTCCAGCTATCTCCTTAAGGGCTTCTTTTTTTTTTTTTCCTTTTAAGATTTATTTATTTTTTACCAGATGGTTCCTCCCTTAGGAGGAACATAAGGGAACCAAATGAGGATCAAGGAAAGGAATAAGAACAATAATAATAATAACAATAACAGCAATAAA
>JAGFMF010011862.1:2624715-2700675 GCA_019455555.1 Galemys pyrenaicus
TGGCCGGCAGCAGGGATCGAACTCATGCTGCAAGTGGCTGCGGTTTGCTTCATAGTGCGCTGCTTAACCCACTGCGCCACCAGGGGAGGCCCGGCTTTTACATTCCTAATAAGCACATATAAACACCCTCACACACACACACACACTCACACACACAAAAGTGAATGCTCAATATTTAGAGAATCAAGTCTGGCAGGTGGAAAAGAGCCCTTTTGACAAATCTCTATTTATTGTGTTATTGCATCAACAAAGGCTCAAATGCTAACTAGCTTTGTGAATAATTTGTGGATGGCAATGGGATCATTTTTCTATGTCAGCCGGTGGGCTCAGTTCATTGCACTCCCCACCTAAAAATAAATTCTCTGGCTGACTGTGAACATACCGATACTTGCTGCAAGTGAAGCAAACTTATGGGGACCATTAAAGTGCCAGGGCACTGGAAAATAACAGTGAAGTGAATGCTGATTTGCATTTATGTCATAAAATAACTTGTCACCTTCAATTTATCACAGTAATTGGTACCAGAGGAGAATGTGTGATGCTTATACTTGGTTCAAAGCCACCTTTCTTCACCTCCCCATGCCTGCCTCTCTCTCTCTCCTGAAAGAGTAATGGGTGCACTTCTGAAGAAACAATCTTAGACCTTTCTGGATCACTGGGAATTGCCTTGTGAATCAACACATTCAAAGAAATTAACTCTCACAAAGAACCAATGAAGCGTGTGCTATTTTTATCCCCATTTTGCAGATGAAGAAATTGAGGCTCAGGGATGTGAAGGCACTTGACCGAGGCCATAGAGCCAATAATTATTGGCTAAGTATTACCAATATAATTATATCACCAATATAATAATTATAGTACCAATATAATTATTGGTAAAGCAAGAATGTGTGCCCAGCAGGAAGATTTCAGAGCCTGTGGTCTTAACCACTTTGTTATACTGCCTGGTTCACACTATGATGTGCACCCTACTGAAAATTTTGGGGGTGCCATCAATATCTGAGAAAAACATATATCCCCATGATCTTCAACTCTATAAGAAAAACAATGAGAATGACCAATCATTATCATGTCAAATCAAGAGAGAAATGGAACGAGAACTAAGTAAGTTATTCCAACTGGGTTTAGAAAAAAAAAACAAAAAAGCCCAATAGTTTGTGGTTATTCCCACCACAGCTCAGACACAGTTTTCTTGATTATACTAGAATGCTCTGAATTCCATGATTCTATTTCTATAAACCAACCAAAGTTACCCATGACAGGTAGTTACATCTTTTTTTTTTTTTAAGATTTTTATTTATTTATGCATACAAGCACTGGGGTACAGGCCAGAGGTGTGGGGGGGTGAGAGGATTCACCACAGACAGAGCTGGGAGCAGAACAGGCAGATCAACGGAAGTACACTGCTGAGGGGAGCAGCGGGCACAACAGGAGAGGTCTGCTGCACCATGTGGGTCCCCCGCGGCCGGCAGCAGGGATCGAACTCGTGCTGTAGTGGCTGCGGTTTGCTTCATAGTGCGTTGCTTAACCGGTAGTTACATCTTTATAGGGAAATTCTGCAGAACTCTATCCATTTAGCTATTATCAGCACAGACTGTATATTTTAGTTCTATGAATTACAAGTTGACTTCTACTAGTGAATTCTAAAGTATTTCTGGGTTCGGGTCTCCCATGTCTCAGAGAGCAGGTAAATTCAACTTCATCTGACTGGCAAATGAACATCCTGAATGAGTGGTACTTATTTCAGGCATTTTGGAGTATGCAAATTGCGCTACATTTGATGACTGGCATATCAAGTTTTAAATCCTCCCTCTCATGGCAGTGGAACCAGGCAACTAGTTTACCTCTCTGAATTTCTATTTCTTGCTCTGTCACAGAAACTGCCGACACCTCCCTGAAGATTGAGTGGGGTAAGGCAACTGCATACATTTAGCTCACAAGCTTAGGGAGCTCTTATGGGCCACTATGATGAATACCCAAATTCTTTCATTTAGCTCATCCTTTTATTTTTTTGAAGATTTAGTTTTATTTATGCATAAAAGAACTGAGGTGTAAGCCAGAGATGCAGGGGGTGACAGGATTCACCAGGGACAGAGTGGGGAGCAGAACTACTGAAATACACTGCTGAAGGGAGCAGCGGGCTGGACAGAAGAGGTCTGCTGTGCCATGTGGGTCAGCTCCCTGGCTGGCGATTAAACTCAGGCCATCGTGATGATAGCACTGAGACTTAACTGCTAGGCCAACAAGGGAGGCCCTAGATCATACTTTTTAAGTACTCTGATCACATATTCTGATTGTCTTTGTTTTGTTTTGTTTTTTAATTTGTAGTAAAGTACACCACAAATCAAAGTTTCAATAATATAAAACAATGTAAAATTTACCATCTCAATTAGTTACAAGTGAATATGGCATTGAACATATTTACGTTCTTGTGCAACTGTTGCCACTGTGCACTTCCAGAATTTCTCATCTTCATAAACTGAAACTCTGCACTCATCAAACAATATCTCTCTATTTTCTCCTCCCTCCATCTCTTCGAACCGACTACTCTGCTTTCTCTCTCTATGAATCTGACTATTCTAAACTATTCTAAGGGCCTCATAGAAGTAGAATCACCCCACTATGTCTTCCTGCGCTTGATATCTTTACTTGTACCATGTCCTGTAGGTTCGCCCACATCATAATAAGTGTCAGTGCTTCCTCCATTGCATGTACTTACCACGTTCGGTTTGCAGTCATCTGTCAATAGACATTTGGGTGGTCTCCTCCTTTTGGCTATTGTGAATAATGCTCCATGGACATGGAAGGCCAAGTACTACTTTCACTTCTTTTGTATATGTGTACAGAGGTGTACAGAGGCTTGATGGGTCATATGGTAATTCTAGAGTTGATTTTTGAGAGCCGGTGGGGGTGGGGGACTTCCAGGTGTTCCTGCAAGACTGCCCCACCATCAGTTCCAAAGTTACTCAAGGACCTAAATGGCAGCTCTATAAAAATAAAGATGTGCTACTCAGTCATCGAGGCTCTCGGTCACCTGCTTTTCTTCCCCAGTTTCAGGTGACAGATTGCCAGAGCAGGAGAATGTCATCCCAGAGATATAAGTATGCAAACCAGGATGGGAGCAATATGGTTTAAAAGGGTTTCTCCACTGTTTTGCTGTTGGGTATGTGTCTGAATGTGACACACATCCCACCCCACCCACCCCCTCCTCTCTCTGCTGGAAGAGCTAGGCAGGCACATCGGGGTGTGTTAACCCTTCCTGAACCAATATCAATGATTTCCTCAAAGCATTCGATCTCTCAGCAGTCCTGCCTCAGAGCAGTAAGTTAGTTGAGAAACTGCCAGTCGCTTGATGACATCAATTGTTCCATAACTGACAGACACTGAAAAGTCTCATTATCACCAATAACGGGAGCACCTCTTCCATATCACACCTGTCAAGGCAGTCAGGTTGGGTCTCGTGTATATCCTAAAGAGCCAGCGCTAGCATCACATGCTGGGAGACACCTGCTCTCCGGGAATGTACCTGCCACCAGCTGGGTCCCCTCAGAGAAGTGGTAGGAGAAGATCAGAAGTCAACACTAGTCAGTAGCCAATTTCATTATCCTTTTGATGTTGCTTTTTTTTTTAAAGATTTATTTATTTATGCATACAAGTACTGGGGTACAGGCCAGAGGTGTGGGGGGGGGGTGAGAGGATTCACCACAGAAAGCAGGGGACAGAACAGGCAGATAAACGAAACACACTGCTGAGGGGAGCAGCGGGCACAGCAGGAGAGGTCTGCCGCGCCATGTGGGTCCCCTCCCCGGCTGGCAGCAGGGATCGAACTCGTGCTGCAGTGGCTGAGGTCCACTTCACAGTGCGTTGCTTAAGCACTGCGCCACCAGGGAGGGCCCTTGATGTTGCTTTTGACCTGTTGCTGACCTTAGCAGAAGGTGAGCATTTTAGAGAAAAGTGTTGACTTAGAGGATCACGAGCAAATTGCAGGTTAAAGGGAGCCCTCTGAGCGTGGCAGTTGGTCCTTCAAGGGACACTTCCTTGAGTCACTTCCTAAGTCGCCCAGATAGGACTTTCTAGAAAGTCACTTACAGGGGGTCTGCTTAGAGGGAGAGGTCACTGGGTCGGTGTGATGACCAGGGACTCAGCAGCAGATAAAATGGGGTTTGCATCCGCACTCAGGAAGGAACAACACACGGGGAAAGTCACATAACCTGGCTATGCCTGTTTCCTCATCAATAAAATGAAGAGGATTAAAACAAAGTCTGGGGCCTCCCTGGTGCACAGCAGATTGAGCCCTGCACTGTGAAGCATCTGTGGAACAGCAGTGCAAGTTCAATGCCTGGCCAGGGAGGGGACCCACATGGTGCAGCAGACCTCTCCTGTCTAGCCGGTTGCTCCCCTCAGCAGCTGATTTTGGTAGATCTGCCTGTTCTTCTCCCCACTCTGTTTCTGGTGAATCCTGTCACCCCTCATGCCTCTGGTCTGTACCCCAGCTCTTGTATGCATGAATAAATCTTTTTAAAAATCTGTCTTGCTCTGATCAATTATTATATATAATGAATGTTGGTACATTGACTTTTAATGGGCCTTGGTTTCCTTATCCATGAAATGGATAGAATGACTCCGGCCCCTCTCTCCTCTCCCTGTGCCAGACACATTTATTTAACACCTACCAACACACTGCTGGGTCCAGGGCATGATCCTCTCCATGGCTCCAGGGCCAGCAAGAGCAGGGGTGGCTTCTGGGTCAAAGGCCACTTTCCAATCAAGCTGATGGGAGAGCCAGACAGGTTCGCTCCTCTGACCCCGGCATCTGACCCCACCTGTCCTTGTGATGAGGCATTAAGTGAAACAGCTGCCATCAGAGACAATCTTTCCAGACATCATTTCTCCTCCTCCTCTGAAAATATTCTCTGTAGTTAGGGACCATTGATTATAAGAAATAGAAACAACCCTGGCAACCGAAAAATAAGGGGGCATTTAATGTTAGGAAGTGATGCACTTACAGGCTTGAAGGGAAGTTTGAAGTAGGTGGCTTAGAACAGACACGTCTCAGGCAGCTGCAGAAAGGTCTGATGGCAGGAAGCGCTCAACCTGGAATAAATAGACTTTAAACTTTTAATTTTGTCTGACTTAAAATGCAAACACTTAGGAGGGAGAATCCAAATGACTGAGTTTTGATTCCATGCCCACCTGTCCACAGTCGGGGGGCATCTGAGATTTGGGACTCAACAAAATTACCCACCGTTGACTAATTTCTCAAAGTAAACCCGAAGAATGGATTGCTTGAAGATTGGCTGCTGGGTGGCCACGACCACGAAAAGCATTCATTCTGTCTTCTCAGTTCTCCTACTGGGAAAGGTTCTGTGGTTCCTCTCTACAGGGAGATGGCCATGCCAACAGACTTCACAGACCTGGTCTTTCACAGGATGTAAGGGCAGCACGCTTCAGTGAAAAACCCCAAAGCCCACCAGATCGAGAAAACAATAACCTCAAGGGCAGAGTGTCCTGCCTTCAGCTTGGATAATCCCAAAGTATATGGAGTTCAAGAGAGGGTACTTCACAGAACTCTCTCCATGGGGTATTCTCAGGGGAAAGACTTAAGAACTTAATCGACCCTTTCACCTCCAACTTCTCAGTTCCCACCCCCGTGATTAATGCCATGACAACCTTGATGACAGCTCCCAGAATCCCCAGGGAGCGATAATCTTGGGACGGCATCCTAGGACGATTTGTTTCCTCCCAGGCCTCTGTACATTTCTACAGGCACCGACTAAGCACTCAGAAAAGCCTTTTGTAGCCCTGTCAGAAGTACTGCTGGGCCCTGGTGTGTCTTTTTTAGTCTGAATTTCTTTTCCTTCTGTTTTCATTGTGATCGATTTCAGAAAGGTAGCTTTATCCTCTTTCCTTTTTTTTTTTTCAGAGCTCTGCAGATGATGGCCTCGTTTCTTTGACGCTGTCTGGATGGTCTCCCTTCATCAGCACATTTCTATGGCTTTTCTTCTGCGGTTAAGGGATTGGTTTGGGGAAGATAATAGTGAACCCCTGAAGACACATGGAATCAGCTTTTGAAAGAGGGTCATGGCTGGGGTGGGGATGAGGAGGTAACAAATAAGCTGTTCATAAAATATTGATGTGAAAATAACACAGAAAACATTGGACTACTCAGTGCAGTGTCTTACCACTTACTGGCATTAGAATGGGTGGATGTGGCCTGTCTGCTCTCACGTCTTTCCTGGGTCCTAGTTCATGGTTCCTAATATTTCCTGCTCCTTGCTATGTGCCAGTCATTTTGCTTGACATGTGTTAACTCATGAAAGACAGGTCTTGTTGTCATCCCTATTTTCAGATGCAAAAACTGAGGGTCAGAGAGAAAAGTAAGTGCTCATGGTTACCGTCAAAAAAGGAGGAGGTAGGGTTGACCCCCACAGTCTCCTGTTAAGATCTAGCCCATTATTGTTGTGCTCTAGCGTGTCCCTATGGGGCAAGGGCCACGTTATCCACTCTCTACACTCTGTGCCTGGCTCTGAGAGGTTACACTTGCCATCTCAAGTCCTGAAATTCTCCTTCTGAGATTACACTCTCCAACCACAATGACTTTCTTTCATTTATGTGCATTAAGTTCCCTGTCTCAGGGTCTCAGACATGCAATTCCTTCTGACTGAAATGCTCTCATTCCCTCTTTCCCCCTCTATATTGCTGACTCCTACTCATTGCTCTGGTGTCAGTATAAGTGCCACAACCCTCAACTTCCAAGGTAAGGTGATCCCCTCTCGACACTTTCTTAGGGCCATGCATTTTCCTGTCATCCCACTTGCTACAGTAATGATTCACTCAATGACTGTCTCTCTACCAGATTCTACTTCCCAAAGACCAGTGAGCACGGATCTTTGGTTTACTGATGTGTTTCTACCACCTAGCACAGCTCCAGGCCCAAAGTAAGCAGCCAGGAAATATTTATGTGATGAAAAGATACCCAATATCTGCTTGCCAAATGAACAAAGATTTGATTAAATATAAGGCTTGGGGTAACAAGTCCACACTTCTGAGATTTGTACCATTATACCTTATACCCAGAAGATCTTATTCCAAGCTATATGAGGACTCATCCGAACTTACCATTCACCTTAGTGCTGGGTACTGGACCAAGAGACATCCAGGTGTTACTTTATTACTCCAGGTGTTAATTTATTAGTAGCTGGACAATAGGAAAGTGTGGGGAGTTGTAGCGGCAGGATGGAGGTGGGCACTGGAGGCAGGTTCAGGATGGTTCTGGGCAGACGGGTCAAGGAAAGGAGAGTCTTGGAGCCCTCGGTGGCTTTTAGGCTTTATTTAGTAGAGGTGGCCAGGTACATGGCAGGCATGGGTGCCAGGGGGCCGGGAGGCTGCTGCTTCTTCTACCTCTTCTGCTGCTGCTGCTGCTCCTTCATCAGTTGATCCTCACAGTTCTCACAGTTCTGGCGTCCTCATGACGCCGCCCATTTATGCCCGTGTCCAACACAGGTGCGCCCACTTGCGCATGCCCACCCTGGAGTGCTCACAGCACCTCAGGTGTCCATCATCAGTGGTGGGAGGGTGGAAATACCTGATCAACTTTTACTCTACAGGAGTTGTGCCAGGTGAAGGACTGTGGTGCTTGGGAAAGTGGGAGGGGCAATCTGGAACTCAGGGCAGTAGAGATTTATCAGTGGAACTGGAACTATTTCAATAGTCTAATAACCAACATAGCTCTACTGATAGATACTGCACATACCTGCACTATGAGTAATCATTTGAAAATAACCCAACAGGGATTTCATATAGAGCACCAGCTTCTGAGTTGCTAAATCTAGAGGTATTACAATACTGAGTCATGCACCCGGGATCATAGCATCAGAAAAGACACATACTTTATGTGGAGTTGGGTCATGAATGTTACATTGTAGGGAGATTTTGGATGGATCTCAACTACAAACAGATCGAGAAAGGAGCATGCACTAACTTTTTTGGGACATCTTTTATTAGCTGGATACCTTGAGAAGTCACAGATACTTAACCTCTCTCTTCATTAGCATTTTTGATGTTGCTAATAGGTCACTAGAGATAGGCCCACTAAATGATGAAACTGAATACACTGCCCCTGGAAAGGCAAGGTTGAGATTCGTGTGTGATGGCAAAGTCTTTGTTTTTATCACAAGGTTGGCAGAATCTGGTCTTCAGTATCAAGGGACCAAAGATCAAATGGTGATGGTTGGATTTTGCATAGTTGGGAGCTATGGCAGAGGTAGGAAGCTGACTGCAGACGGAGAGTAATTTTCCCTGAAGTTACTTGACCTTTTCTTTAATCCTTAATGTAACCTGCAGAGGCACCAGCTCTTTTGCCTGCAATGTGGCTTCACCTTTGCTTGCTCTGATGCTGATTGAAGGTCAAGCTAAGGGCTAGATGTTCCAGAGGCAAAAGATGCCCCTTTGTTACTGTACTGCACGTGATTCTTTTTAACAGTCCCTACTCGTTCTCTTTTCCTCTTGTTTCCAGTCTTTTCCTTTCGTCTTCCCTTTTAATCATTCTCCTGGCTTATATCGCAAACTTGCTGGTGGCAAACAGAACAAAATTTGTTATTGACTCCGGGTCACTTGTTTCATGGATTATTTCAGGTCAAATCCTATTAAAGTAAATGTCTCCACTGTTGGGAAATCTCTCTGAATAACCAAATAAGGCATCTAATCCTCAAGTAAGGGCCAGCTTATTGCAAGCAGGGTTTGATAGCAGGGTTTAGAAAGAGCTCAGGTGGACTTTGTTTCAGGCAATAAGACAAACTGCCTGACCTGAAAACCTTCCCTTGATCAAACACCCATAAATGTTTTATAAAATATAACAAACATCTTTTTAAATGCATAGCTGAAGTCATAAAAATGTAAGGAAAACCCCTAGGGGTCCAAAACAAAGAGAAAATCAAAATCAGAATGATAGGTGTGAGGCAAAACTGGGCTGCCCCAATTGTGTGTGTGTATGTGTGTCTGTGTGTGCGTGTATCTGCTTGATCTTTGTAATCAGATTATTTGAGTTTAATGGATATCCCAGCTAAAGGGAAGCTGGACTTTTCTAAGACTTTCCATAAAGCTAGTACTCTAATAGGAAAACAATCTTTTCAGTAAAGGGATGTGGGAGCATAGGTTATCTGTCTTAGCCTAAACTCTGGTTGAAGAAAAATAAGTTTCTGGGAAAATTGCTCTTATCATTAATACATGTTTAATATTTATGTTTGCTACCTCAACTTCCAGGCAAAATAATTATGAAAGTGAGCTGGTTTGGCTTTAATTCTGCAGTGCCTGACACAGGGAAATGAAAACTTGGGAAGGACATATTTTCAATCCAAACAAAATGGAATTCTCACAGATAAAATCTAGGTAAACATGAGCTTATCATCCAGAATTACAAAATTCAAAACTATGAAAAACAGAGTCAGGTTGTCAGATTTAGGAAAACAAAACAAGATACCCCCAAAACTGTATTTCAGCTCAAGAACAAATAATTAAAAGAAAAGCGTATCTTAAATAGTGCATGCAATATACTTATACTAAAAATTATTCATTCTTTATATAAAATTTAAAGTTAACAGGGTATCCTATGTTTTACCTGCAAGCCCAATATATGCAAAAGTAAGGAGACACAGAGCAGGATTATAACACCCCAGAATATAAATACTAGAGCAATCAGATGCACATTTTTAAATGATTGAATGTACTAAATGACTGAATATTTTCTGAAAACATGAGAAAATAGGAAAATATAAAAAATGGGAAATTTTAAAAAGGAACCAAATACTACTTTGGAAGGAAGTTTGGCAGTTTTTTACAAAACCAAATATACTCTTACCATATGACCCAACAATCACACTCCATAATATTTACTCAAAGGAATTTAAAACTTATGTTCACACAAAAATCTATACACAGATGTATATATCAGTTTTATTTTTCATTGCCAAAACTTGAAATCCACCAAGATGTTCTTCAGTAGGTGAATGGATAAATAAGCTCTAGTACATCCAGGTGATAGAATACCAATCATTACTAAAAATAAATGAATTGTCTAGCTATGAAAAGACTTGAAAGAGTCTTAAATGCATGCTGCTAAGTGAAAGAAGTCAATCTGAAAAAGCTATATACTATGTAATTAAAAGTGTAAGACATTCTGGAAAACAACTATGGAGATAATAAAATGATCAGTGTTGTCAGAGTTTATTAGTGCGGAGGCAGGAACGAAAAGGCAGAACACAGAAGATTTGGGGTGGTGAAACTACTCTGTGTGATACTTTTGGTTGCTGGGAAAATCATGATGTATTTTTTCTGCGTTTTTCAAGCAAAAATGCATCATGACTTTTCTGACAACACAGTATAATGGTGGATATGTTTTCATTATACATTTTTTCCAAACCCAGAGAATGTACAATACCAAAAATGAAGCATGGAATTTGGAGAATAATGATTTCTTAATGTAATACATGAATTATTCTGGAGGGAGTAGTGATAAGGGTAAGGCTGTATGTGTAGATAGAAGGTATAAGAGAAACTTCAATTTTTGCTATGAAACTAAAACTGCTCTAAAAAATTAAAATCTCATAATATGAAAAAACAATGAAGGAAGACTTTAGAAATAGAAAATTAGGTCAGTAAGTTTGAAAAGACAAAACAAAAGTTCAGTGTTGTATTAAGTAACAGCTTAGACACTATTGAAGACAGAATTAGGGAATGAGAAGACATATTGAGGAAATCACTCAGGGGGCAGCATAGAAAGATTATGAGAAGGGGAATATGTAAGAAAATTTGAGTCATGGGGGTTAAAAAGATAATATTTCTAGAAGGAGAAATAAAAAAATGAAAGTGAGAAAAATATTTGTTGAAATAGTAACTAAATTTTTCTAGACTGGAAAAAAAGGAATCATTAAAGTTTAGAAATACATCATGCTCCTATCAGAAAAACAAAAACAAATCTACATCCAAATACATCATCATTTTTACAGGGCACCAAACAAAAAGAAGATTTTAAAAGAAATCAATTAGAAAAACATGATACCTAGTCTTATTTATTCTCAAAGAAAGAAGAGTTTAAAAAGAAAGGAAGACAAACAGGAAAAAGTATAACTTATTCTTTGGAACTAAACAGATTGGTCTTCAAGCTGCAGCCCCAGCTTTTCTAGCCAAGTACACAGTTTATTTAACCTCTCTGAGCCTAGTTTCCACACAGTAAAATAAATATTCAATCTGTAGTTATCATTGCTAATTCCATGACAACTGTGCAATATGCCTAATACAAAAGGCACACTAATATATGTACCTATTAACATTGAAGAAAGCAGCTATTAATATTGACAGAAATAATTTCCCCACAATATGAATTTCTTTAGCATAACACCTCCCATAAACCTCAGGGATGAGTAATATTTAAATCAATGTCATACTGCAGAAATTCTATAACCTCATTGCTCCCAAAGAAAAATGACATGCACTACAAAAGTAGAATAATGTGGACCTCCCTGGTGGCACAGGGGTTAAAGTCTCAGCACTACCAAGCCATTGTGGCATGAGTTCAATCCCTGACCAGGAAGCTGACCCACATGGTACAGCAGAACTCTCCTGTCTTGCCTGCTGCTCCCCTAAGCAGTGTATTTCAGTAGATCTGCCTGTTCTGTTACCCACTCTGATTCTGGTGGGTTCTCTCACCCCCCCCACACACTTTTGGCCTCTACCCCAGTTCTTGTGTGCATAAATAAAATAAATCTTTTTTAAAAAAAGAACACAAAAACCAAACTTAAACCATTGCAATGAGACTCCCTCACTCAAGTCAAGCAAGCTATAGAGATCAGCTTCCCTGAAGTTTCCTCAGTAGCACATCTTCAGAACTCTATGAAAATTCCTCTTGTTTTGTATCTTCTTTATCTTAAACACGCCTTAACATTCAAAGACAAGCACAAAGCCAACTTGTCAACCTCCCCTGACATCCCCCCCAAGCCAGTTCACAAAGTCCTACTCATGGTCCCATAGTTTTGCTGCTTTCCTTGCACCTGTCACATTAGTTTCTGCTATATAATGTCCTCTCTTCCCAGTAGACTCTAAACTCCATGAGGGCAGCAGGTACCTTACCTGTCTTGCTTACCATTCATTCCACAATGTCTCACACATGGCCTGGGACTTTTTAGTAGACATCTGCTAAGAAACTTTAAGTTAGGGATGTCTTTTGTGGAGTGGCATTATGTAAATATGGCATTTTTTTCTAGAGCTGGAAGAGTTCTAGAAAACATCTAGTTTTCCTGTTGCTTTTCCACATGAGGAAAATGAGAAGTTCAATTGATTTGAAATCTCAGGCTATTAAATGGTAAAATCAGGCTCAAATCCAGTTTGACCAGTTCCCAAATGTTAATTGCTTCCATTTTGTCATGATGCCTTCCCGACCAAGATGGTGGCACATCAGTGAAAGAATACAGGTGCAAAGGACAAATAGCTATATTCCCCCATCCATGGACTATCTAGAATAGACAAATTCACAGAGGCTAATATACATTAGAAATTACCAGAGACTGGGGAGAAAGGGGTGTGAGGGGATTTGTTTGGGGTGATGAAAATGTTTTTGGAGACAATGGTATGGTTGGCTAACATGGATAGCATGTCATCACTGAATTGTATACTTCAAACTGATTAAAATGGCAAATATTTATGTATAATTTATTAGAGCTTTGAAAAAGGAAAAAAATCAACACTGAAGTCATTCTCCACTTGCTTTGTTCTCTGGGGACGTTTGTGGGGGACAAAATCTTTAATGAGCATTTAAAAAAAATCATTGAGCGAAGATGAGCCCAGGTAGAGACAAATGCATGGTGTAGGGTCATCCAATTAAACTTGACACTTCTCTATTATTAACCCACAATTTCTCAGCAAAGCAAAAATCTGTGAGCTGATACTGGAAAATCGCCAGTTCCATAAGCTATTTAATTTTTCTGGATAGAGTGTAAAATAACTGCTAAAGTCATAAAAGATACCATATGGCACCAAAGAGAGGGAAACAAGAGCTTTATTTTGTTTTTGTTGTTGTTATTCAATGAACAATTAGTTTTCTACTCTGTTTTTAAAAAAGGTGCCATTGAGGGAAAAATTTCTGAAGTGTCAAGAAGACATATCCAAATGGAAAGAAAGTTGAAAAGATAAATAAAATGAGCATTCCTTTAGCTATATTTGGTGGCGTCCTGCTGAGAAAAATATTCCAGCCAGGCAGCATTGAGACATAGTTTATTAATGCAGTTTCCCCCACAGCAGGACACAGAAAGAGAAATTGGTAAAACAGTCACATTAAAAAATTATGACTCCTACATCTGATCTTTATGAATACACAGAAAAGAAACTGTCCTCACGAGTTGTCCTTGGGCTGTGCTCAGTAGAGGCAAAGAATCCTTTTCCTGTAAAGCCCCAGAACCGCCACAGTCTTTGCTCAGATGTTGTAGGAACAGACTGAAAGTTACTGCCTGCATTTAAGGGATTTTAAAAGATGTTTATAAAAAAAGACCCTGAGTAAGATTTTGAACAGTTCTCCCAATTACGTTTGAAAATATGTCACTGGAGTCCTTTGTTTTTAGAGTACACAGAATGAAATGTTTGTGTTTTCTTTGGGGAAAGAACTGTAGTGGGTGGTAAACTGTTTATACATGGACTTTCCCCAGAATCTTAAGCTGGAAAGGAGCTTACTGACAAACTCACCAGCGTTTCGCTGAATGTAGCTTGTGCCCACTGAAATACCTGAAATCATTTTTAAGGGTTACAGTTAACATTGGGATGTTGAGGAAGACAAGGAATGGAGTAAAACTAAACTGAATATTAAGTGTGTGGGGCACTCCATCTTTCGTATTGTGAAACTCTGGGCTGTATATATGTGCATGGAGGTATGTGTGAGAGATCACAATGCAAAGTGTGTGTCTTTGTGAGTTCTGGTCAAAGATTTAGTAAGTTACCAATCTAACCAAATAGTTCCTGTTCCGGGTAAAACACCTGAGGCCAGAGAGGGGAAATGACTTTCCCAAGATTTTGTCTACACTCCCAGTATCCTTTCCATTCAACTCTAAATTAAAGTATGCCTGGAGGTCAGTGTCCACTCTTGTGGTTTCTAAACCACTTTGGCAACTGATCTTGGATTTCCTGTTTTAGCAATTCTGGTTCAACCAGAATCTCCTTTCTTCTAGTACACCTGCCAACTTACCCCATCTGGAATCAGTGGTTCTGGGGGATGGGGCAGATGTGCAGAGGAACAAATAATCAGCACTCAGGTTTGCAAGATCTATGACTGCTGAATAGCTAAGAAGGTGCAAGATCCCAGTGCTCATGGGTTCCTGGAGCTGGTAAACCAGATGAGAAATAGAATCACAGCTGCCCTGTGAAAAAGAGAGGGTGTGTGTGACGACTCATACAGGGCACTCTCAGAAAGGAGACAACCCACAGCTGACAACTGTGGGTTTTAGGTAATTCCTGCCAGACTCATGCATTTTGGCTAGTCTTTCTGAGCCAAAATAGAAGCACGCAGAAAGTGTTCTAAGACTGCAGAGATACAGCAGGATTATAAAAGAACATCTTGCCCTAGGCTTCCAAGTACCTCTAGTTTTGACTTAGAGGAGAAAAATTATCTACCCTACAAATAAATACTTCCATTGCCTTTATAATATACCAGGCACTGTTCTGAAAACATTACACATATTTACTCATTTAGTCCACATAATCAACTTCTAGGCCTTAGAGGACTCTCTAAGCTACAGTTGTACACGAAGGTTGAAAAGTGTTGAGATGTGTTAAAATAATTTGTTTTTCCTCCTGATTTGAAGACAGGAGGGCAAGTACTCTTAATAGAGTTTAGAACTATGTCATTGACAAAGTGAATTAATCAACAGTCAAATGCAGGGAGAAAAGGTCAACTGCCTGCTTTCTCTTGGCAGAAGGAATTGGGAGGAGGATTGTACTTCTTGCAAAGATTCATCACTTTTTGATGCTTTCCAGAAGTGGTGATGGATTTGCAATGAGCCATCTACCTTTTTTATTAGTTGCCTCCATATATTTGTAGTATAGCTGCTGTGGTGCAGGGGCTTTTTTGGGGCCTAAAACTACCCACTCAAACCCACACAGAGATCAAGTCTGTGCCCTTGACCTTATGATCCAGTGCGTTGCAGTCCTGACAAAGGCTCTTCTCAGTAATTTGTTGGATTAATTCACAACCACACTTCAAAAACTGACTTTGGAAATAGCTTTGAAGATGAAAATTAATAATTGGTGACTAAATGTAAGAATAGTAAGAGTTTTTACATAAGTTTTTTCTTCTTGAAGTAACTATTATGTTTTATACATAACATGTAAATCCCATAATACCCTGATTGGATCTCCATTTCATAGATGAGGAAACTAACTTAAATGACTTGCTGAAAGTGAAAAGGTGAGGGACAGAATTCAGAATACAGTGAGTCTACAGAACCCATTACTCTTTGCACACCATGCAGCAGCCTGAGAGTTTTTTCTCTCCCTCTGAAAAATTATTTGGTCTTAGCATTCACTGACCATGGCAAAAGTTTAATTGATCTTTCCATGCCACAGCCTCCCGATTATCCACTAGGAATCGCTAAAAGTTAAAACCAGTTTTCTGTAATTATGCTTCGGTCCCCTTAACAACTCCACCATGTAATTAAACTTATTTCTTGAACAGGCAGATATGGTTCACGAAAGAATCTAAGAAGAGTTATTTAAATTATGCTTTTTTTCTTGCTCTGGGTTACCCATGGTCAAGTCTGGGCCTGAAACTGAAGTTCACAAGGAATGTGGAGAATGTTGCTGGACTAGAATTCACCAGTGCTGAAGTTATATAGAAGCCAGGGTGGATTTTCCTGCAAAATCTGTGAAAACTTCTAACATACCTCTGCTCATTTTCTTCTAGGAACATATTGGGTAAAAATGCAAGTTGCAAAGGATTAAGCCTTTCCTTGGAGCAGCTTCCTTTAATTTAGGAAGCAAATCTTAGATGGTTATTAATCATGAGAAATGGAAAAGTTTTTTTTTTTTTTGAAAGGGGAAATTATCAGAGGTCTCACATTAACAATGTCTTGGGGAAAAGTCTACTTGCCACTACCAGTATATATTGTGGCTAAACTAAGTTTATGGACTGTTTTTTTTTTTTTCTCAGTTGAGATACAATTTGGCTTAGCACACAGCACTGAAAACATAAGGATGGGATTAAACAGTTAAATTACATGCTGTGCTATAATGCAGTGGGGAGGGAAACCCATGGAGATTTAATATCTTCATGAGTCTATAAAACCACAGGTTTACAAATGCAAGTCAAGTAAACTATTAAAGTAACCAAAAGTTGCTGAGTTAAAAGTCATGAAGTAAGAACAAGCAAGCCCACATTGACACAAACAGCAAATAAAAGGTCAAGATAAAACACGAATGGGATGTAAAGCAAATATAAACCAACCCAATCTTCCCTTCCCCATGGTCAAAAAGGATTTAAGAAAAATCCCAAAATATTTATTAGGTTTGAAGTCCCTAAGAAGGGCCCAGTGTCCTACACCAAGCAGTGTGCAGATGCTGGTCTCACAGTGCTCAGGTGACCATGCGATTATTACCTGAAAAAGACCAGTTCTCTTGAGCGAACTGGAGGAGTCCAGATGTTGGAGCTGATGATCTCCTGGATGCAATGGAATTTATGCCAGGAGATTAAAGAGAAGAATTAATTTATGGCTTTCTCTACCTGTTTGCAATATGTGCTCTGTTTATTATCTGTACACATTGTGATGCACGGTAATTACAATGCTGAAAATAACGTGCAACATGTGACCACTGTAGTTAAGTTTAAAGGGCGGCATGTGTCATATTTTATTCTGCACATCTGGTTCTATCATATTTGTTAAATGATTAATATAAGAATATATTACAGTGGCATTCTTTTATATCAAAATTTTATTTGCCAGGAAATAGTCCTTTCCTTCCCTCTCTCCATCATCCCCCGCGTCCTATACTGAACTGTAAATTTCCAGCACTGGTATTCATTTGCTTGCACAAAACGGGGAATCTGTCCTTGTCTTTGTTCAATTCTATAGGTCCCCAGGTCACAACTGGGATGTATCGGCGTCTGCATCCTTTGTTTTAAAAGCACATTCTCAAGGGAGAAACCCTAAAGCTTATTTCTAAAGGGCATCAGACACCTCAGTTAAAACCACAGCAATTAAATTCTAAATTTTAAACTCCCTTTTATTGAAATATAAGTTTGTTTAGTATATTTACACCACACTTTATGCACATATATACATAGAAGGCAGATTTTGTCAAATAAAAGTTTTTCTTAATAAAAAATTAAAATAAGAACAAAGTAAAGTGCATGAAACTCATTTCTTTTCCCTTCTGGTGTACATCGTCACTGTCAAAATTTTGGTCGGTTAGGAGGGGGAGGAAGAAATTCATTTTGGACTCAGTGCATAGAGCTGGTCGTGATTTCGAAGCCTTTAGGCCAAAATGACAAGCAGTAAGGAACAAGCCCAAAAGCCAGGTCTGCAGGACCCCCCCGGTTCTGGAGGTCCCGCTCTCTTTGTCCTCCCCGCAGCCTTCCCCCAGCTCTTAACAGTGATCTCACCATCACCGAGCTGGAACAAAGGGAAGAGCACAGGAAGGGGGCTGCACCAGCCAATGTCACAGCCCTCCTCTGGGGCCACCAGCGCTGCGTTTGGAAGGAAACTGCAGAATTAGCTCAGCGGCTCAAATAAAAGTTTTCCTTTTTCGGAAAGGGAACAGGGCGGCCAAGGAATGGGATGCATCTCCCACAGAGACGCCACCCGCGGGGCCCAAACTCCGGCAACCAGTTTGTTGGGATCCAAACTCCGCGCTAGCACAGGGCCGAATCCTTTTACAGGCTGGGTGGAGGGACTGTCACACTTCCCACCTCGGTCGGTGCGTCTGTCCTCCCAGAACTTCGAGAACGCCACGGGACTGAGAGAAAGGGGCAGGTGGGCGAGGCTGAAGTTTTGGGATGCCTCCGCGCTCCGGCCACTTGGCTGGGCGTTGGCCGGCCAGTCCCTGGCGGTGGTAGAGACCACCGCCCTCCTCCTAACAACCGTTTCCCAGGCAGGGGTCGTCTCTCTTTCCTCCTCCGGGCGACGCTAGGTCCCAGGTCGACGGCCGTGCTTGGCTTTACAGTGCAAAATGTGCTTGGCAAGGAAGTCGAGGCGGCGCTGCAGCAGCTGAGCGTGGGGGTCGGCGAGCGCCGCCAGCTCCGGGAAGCGAGGCTCGTGGTGCCGGTAGAGGCGCAGTAGCCGGGCGGCCGCGTCCTGGCCGCGCTGCAGCTCCAGGACTCGCCGCGCTGTCCGCTCGCGGAACACGCACACCGACTGCAGCAACGGCTCGTTGTACTTGTCCCACATGCCCGCCACCCGGTAGCCGTGCACCAAGCCCGCCTCGTTATCCAAAAAGACCAGCGCCCCGCCGGGGCCACGGTGCAGGTTGCTGGTGGCGCGCTGCATGACGCGAGGGTCCCACTGCAGGCTGAAGAGGTTGCTGACTAGCCGGTCGAAGTTGGCCGTCAGGTAGTCGAAGAGGATCAGGTCGGTCCATTGCACCAGGTCCACCAGCTCCGCCTGGCTGCGGTTGGCCAGCTCGCCTCCCGCGGCGCGCAGAGGCCGCAGATGGCCGTCCTCGGAGCGCCAAGGCGCGGGTACCACAACGTCGGTGAGATTGGGCAGCCAGCGCGTCAGGCTCACCACGCTCCCCTCGGTCCAGTGCGCAGCACGGAGCTCCTCCTGCACCTGCGCCCACTGCGCGCCCCGAGCCTCCACCCGGGCCAGTGCCAGCGGCGGCACGTGGCGCTGGAGGCCCAGCAGGCGCGCCAGGTAGTAGGACAGGGCCTCACCCTGTATCTGCTCGGGGTTGATGCCGTAGCGCACGCAGGCGCGGGTGCCGTCGGCGAAGCGGGCGAGCCGGTTGGAGCTGCGCCCGCAACCGCCGCGCTCCAGGGCCACCACCCGCGCGCCGCGCACCGCCGCCAGCCACGCCGCCGCCTGAGCCTCGGAGAAGCCCGGGGGCACCTGCTCCTCCAGGCCGCGGCTCCAGAAGACGCCCCCGTGCACCGCGGCGCGCTCCTCCGGCCAGGGCTGCCCGGCTGGCACGTGCCGTCTGCGCTCGCCCGGGGGCTCCCGGGGCGGGCCGTCGGCTGCGCCGGCCGCCAAGGTGAGCAGCGCCCGGAAAGTTTTCAGGGAGCCGCCGCCGGCGTCCCGCGCCAGGGGCGGGGGCAGAGGCAAGCGAGGCGCTGGCTCCGGGCCGCCGCTCCCGGCTGGGCGCCGCGGGAGTCGGTCTTCGGGCGGCCGGGAGGCGGGCAGTTCGGTCCGCGGCGGCAGGAGCCCGCCCCACAGCACCAGCAGCGAGCTCAGCGCCAGAAGCCAAAGCCCCGCGGTGGCCGCGGCGCCCCGCATCCTCCTGCCCATGCTTCCCCGGCCGCGCCGGTGCCGCCGCAGCTTCAAGCCGAGTCTCGGCGCCCGGGTCCCGGCGGCGGGGCGGGCCCGGCAGCTTGTTGGCTCCGGGGCTCCGGGCGCCTCAGCCCCATCGCGGCCGCGGGGCGCAGCAGGGCTCTGCCCGGCGCTCTGCCCGGCGCTGGGAACTCGCCTCGCCGCCGCTTCCCAGCCGCTTTTGTATTTCGCTGTGAGACCCTCCGGCGGGCGCGATTCACAGGCGCCCGGACCACGTGGGAGAGAGGGGGGATCCCCCCTCCCCCTCCTCCGCTGCCGTTCCCCGCCCCCCACCTCCCGCCCCCTTCCCCTCCTCTTTCCCTTAAAGCGGCGATGGCTCCTTCCGAGAGGGAGAGGCGGCCCGGCGCTCGGTCTGGGGTTTAGGGGCCCGGCGCTAGCCCTGGTGGTGACGCCGCGCGGGGGCGTCGGAGGGGGCGGCGCAGACCTGGGGTCCGGCGGGCTGGGAGGAACGCGCCCCCACCCGCGCCGGGTTTGGGGTGCTGCCGAGTGCTACCGCCTGGGCAGCGCCTGGCCTCCAGCAAACTTCAGACGAACCCCTAAGGCGCTCGGGATCCGCCCGGCGAGGATTAGGGCGGGTCCCGTTTTGCCTTCCCCTTCCCCCGGTGTGATTCACCCGGCCTTATGTAAATCCCCGGGCATTCCTCGGAGCCGCAGAGGATGTGACTCCTGCCGGGAGAGAATATCCTCTCGGAGGCAAACAACTTTGAAGCGACACCCCCTTTTCCTGTGCGCGCTCACCAGCCCTGCCCCCCCCTGCGGGCTAGTGCCTTTTGAGCTTGGTGGCTCCGCCTTTCCCTTGGGATTTGCAGGGACTTCAGTCTCGCTGTGCAGTGAGCACACCTAGGCCAGCTCCCATACATTCGCTCATCCTTTCACCAAAGCGTCTGTCCTCGGCTCTGGTCACAGCAGTGAAAGCCTCAGGTCCCGGCCCCACGGAGCCTACGTTTCGGTTGCTTCGCGCGCATCCTAAGTCAGGATCCACCTCTTGGGGGAGAGGCATGTCAGGGACAGTTTCGCTAAAGAAATGATGCTAATCTGCCCCTGAGGAAATGGAGGCACGGAGAGGGACGGGACTTAACCAGGATCCCACAGCCAAGTAGAGAAACCAAAATCCACACTCGGGTCCCTCCATCAAAAAGTTCACTATTTTTTTTTTAATCAAGTTAGCAGCATCCTCATGTTTGTGCTCGTAGCCAATTTATTCCCCAAATGTGATTTTCAACTCAAAAATGATAAAGAATCCCCACGTTGTATTTAATTTCTGGTTTCTGTATTTGATTTTCTGGGGGAAATAAATAGCTGAGGGAGGAGGTGGAGGAGCAAAACCCAAACGCCAAACAAAACAACCAACCGCCTTTGGGTTCAGTCCCCCAGGGAAGCTCTTTGGCTAGGAATTGGCTCTTTCACTTACCTTCTGCACCAGGTGTCCCAAATCCAAATCGAGATTTGGAGATAAACACAGGCTTGGGAAGGAAGTGGAATCCACTTCCCCAAAGCAGCAGTATAAAATGTTTCCTTACTCTGTGTTTCTTTTCTCTCTTTTTGTCCCCCCAACTGTATTAGCTCATCAGCTGGCACTGATTATGTTTTATTCTCTAAAGAATGAGTGTCGGACAGTTCTTGGGCAGACTCCTTAGTGTTTGTGGCTGAGCTGAGCCATCACAAGTGACAGCATGAGGGTCCAAAAACAATACCCCCTCAAGTGTTTCTATATGGACGTATGTGCGGGGCCTTTGCTGAATCTTCTGTGCCACACGGTGGCTGTAACATGCTTTTTAGAAGATCTTATCTGATGAGATTACTCTGGTTCCCACAGGGAGCCCAAAACTTACTGATTCAGTAAAAGGTATCTGAGCAAGTGCCTTACTTCTCTCCTTCCCTGGAGATCAGGGACAATGTCTTACCAGCTTTTTATTTCTTCTTGACATAGATGTTATACTAAATAGGTGCTCAATAAATTGAATTTAATGTCTGAGGATTTTTTTTAAGTCGGTTTTCAGTTTGAGTAAACTGTGAGCAAGATTGCCACCTTGTGGGCATACGTAGAATAGCATCTAATTAGGAAAAAAGGTGTATGCATGTTTATTGCACGATTAATTGTATAAGTTAAATTCTGAGACTATTATGTGGCCATTATGGCCCACGCCATGTCCTGGGTGCTCTGGGAGAATCCAGAGTAGTTTCTGACTCTGTATTTTGAGCTATTAACAAAGACTCTAGTTAACTGCAAGGTGTTTTTCACTGGAAAATGCAAGGAATCCTGTCTTGTTTTCTGGCTACCTGACACAATGTCTGGCATTGGTGGGTGTTCAGGAAAAATCTGCTGAAAAAGTCACTGACTGTTAATGAAATGAAGCTCTGCAAGTAGCAGGTATAAATATCCATACTACTAAATCATACAAAATGAAATTTTCATTCATTTTAAAAGAGAAAAAATATCAGTGAAGGATCTGCATAATGTGGGCAGAGAAAGCCCATGGGTTTTCAATCTGGGAGGGTTGTTCTAAAGCCCAGACACCCGAAACCTCATAATCTTATGACAGTATTACTGGTTCTGACAAAGAAACTAGTCTTCAAGATGTCCTCCAGGCTCTTAAGCCTCAGAGGATAGACTGACTTTTTAATCATCCTTTAGGACAAGAAGCACCTTGGACCAGAATGGGATGCAAATTAGAAATGATTCCCTTCATTGAAATACAGAATTACAGATTCAAAGATATAAAGAAAACCAAAACCAATACAAACAAAAGAGCCAAAAGTAGCGATTGATTGATTGATTGATTGATTTAGACAGTATTTAAAAACACTCCTCTATTTATGTGTTAGAGGGAAACCCTCCTACTCTTTTACTTTGGGGTCTGAGGATCCCTCCCTCCTTCCTCTCTCCCTGGGGCCAAGCTGCTGTGCTCTAGGGAACTTGGTCATGGTTATTACAGTGTGGACCCCTCCACCCCTCTGGCAGTGGCTGGAGTATGAGAGAAAGTTTCCCCTACATGGGAGCTTAATTTCACCTTGAAAACTTTCTTAATCTGGTTTTTCAGAGTTTTCCGTGGGTCTCAGCTTCCAACTGCTGCAAGAATGACCTGGTAGCCAGAACATGCCTCTGGGGGATCAGAGGCGTGGCCTTGAGGGTTGGGAGCAGGACAGGAGGCTGGAGTTGGAACATTTTCCAAGTCTGGCCTTTCCACTCTGGCTGTTTCTTTTCTGGATGGCTATTTTGCTTCTCTGAGTATCAGTTTCCAGATCTGAGAAAGGAGAACAAAAAAAAGTGCTAGCTACCTCTCAGGGTAGTAGAAAGTGTGTGTGTGATGTCAGTGACCCTTGGTGAGTGCTTTATTCTAGGCTTGGCCCAAGTTGAGACCTGATATGTTATTTCCTTTGACCTCTCAGTTTTATTGTCTCCTCTTTACAGGTGGGAAAAACACTACTTAGCCGGTAACTGATGGACAGTTACACTGCAAATCAGCAGCAGCAAATCCAGAACGATGGAGGCCAATCCTCTGCAGATTGTCAACCGCTTGGAAAAGGTCAGATATAAGCATTGTTGCATCATGACAAAGTAGACTAATTCAGATTAAATTTTGCTTTGCAGTGCGCTCTGGAGTTGCTCCTAAAATGAAATGGTTAAAGCATGAAGCGTCAAAGCCACATTGTCCAGGTTTAAAACTTAACGTGTGTATGAACTTGAGTAAATGACTGGACCTCTCTGTGCCTCAGTGTGCTCTTTTGTAATAATGCTATTATTAATACTAATTAGAACAATTATGTAATATCTGATAAATAATAGTAACTGATTAGTAATAGCAAACCTGATAGATTTATTGTGATGCTCAAATTAGTCTTTGTATGTAAAGTGCATAAAGGACTGAGTTCACTATTATATTAAATCGTTTTCATCATTCCCTTATCTCCCTCTTTCCACTGTTGTATTGCCTAGATGGGGAGTCTCCTCCTTTTCCTATTGCCGCCCTCCATCAAACCTTACTTAGGTCTCAAGATGCCTAATACAGGTAACATCCTGCCTGTGCATCCTCTTTATGCCCAAGATGGGCATCTTCAAGATGATTTCATTCTTTTTCTTTCCTAAGGAACTGGGCCACCCACCAAGATTCCCAGTGCAGCTCTTCTTGCGAGCCCACGGCCGCTAGCCTTCCTCTCAGTGCTCTGTCCTCTTCAATTGCAACCTCTCCTGGGTCTGCTGAGTTACAAGCCTCCCCCAAAGACACAGATCCCAGAGGCACCCTTCTAGAAGTTTCTATGCAAAGGGAGGGAGAGAGGGACTCAGAGGAGTATAGTATTCCTTGAAACTGGGTATAAAACACACTTCAGCCGTGATGAACTGCGTGATCTTGGGCAGCTTTCTAACCTCTCTGCGACAGTCTGATTATCTGTATCTACCTCTCCTCAATTCTTCTTCCCTAGAAAATGGGGATCATTTTCTTTTTCTTGATATTTCCCTATTTGACTGTGATATGGATCTTCTAAGACTTGTTTAACCCATCCTCACATATGTGACTGTCAAAGGCAGGTGTTTGCACACCTGGTTCAGGTAAATCCGACTGGATAGTTAGGTCAGGAAATGTCCTAGTCTTTGCAGCTAACCTGTCTGCCTGAATGAATCCCGCTTTTAAAAACACACTGTGTTTCTAGAAAAAAGGTTGACATGGTCCCTTAATTTATGGTGAGACTAACATTTTTATGATTCTCTTTGTTCCGTGTAGCTCTCTTTCTGACCTGCCTTTGAAAAGGTTCCTCAGCCTCTGGTATTAGAGACTGGAATATAATGTTTGGTGGATTAATTGAATCAATTTTAGAGCAGTTGCAGGCATGTAGCTCAGACACACATCACCATACCCTCAGGACAGGGTCTGATGGTAAAAGTTCTCAGGGGGCATCTAGACATATGAGTTTCTTTCACTACTATAATTTAGTTCAGCTGATGCTTATCGTTCACATGCTAAGGACTAAGGAACTGTGGTGGCGTCGATTTTCCCCCGGGCATCATGTCCGCATCAGGGAAGGTTGGTGGTTTCTTCTCTTCGCTGGCCACCTTCCCTTCTTTCTCCTTGGCAGCTTTCCATCCTCTGCCCCAGTGCCTGGTGCCAGAGGGGAGGCTGACTCCTGGTTAGTCTAAATCAGCTGGGAGCTTTCAGTGCTGTCATCAGTGATGGGTTTAGACTTTGGCATGTGCCACCGTTCTGGCCGGTGAGACCTGTCGGTAAATCCACAGGGAGGTTTCTGAAAAAGTCGTCTGCACTATTATGTCTATACAGAAAGACATGGAATGGCCATGGTGCCTTTCCTCCAGGCTTCATGTCGAATTTAAGGCTTGGAATTGTGGCAGTGACTGAGTAATTGCATGGGGAGTAAGCGCACCCTTTGAGGGTGGCAGAGCAGAAGATGGAGGAAGCAGGTCTTTGGTGATGCCAACGGTCTCCCAATTAATCAGCTCCGAGCCTGCTTTTCCTCTGGACGTCCCTCGTGGTTTCATCTACCCTAAGTTGGCATTCCGTGGTTTACACCCAAAAGATTCCTAAATATACCTTTCTCAAAGGACCTTGCAAACCAGAAAGGGAGACGAACATGTAAACATATGTCTTCCTTTCCAACTGTGCTACTCAGGAGACGGCATGGTGTGGTCTGTTGGAATATTTGTTCTGCAGCCCCGCTGAGTCTTATGTAGTAGCTGTGGCGTCTTGGGAAAGTCACTTAACCTCTCTGGGCTTGTGCGTTCATCTGAAAAATGGAAATGATAGCTGCACTTGCCTTGTAACGTTATTGTGTGGAGGAAATGCACACGAAGCACTTTGTGAGTGTTGAAGAAGTACTGGCGATGGCTCTAGCTGTTACAGAAATACAGCAAGTCCTTGTTTAACGTTGTTGACAGGTTCTTGGGAATTTCGACATTGAAACAGCATTTAATGAAAGAGGTACTGGAGCAAACGTCGTTTCATTTAACATGGGTGGGATTTTGTTTTTCTCATCTCTGACATTCTAAGAAAGAAGCCCGAACAAAGCGCCTTACTAAAGACCTGCTGTATAAACGAGGTGAGTGCACGGAGAAGTCCAGGGAAGTCCAGGAGGCTGCCCCAGGAGGGCAGATGTGAAGCTGAGTCTTGAAGGGCACAGGTTTGCAGCTCAGGGTTTTTGGCAGGAGGGCATTTGGACGGGCAGAGGGAGCAGTGCGTGGGCTCGACAGCCCCGCGCCCACGGGCACGTGACCATGTCTTACAGGAGCTCCGTTTTCTCATCCTTAAGAGCACTTGAGTGTGCTGGATTAGCTTAATCCTCTTTTGATAAGAGAAACAAAATTTCAGCCCCCTTTCCTCGAGGGAGCAGCATCCTATCAGAGAATCTCTACGGCCCTTCATCCCTCAACTATGATGGTTTCAACCCACTGTGAAGAAATTCACTCAACACACATTCCCTCAGGAAGGTGACTCTCGAGGGCTTTGTTGATTCTTTCTTTGTCGTGCCCAGAACTTGATCCAGTGCACAATTAGCGAGGCTGTGCTTACTCGACTTTCCGAGCCCTGCACAGCTCATCAGTCAGATAGATGCTGAAGCTTAATTAAGCTTGTAAAGCTTTCTGGTTTCCTTAGATGAAAGGTGGCCCATAAGTACCGGGTTTTATTTTGGTGGTTCCTGCCAAAGGTTATTATAAATAGGACTTAGTGCGACGTGGCTGGGCTCGTGGGGTGATAATGTGTCAAGACCAATCGAGGCTGCCGAGAGCAGAGATATTATCATAATGGTTCCATCACATGCAGTGGGTGTTAATGGAAGTGGCTGTGAGAGAAAAAAAAAAAAAAAAGTACTGCAGGCAGCGAAGCCGGAATGGAGGTGGCTGCAAGTGAGATATTGGCTGCTGGGGGATCTCCATCATAATCATTAGCTATATTAGCCTCAGAGCCATTCTTCTGCCATCCCGCCTAGACTAGACTCAAATGCAAATAAAAAATGGATGCTTTAACTCCAAATGAAAATAGATTCCTTTGCTGCTTTTTAAAATCCATTTACATTAAAATGATGGCCAACAGGTAAGTCATTTATAACTGGATGCTCACTGCAGTGCAGTGCGAACCAGGGGTGTCGGAAGAGTGAGCAGCCTCAGGGAGGGGGGCCGGGGCCTTCCAGACCCAGGAGAAGCTATTTCTGTCGGGCAGAAGAGGGTTAGCGGGAATATCAAAGGCAAGGGGTGACTTAGCGACTCTTCTGGTGGGGAATAGTGAGCACAGAGGTGGCTTCACATTTCAACAGTGAGGGCAGTGAGAACCAGCCCACGCCTCTTCAGTAATGCAGCCCTGCTTAGGAACACACTGGAGTCCTGGTCCCAGGCTCCGTGGCTCAGACTGATTTTCTGCATCACTCACACAGTCAGTCTGTCTGATGAGGATGAGGGTGATGATGGTGGTGGTGGCGATGATGGTGAAGATGATGCCAGCGGAGTAAATATAGCTGACTCTTCCCTGATCTATTCAGATTCAATTTTAATTTGAATGAATTAAATTCAAATTAAGATTCATTAATCTTGATCCAAATTCAGATTCTACGGCCTGGGCAACTCCAGAGATTGCCCTTTATTTCTGAGCATCCCTGGGGGAGAGTGCCTGGTGCCTCTTTCACTGTGCCCACTTCTTGCTTCCATGCTTGTTGCTTTGACGCCAGTGTCCATCCCACGGGTGTGAAGTTCAATGCCTTCATCACTCCATGTCCACCAAGTCCATTTAGATATGAGTTTATTAGCTTCGTTGAAGACCTAGGGGGAGGGAGGTCATATCCTCCATGCCAGGCTTTATCCGCCTAGCCATCCCTGCCTTCCTCTCTCTCCTCCGCTCCCTCCGTGGACAAGCAGCCACAATTTCCCTTTTCCTTCTTACGATACAGGGCTATTCCCATTCAGGCCTTCTTGGGATCTCGGCTGTTATTTCAGGGTTCCCTTGACATCAAACTGGGAAGGAGTTGTGGTGGACACAACTTAACATTTCCAGGGTACTTTGGCTGTACCAGGCAGTGTGTGAGCCCTCCATGTATCCACTCCCCTCACCCTTGGGGGTGTTATTCCCCCATTTTGTTGATGGGAAAACTGGAACTTCATGAGATGTAAGACTTGGCCCAGGAGGCTTCTGCTAAGTGACAAAAGAGGAATTCCAACTCTGGTCTGCAGACAGATCAAAGTTATGTTGAAAGGTAGTAGCATGGGGCCTCCTGGGGCTATGAAGTACCTGGAGCATTAGCAGAAGCACCTGACGAAGGGATCATCTCTTCCTTGGGCCTGGCACATGGTCTTACTCTAAGCATGTTTGCAAGAGGCACTGACATTGCTGCTGTGTGCCTGGGAGATAAGGTGCAGCACAGAAGCTCCCTGGGGTTCATATATTATAGGATGATGGCGTTAAGAGTGGTTGAAAAGAATCGGGCTGACCTACTAGCACTTTCTCTGAGCCAGGATGGGGCCTCTGCCTCAGAACCAGAATAGCCTGGTGCAGGAACACCCACTGTCCTCTCTCCTCTGGTTCCCCCCCCATCCCTGGAGCCCACTCTGAGATGGTCACAGGCAAGCAAGGAAGGTGCCTCTCTGAAGGTCCGTGTCTTTGTTATTCACCTGCACTAAGCTCCCTCCTGCATATCTCTGTTCCTTTTCCTTTCACTCTAGGAAAAATGGCTGAAGGAAACCTTGGCACCTGTTTCTTGCTTGCCTGAGTGTAAAGAATGGCTGCATTTTAGGGAAAGTATAGACCTGAGGAATAGGAGGAGGCTGGAGAATGTAGCGGTGATGTGCTCATCTGGCTCTGTGCGGCTTTGCTAGGCACTTGCACATGCGTGGCTGGCTGGACTGTCCCTACCACCTGCCGGAAGGGGGCAGTAGGCGGTGTCAGTGACTGCTCCTGTTTGATGAGCAAGAAAGCTGAGCCTCACCGAGCGGTGTGAGGAGCTCAGGGTGCCCAGGTAGTTCCTGCAGACCAGGAGCTTGATCATACGTTACCTGACATCCACAACAGAGTTCACTCAGGGCCTCATTTTGCTCAGCTGTGCTCACTTCTGCAGATGCTGTCACTGCCTTCTATTTTGAACCTGTTTGTGTGTCTATGTACATATATGTTATGTGATCAAACTCAGTATTGAGGGCAGAAATCGGAACTCAGGAACATGTCCTAAAAAATGGGAACAGTTAGTAGCTCCTTCCCATTAAGTAGTGCTTTTTTATTGCTCTTATTAGCACCTGTGATGGAAGGGAAGAAAGAAAGAAAAATGAGAAAGAAGGACTGGGGAACAAGAGTGAGAAATCATTTAAATATCTTTTTTTTTTGTTTGACTATTTCTGCTCATTACCCAACAGAGGATCTAATTAAATGCAGTGAGAGAAAGAGGGGGTAATTCCTCATCATTGGGTTATTTTCAAAGTGACTTTTGTGGAGAGAGGGGAAGATCATAAAACAAATCTGAAATGAGAAAGAGAAAATGGTAAGAAGCAAAAAACTGTCTCTTGCCATTCTGCTCTCATTCCTGAGAGTCTTCTCACATAGAACCAAACCAGCAGACCACAGCAGGGTGACCTGTCCCCATCACAAAGACACTTTATTTAGTTAGGGATGATCACAGATTTGCATCGCTGTTTCAGGTCAGTCCAGGTAGCTGTGTACTATGTATAGAAGTCTGCCCACCTTGGTTTTCTCATTTGTGAAATGGACTGTTAATGCTTATCACATAGCAATTATTTGAGAATTAAATGAGATTATGGGATCTGATAAAATAAAGCTGATAGAAAGTTCTAATATGGTTCCTGGCATACAGTAGGTGCTCAATAAATATTAGAAACCATCCCCCCGCCCCAGCCGCTTAGAAACACCTCTGGGAAGATACACATTAAGTGTCAGTAGTGTTTCTCCTTGGGAAGATTACCGTGGGTGGCACTCCAACTTTTCATCATATACATTTTTATTTTGTTTACTTTTTTTTTTAAAGGTTTTTTACTTATTTATGCATACAGGAGCTGGGGTACAGGCCAGAGGTGTGGGAGGTGAGAGGATTCACCAGAGACAGAGTTGGGAGCAGAAAAGGCAGATCAACTGAAATGCACTGCAGAGGGGAGCAGTGGGCGAGACAGCAGAGGTCTGCTGCGTCATGTGGGTCCTCTCCCTGGCCAGGGATTGAACTCATGCTGCAGTGGCTGTGAAGCCCCATGGTGTGGTGCTCAACCCCTTGTGCTACCAGGGAGGCCCACATTTTTCTTTTATACTTCATACAGTTATTGGGAAAGTGTGCCATATAAAGTATTAATGGGGGTATTGTGGAGGCTCAAGTTAAAAGTTAAGATCAGCTATAGAGTAATACAGAATGTGACATTTTGGTATGGCTGTTTTTATGTGATTGTAAAATTTCTACTTTCCACATGTCAATCAGTTGAGGTGACTTTGGCAGCAAGCAATGGAAAACGGCTAAGTCAAGAACAAAAAATGAAATTTGATAGCAGAATACTGGATTAGTTCCCTGTATCGATAGAAGAACTGTAAGTTGGGCATTGGAAAGCACCAGAACAAAGCAGCCCCTGTGAGGTAAACAGGAGGAAGGGCCTTCTCTCAAAAGAGTGGTGTAAGATGTCCACTTCCAATCTCCTTCCATTCAAATGTTTATATTCAGGGAGAAGAAATCTAATTCATTTGTTTTGAGACAAAAGCTTCCACTATTGGCCCATGAGCCTGCACCACGTGACAGGGCAGGTAGGCAGAGAATATAAAAGGGAGCAGTTTGGGTCTGGACTGTGATTCTATGTGCATCCATCCCAAACACGTTTCTGTTGCTTGGTTTTTGAAAAATTGTAATCTTGAGTTACTTTTAAAATGACAATGAGAAAACTGATATTATAAAATAGAACAAAAATCAAACATACTGTAAGATCTCAAAAGGGTGTATTCTGTGTGTCTTTTGCAAGGCGCCAAGCCCAGCGTGGGGCTTAGCCGGGCATGTGCCTGGTGACACGTGCCAGACCTCCTCCCGGGGTGAGCACACGCGCCTTGGATGGGAAACAGCCACACAGCGATGATGCTAATTGTCTTTTTGACTTTAACAGCAGTCCCAAAATTGCCATAAATTTGTTTAGGGTTGCCTCTCAGAGATAAAGAAAATAGGGCATCTTGGATTTTTCTATTTTACGGTGATTAGGAGGCAAAGAATATGAAACACATAAAAGTAGGCAGGGTTTATGTTGTGTGTGTGTGTGTGTGTGCGCGTGAGAGAGAGAGAGAGAGAGAGAGAGAGAGAGAGAGAGAGAGAGAGAGAGAGAGAGAGAGATAGAGAGAGAGAGAGTCAGACACAGAGAGACAGAGAGAGAAAGAAGCAGGTTTTTATCCCTTGGAGGAGAAGCGTAGCCAGCCTTGTGCAAAGCGAGCTCAAACCCAGGCTACATTTTCTGTGCTGAGTATCTGTGTTTCCCAGGAAAGAGGAGCCCAGCCAGCGCCCAAGAGGTTGAGGAAAAAGTGAAAAGTAGGGAGGATGGCCAGTTTGGGAGGGACTGGGGGATGCTTTGTGACCTTGTAATGCCTCCTGGCAACATCCAAGCTACGGAGGCTGGCTTGGTGCCTTCCCTCCCGTTGCCCCTGGTATCTTCCCAGTGGCAATAAATCTTCTCCCTGGTCAACCACCCCTTCCTTGTGACTTTTCCTGGGAGAGTTGATCAGCAACCACTGACTGGAAGGCTGAGGCCTCTTCAACCAGGGAGAGGCTGTAAAAGCCAGGTATTTAAACTTGCTACCTGCCAGGCAGCTCCCATATCCTCATAAACCCTTCTGGGTGCATTTTGGAGGCCTGTTACAGATGAGGAAACCAAAAATCGGCGAGCTTAAGTGTGTCGTGCAAGTTGGCACAGCTCTTAAGTGGCAGGCCAGAATCAGACTGAGCAGGCCGTCTGCTCCTGACGCCTCTCCGTGGTGGAAAGCCAGCTCGGAAGGACCCCGGGCCAGGGCGACTGGCCCCTGGTCCAGGCATAGAACAGTCGAGCAATCTCAGTGGCGGCTGCCACAAATGGGGCGATAATAGAATATTTGCTCCTGCAGTCAGCGCTGTAATAACTCAGTTTTGAGCTTTGAGTCTACTCCTGGGCCTGGTTGGGAGTCAGAGCGCCGTGCACTGTCAGGACCTCACACCCAGTGGGAGAACCCTGGAGAAACGCTCTTTCAGAGACACCAGGGAAAGCGTTTTTCCTGCAGCTTCAGACATTGGGTGTTCTAACCTCTGAAAATGCTGGAACAGAACCATTAGGCTAAAGTCGTTTTATTGGAATTAAAAATATTGTGAAATTTGTGCTAACTGCCTATGGCCATTACTGGAATAATAATGGCACTGCCGCCAACAGTACCAGGCACCAATTAAAGCGGCGGAGAAATGAAACAACAGGCATGAAACAGCAACAAAAATGGGAGTCGTGGGCCTTCGAACACTCCCCAGCAGAGCAGTTGAATTTAAATTTCCATTATTTTGAGTGGATGTGGCCCTAAGGAATCATGCAGGGATGGATTTTTATGTGATTTCAGGGCAGTCCTTCTCTTGCAGTGTAGTAACTTTTATAAAGCTCGACTGTTCTTTGTTGGTGAAAAAAAAGTCTAAAATGTGTGTCTAGGTAGGAAAGAGGCTGCTTGATCACATGCCTGTTAACTGTGGGTTACCTTGGGGAAAGGAAATTTGAAGAGAAAGGGCTTTCTTCTTTTAATTTTTTCTTTTTTGCCCTATTCCTGGTGTGTTTAAATTCATTATACTCAGCACCTATTTGGAACACACTGGAATGAGCAAAGGGATGCTTTGAGTGGATGATTCATGCTCGTGGCATTAGATGATCAAAAGACAGGATTATCAAAGATTACTGAGTCTTAGATAGGTGACCGTTAGGAAGCTACTCCAATGGGCTAGGCATTAGTACAGGAAGGCTCTGGGCTGGGGTGGTAGCGGTGGAGATGGAGAGGAAGCTAGAGCGTCAGGCCAAGGCGGGAACTGGGATGAGATCGTTCGTTTTAAGTGTCCGCCTGACTGGTTGGTCGACAAATGATGAAATATTCTCTCCGGTGCTTTGGCATCTGAATCAATAGGCTGAGTAAGGAAGATGGTTCATCCCAATGCAGGTGGGCGCACCTGCTGGGGTCTGCTCCTCAGCAGCACTGCTGAGACTGGGTGGGGGCTGTGGGAGAGGATGATTTTAAGGGTGTCTGAGAGAATTAGGCACAAGGAACTAAAGTCTTGGGGTGCCAGACAGGTGACCTGCGGGGCTTTGCTTGGTGCTAGGAAGTGAAATCGCTGTGGAGATGCCCATTTCCTGAGGCTGGGTTGGCGTGACCAGAGAGGATGTGGCCGGCACTGGTGGCAGTGTGGAGCGGTATCCCCAGACAGGAGGTGGAGGAGCATGACCCCGAGGAGTGCTGGGGCATGGGACCAGGTCATTCATGTGGGGTCCTTGGAGCTGTGGCCTGGAGGGCGTGCTTGCTCACTGCTAGGCTACGTGTTGCTGTTTTCAATAGCTTGAGCTGGTGTATATATGTGGGTGTGTATATATATGTATGTATGTTTTATACATATGTAATGGCAGCAATGAAAACAGGAGACTGGAGGATTTCTGTTTGAAAGTGACAGTTTAGTGACCCTTTGCTTGGCTTCTGTAGTCCTGGGGAAAGGGGACCCTCAAGAGTGTGATGACTGGAATTCCTTCCCCAGTGTGGTTCTGAGCTTGAGCAGGATCCAGCTTGTTTGAGAGACGGAGACCCAAGGCATCTTTTTTTTTTTTTAAAGATTTATTTATTTATGCATACAAGCACTGGAGTACAGGCCAGAGGTGCGGGGGGTGAGAGAATCCACCAGACAGAGTGGGGTGCAGAACAGGCAGATCAACCGAAACACTGCTGAGGGGAACAGCGGGCGAGGTAGGAGAGGGCTGCTGTGCCATGTGGGTGCCCTCCCCAGCCGGCGGCAGGGATTGAATTCGTGCTGCAGTGGCTGCGGTTTGCTTCATAGTGCGTTGCTTAACCCACTGTGCCACCAGGGAGGGCCCCCATGACATCTTTTATGTCACCCGAGCACAGAGCAAGCCGTTCATACACTCACCGGAAGTCACTGCACAGGCTCCCACGTCCCATACATTTGTTCCTTTGTCCTTGGCAAAGGAAGGGGAGCCTAACCAGGAGATGTTAAGTCCACCGCCCCAGGCCCAGAACTGGAAAGTGGTAGAGCTACTTTGGAACCCAGCACCCACCCCTCTACTCCCAACACATCTTGCCCCACCTTCCGTCTTCCTAAGAGAGTCTCATTTAGCCAGCTACCCACCCGCCCCCCACCCTCATGGAGCCGTGTGCTTCAGGGATGCAAGCTCATCAGGACATGCAGGGAGAGGCCGTCTGCCCCTTGACCTAATTCGGACCATTGGAAGTCTGCTGATGGGATTTCAAGAGCTTTCTCACTTCTAAGAGAGACCTATAGGAGTCATTAGTCATTTCCCTCTCTCCAGATGGCATCAGCTCTGGATAAGACATTTGCATTTGCTGTATAGCTACCCACTGTCTGTCTGAGGACGAGGCCGGTACCCAGATGGCAGCGCCAAGACCCAGAGAACCTTGATGGCGGGTTGAGTCCCTGGATAACCCGGCCTAGAAACCTCTAGTAGCAGAAATGGCTAGTTGCTCCCCCAGGTTTCATCCTGTTTATCTTCTTAGTAACAGAAAATCTATATTGATGTAGCAATGTACTTAGATACAACCACTACGTTGTCGGGACTCCTTTATCAGTGCAAGTAGCTAATGAGATGCTTAGTGCTCCCTGCCCCTCTTTATCTTCTTACGTCCTGGGATGAGGACGTGATGGCTAGAACAGCTGCAGTTATTACGTGCCCATGAAGCTGCCTTGAGGATGGACACCATGGTGGAAAGATGGCAGTGCAGAAAGTGAGGGGGTCTCTGCTGACTGTGGAACTGCCACATTGGCTTTTGGTTCTTTATCCCCGAGCTTCTGTTATGTGAGAGAACTATAAATCTCCATCTTACTATAAGCTATCATTACCCCTGTTTTTTCTTTTATATGCAGCTGAGTTCAATTCCAACTGAGAAACCTTTATATTTCTGAATTTTCTGTTGCATGAGAATTAATTTATTTAATGTGTAAACTGCTTGGAGTTGGGGTTGCTTTACTCTGTAATCAATAGCATCCGAATTGTTTCCTCTTCAAAACCCATCCTGGAAACATCTGTGCTGTGTAAGTCAACTCCAGCAAGGACTGTTTCTATCTATTCTTCATTATTTTTGCTATGAGAAACCTTGTATTAGGATCCCCACTACTTTCCACCTACCTAAGTCCCATGTTTGGGCAATAAATAACTTCCAGAAAGGCCAAACAAAAAGCAAGTGTTCTGGCTGGCTCTTCAGGAGTGGTATAGTTTTGATTGGGGTGTGCATGTGGATTTTTTGGCACTGACCCCAAATTTGTCACAGTGGCATCCTCCCACCTGAGCAAGATTTGGGTTTGAATCACCTTTTTTTTTTTAATATTTATTTATGCACACAGGGGCTGGGGTACAGGCGGTGAGAGAATTCACCAGAGACAGAGTGGGGAGCAGGACAGGCAGGTCAACCAAAATGCACTGCTGAGGGGAGCAGCGGGCAAGGCAGGAGAGGTCTGCTGTGCCATGTGGGTCCCCTCCCTGGCTGGGGATTGAACTCGTACTGCAGTGGTTGCAGAAGCCCCACAGTGCAGCACTCAACCCCTTGCGCCATCGGGGAGGCCCCTTGAATCCCCTTCTATATACTCCTTCAGCTTCTCCCCTGCCTGCTCCTCTTTCATTCCTCTGCCCTGACTTTGTGGTCAGCCTCCCACACGAATCTTCAGGGAGAGGAGCATTTAATAACTGGCGAGGCAACTGTTGACTCAGGTTTTGTTTGTTTGCCACTAAGTTAGCATTTAATAAATGCAGGATTCTTGGCTTAATAGGTTGGTCATTGTGTATTATTGAAATGGCAAATTAATTATTAAAAGCTGTGCTTGAGATAGACCAGAGATGTAACCGAGGTGGCCACTCTCATTCCTGACTCGCAGTAAAATTGCATTTCTGGTCAGTTGGTATTTATTTAAAGGATAATAGCTATCTTGTTCAACCCAAGTCTATTAAATCTAAGTAAATGAAAGCCAGGAATTATACTGGATGATGAGGGAGGGTTTAGTTAGTCTATGTTGAAAACATCCCAAACCACCAGCTTTGTTAACTCCCATCTTGGTGTAAGGATGCCAAAGCCAGCTTGGAAAGATTGCTGGATTAGTAATCATTCACTGTCCAGGTCAGAGCCACCTACTGTCCTTAGCCAAGCATCTCTCCCTTGGATATGCCCCTCCCCCACCCCATGTAATGATATTAGGCAGCCACCATTTACCAGGGCCTATTATGTGCTAAGTGCTTTAGTGCTGCAACTGCCAATTCTCCCAGCCCTCCCAATTTACAGATGAAGAACTGAGTCCAGCTCCAAACCTAGTAGTTTGAAGCAATGACGATTTATTCTGCAGTAAACACAGAAACATAGCAGGCTCCCTTGATAGATGTCAGAGAAAAAAAATGGGTAGATTAAAGGCTGCATAACTTTTCCACCTACTTGCCTATTTTCCTTCTGGAATTGACACTAAAAGGATGATTAAAAAGAACCATATGAACCAAGTAGGTGCATGGACTCATTTCATCCACTTAATGGTAGCAAGTACAAAAGGTCAGCTCTACAAATGTGATCGGTGTGTTGTAATATGGGGTAGGCAGTTATTCTTTGGTCTTGCTTGGGGTCACTCAAGTGACTGCAGTAATCTGCCCATGTGGCTCAACTAGCATGGAATGATTCAGGAGGGTCACCATCTGGTCAAATATCTGGTGATTAGCTGGCCTGCTGGCTGAGGTATTTCTCTTCTCCTCTGTGTGGCCTTTCTAGAAAGATAGATGGTGGCGGTAGGCCAAGAGAGCACACTTAACCCCTGTTGGTGTCCCATTTGATGATGTCCTGTTGGTGAAAGCAAATTACATAGCCAAGGATCGCAACAGTGGAGGGGTAGGGTACACAGGGGCGAGGGCAGAGAAAGGGGGGTTCATCAAGGCATTCCGTGTAACAGTGTGTCCCAGGATGCTAGGAAACACGTGTTAATATTATCTTCGCTTAATAGATGAGTCAACCAACTTAAATAGCTTGTTCAAGATCCTCACTCATCCCTAGCAAGATGCAGTAGAGTTGGGACTCATACTCTCTTCTTTATCTGACTCCAAAGCCCATACTTTAACCAGTGTAGTATTTTATTGGCTCCATGATTTTGATCCTGATTGATATGATGTTGAGTCACCTGTTTTCAGGTCTGCTCATTTCTTGTGTGCTTGCTTTGAACAATTCTCTCTCTCCCCTGCCCACTCCTCTCTCTCGTAGCTGGCATGATTAACTTATATTCTCCCTTTGTATAGATTTCTCTGAAAGTGCTACCTGGTACTTTCCACTGGTATGTCCTTTCTTTATGGGACATACTTGTAGAGATGACCGTTTGTAACTTGAATCATTCAACAGAAGAGATGAATGCTTGTGCCTACTTGGTACAAATTGTCCTCTTTTAATTATCCTTTTAGCATTCAATTATAAAAAGAAAATGGCCAAGTAGGCAGAAAAGTTCTGTTGTCTTTAATTCATCCGTATCCTTCTCTGACTTCTGGCAAGGGAGCCTACTGTGTTACTTCGGTCCACCACTCAGTAGACTGATGGGAACAGAGGAAGTTACATGCACTCCCATCATTGCCTCCAGGAATCTTGCAGCATTTGACAGACTGAGACAGATTGCCTCTTCTCAGTGAGGCCTGTATTATTGACAGGGTCCAGCCTGACGTCCCCAAGCACCATTTCAGTGTTGTTATTGGCAACATGATTGAGAGGGATGCTGGGCGGTTTGTCAACTTGGCCTTCACAAGACTATTAGAGTGAAGCAAGAGATAAAATGTATTTTGTTTTCAACAAGGTTCCACTCTGTCTTCCATGATCAACTCCAAAGCATGTCATAAAAATATGGCATCTTATTATCCCCACTTTTGGGGTACTTTGAAACAATTGGGAGAGGAGAACCACAAAGTGCAGAATTAGGAGAGTTGAGTGCTTATTGGAGAGTTGGTGCTGTTCTTTGCGATTATTGTTTGTGGTAGACAGAATAGTGCTTTCCACCCCCAGCAAAGATGTCCATGTTCTAATCCCTGTTACTTGTATGTTATGAAAAAGTTAGAAAGGGAAATCAAAGTTGCAGACGGAATTTAAATTGCTAATCAGCTGACTTTATTTTATTATATATGTATGTTTTTAGCAAGCTCTTATTCTAGCAATCTTCTCCAGAAATCCATTACATTGAAGGATCATTGGTGGCTTGGTGGTAGATGTGGTTGTGACATAGATTTAAAGAGCTATGAACCCAAACTCCCAAATTATATACTATATTTTAAACCACTAACTTCAATAAAACAACACAACCCCCCATCCATTTAATACATTGTCCTCAGATTGAGGAGCTATCAGATAGTAAATTGATAAGAAAATACCCTACATTTGCTCTTTGCCAAAAGGGTAAGAAGCACTTTCAGCTAATTTTATTTTATTTTTTATTTATTTTTTTTACACTGCTGAGGGGAGCAGTGGGTGAGGCAGGAGAGGTCTGCCACACCATGTGGGTCACCTCCGGCGGGCAGCAGGGATCGAACTCGTGCTGCAGTGACTGCGGTTTGCTTCACAATGTATTGCCCAACCCATTGCGCCACCAGGGAGGCCCTCAGCTAATTTTAAAATAGGGAGATTATCCTAGGTTATCCTAGCCTGAGCTATCCAGGTAGGCCTAGCATTGTGGAAGAGAGAGGTTGAAGATGTAGTCGCTGAGAAAGACTCAACAGGCCGACAGTGGCCTTGAAGATTGCAGGGGCCATAAGCCGAGAAGTAGGGGCAGCATCTAGCTGCTAGAAGACCCAAGGGAAGGAAGGATTTCCCCTCAGATATGCAGAAGGAAGGCAGCTCTGCTGACACCTTGGATTTAGTTCAGTGAGACCCAGTTTTGGACTTCTGACCTCTGACTGATGTGTCACTTTACGCCACCAGGTTTACGTTACACTTGTGGCAGCAGCGCTAGGACGCAAACACATGGCTCTTCATCAGCAGTTTGCAGAGTGGTTGGTCTTTAAGAGCACGCCCGCTGTGTTTAGGGGGCATTCGGCACCCACGGCAGGAGCAGAATTGTATATTCTTGGCGGTGATCTTCTGAGGGGCCTGCCCTTCTACCAGAGGGGCGTATGTGGTCAGTGAGGCGGAAGAGCGAGCATTGCGCATGCGCTGCTCGTGTGTCAGCTCATTTGCCGATGCTTCTGTGGCTTGGCCATTTGGGTAGGACTCAGCTGAGGCTGTCCATCTCTGACCGTGGGTGTTAGGTGGGTGCATTCCTGTGTTTGTGGTCACTTGCTGCCCCGATTGGGTAGTGGATGATCCTGGACGATGTCATTCCCAGGCCAGCGGTTGGCTGCGGCTTCAGCTGGGACTCTTCGGTTTTTAGCCACGGGGCCTATACTGGAGGAGATACCTAAAACTTCCTCACTCAGCAGCTGGATTCCAAGAATGATACCGAGGCCTCTCTTGGCCTTGGCTCAGAGATTGTGTGTTATCTTTCTACTTTTTATGGGGCAGACTAAATGACAGAAGCAGTCTATATTTAAACAAGAGTAGAGAAATAGACCCCACTTCTAGATGGGAGCGGGGCCCCTCCACATTACAAAGACTCATGCGTGCTGGGATGAGAGGAATTTGTAGCTGCATTTTTCAACCTTCCATTTCGACTCTTCCCTGGCCCCCTTTCTAGGCTAGAAGGCCCGACGATGATGTACTGTTTCCTTCTGGTCCTGCCTCTCCCCCATGGTAAGCCCACCAGAGCATGCTCTGCCTTTCAGGGAAGAAGGGCTTGCAGTTGCTGAGCTGCCATGAGGAGGTGGCTGAGTGTAGTCCAGAGAGGAAGATGTAAAAAAAAACCCATCATTCAGGTTTCAGACAATCCCCATGCCCAGTCCTGCCAGCCAGCTCTACAACTATTATTGGCATCTCTGTCTGACTCTTTTGTGTATTTCTCAGTTGCTTCAGAACATAGAGGGAAGAAAGGCATGATTAATGAATACCTCAAGAACTTAGTTAGAACCACCTGAGGGAAATAGAGAAATAACCAATGTCAAGCAGGCAAGAGTTTGCCCTTAAGGACAAAACCAGGGCATAGTTCTAAAGGAGAAGGGACAAGTTCTACCCATAGAAACAAGGCATTGGGGGCCACGATAGAAAGGGCTTTCATCATCCAACATCTGGGAGGCTGACAAAATGCTGACAAAATTCTGAAAAGCATTTTTTGGTTTTGCATGTATGTTCTGGTTAAGTCATTTTTCTACAATGGTTGATATTTGGGGTGGTCTCGTGACACAGCACTGGAAGATAATATAAGCTGGTATATAAGCATTCAGGCATTTCAGTTCTCTTGAGTTCATCTTTTTTATTCTTTTTAAAGAATTATTTATTTATGCATATAAGAGCTGGGATACAGGCCAGAGGTGCAGGGGGTCACCAGAGATAGTGGGGAGCGAGGTGAGAGGAGTCACCAGAGACAGTGGGGAGCAGAACAGGCAGATCTACTGAAATATACTGCTGAGGGGAGCAGCGGGTGAGACAGGAGAGGTCTGCTGTGCCATGTGGGTCCCCTCCCTGGCTGGGGATCAAACTCATCATGCTGCAGCGGCTGCGGATAGCTTCATAGTGCTGCAGCTTAACCCCTTGCACCACAGGGAGGCCCGAGTTCACCTTTCTCATAGACAGCCCGAAGGAGTGCATATTGAACACACATGTGCACAGACACATTTTCTCTGTTACCGTTGATGCCTTGATGATGGGCCACATGGAATGAAGGGACCCTGGGGACAGGCAAGGCTCAATCCAGAAGTCATTTGTCTTCCCACCAAAATGACAGTGGAAAATCAGAGCGTTCAGTAGAATCTCCTGCCCTAGAGCAGCAGGATGGAGCGAAGGCGTGGGTGGGTGGCCGCAGGGACCTGTGCGGCTGCGGCAGGCGCGAGGAAGCAGGGCAGGCTGTGGAGCAGGCAAGTGCTTTCATTAGAGAGGCCTGAAATATTTATTCCTGGATTTGCGGATCACTCCCTTGGAAACCCGGGGGAGGAAATTTCACCTTTCTCCACCTCTGTTTTTTCTCTAAAACAGGGCTTATGATCCTCGATTCGCACAACCCTTGTAAGGATTAAATCCGATATTTTAAAATGCCTACGACTGTGCCTGTCACACTGTAGGTGTGGTGGTGGTGGCGGCCCTAGGGAAACCAGATTTTCAGTCGGCGGGAGGAGGTATGGATCCAGCCCTGGCAGGGGTCTGTGTTAAAACCAGCAGCACAGAAATAGCTGGGGGCAGGGGAGATGTGCTTGAAGAAGACTCCAAGTTGTAAGAAATGTGTTTTTAGCAACTACATCACAAGGGATAGCATGAGAAGGAACATAGCACTTCAGAGGCATCTCCAACAAATAATGTGCTGGTCCAAAAAGCATGGACCGTTGTGACAGGACTAAGGGGATAAGAGGTTAAAGGAATGAGATAGCAGTAGAAGCAGCTGTGTGTCCAGGGCAGAGCCATGGCAGAAGCACAGAGCTGGTTCCCGCTGGCCTCTCATTAATCTCTTCTCACTGTCTTGGCAAGGCTGGGTCCTCTGACCACTCAGCTCCCACAACTGTTAGAAAGTTCTACTGTAACAGGTAAGCGAGCTGCGAAAAACAAGAACCAGGGCACCCTTAATCAGCAAGCCCCTCAGCAGCCAGGAAAGATCTAATCCTAGTCAGCCTTTTCTCTCTTAAAACTGGATTCTTGGTGCCGCTCCTGGCTCTTCTTCTGCAACCTCCTGTCGTCACAGAAGGAGGGAGAGAGTCAAACCATCTTTCTAAAAATCCACTCTTAAGTTTCTGGCTGCTGTGTTACCACAATAAGGACTCCTTTGGGATAATGAAGCACAAGCTAAAAGTAGCTGTTGACCTTGGAACTGCCCTTGATTTTCTTCCATGGTGGGAAGGGCATGCCTTCTCCTCCCAAGACATGGAGGCAAGAAAGGCTTCTCCCCTCTTGGTCCTCTGTCATTGCTATAGTGGGGGCAGACTGCGGACAGCGGCTCACTGTGGTACAAACACCACTTTGCCCTACTGCCTGGAGGTACCAGCCCTGCCATACACCTGTGCCCTCTGGAAATGCAGGTTTCTCCCTCAGGCTGGCGGCTCTCCCTTGTAGAGTTTGGGGAAGTAGAACAGCAATCATGGCTTTTCTAGGTTTATCCAAGCCTGTGTGACATCCCTGCACATGCTCACATGCCCCAGCCTGGAGGTTTCATCCGGATGGGTGGGGAGTCAGACGCCATGGCTCCTCTGTGTGTCCTTTTCTCTTCACGCTGTCTCAACTCCTTCATTGACTGGAATTGCTTCTGCTCCCCTCTGGAACTGTCTTCATATCATCCATCTTCTGTATTCTTTTGTCTTTGCCTTCCCTGCTCCAATCCAAAAAGGCTGTAGGATACCAGAGAAAGTAATGAGATTTGTAACAAAGGGAACTTCAGGGGGACAAAGGGACTTCCATCTAAAGCTATATGTCCTGGAACTTGGTGAAGGTCAACAGAATAGGCAGTGACTCACCCATCTTTGAGGTGTTGTGAGGCATTTGGTGGATTTGGAAACTAACAGGACCTTTAGGAATCTCCTATAATCTAGCAGGAGACCCATGCATCTGTAAGTCTGTCTGTCTCTTTCTCTCTACCTACCTACTTACCTATTGATTGAGGTTTACCTTAATGATTTGGCTTCCATGAATATGGTGTCTTAGCAAGTACCCATTCTGTCTGCTTGCAGATTCCTCGTTAGGGAGAGGTCAGTCTGTAGTCCTTTAACTCATCAAATGATGCCCACATTATAAGAGTAATCTGATTTACCCAGAACCCACCAATTTCAACATTAATTTCATCCAAAACATCTTCACAGAAAGATCCAGAATAATGTTTAAATATCTGTAGCCCAGCTGAGTTGACACATAAAATTAATCATTATGGAATTATGGTTTTCACCATCAACTGGGAGAATACTGCCAAAGTCCCATGTTAGTAAATGAGGTTTCCAGAGATTACATCCAAGTATGGGTCTTAAATTGTTGACTTGCCCCTGAATACCGCATTAAGAAACAAGGAAAGGCAAATGATGCTGAGGAAGGAAATGAGGATGGATTGTTCTCCCTCCTATTTTACTTAAAACTTGTTTAAAAACTGCAAAAACTAAGGGGTGTAAAGACATGGACTATCTTTTGAAGACAGCAACAGGAACAAAATGGGGTGTGGGAAAGATGTAGAATCAGGGATTAGAATACAGTCAGGACCCGCCCTGAGCCCTTGCCTCTGATCTCTGCTCCACTCATCTTATTCCCTGGAGACTTGCTTCTTCTGCTTCTTGATTCATGGGCTGGTGGGATCTTGTCCTTCATAGAGGTCCGCCCAGTCATTCAAATAAAATCACACTCTCTTTCTTGATTCCATCTCCAATTCCTGGAAGAACTTTGATCAACCCAGCCTGAGCAAGTTGCTAACCTTTGATGTAATCAATCATGACAGATAATTGAGGTGATACTTCATAAAATAACTGTCAGAGACGCGTTGCTATGGATGAGGATGGAATTAATAGTTTCAATGTGAACTTGGCAGATACTGCTCGAAATGGTCCACTCCCCTGTCTCAGTATGAGTTCGGGGAGAGAAAGGTCATATTCATGAGAATCGGGAAGGGGCCGCCTACCTCTCCCTGGCTCTCTCCTATCTCCCCTTTGGAGGCTGGCGGCCCCGTGATATTTCTCGGTAGGTGACCATAGCCAGGGCAGCCTGGGAATATGCCAGCCTCCCTCCTGCCTTCGGTTGAGGGCACACTGGGGCTTGTTAGCTGTTAACAGCTGTGAGGAACTGAGGTCATACCATTGTGTTGCCTGAAAGGGAATCTCATTCACAATTCAGTTCATGGTCCAAGAAACAAAAATAATATTTAATGAGCAAAATCTTCTTTGTTTAATTATGGTGAATGTCAAGGTTGAATCCAAATGCTTTGCTTAAGGTCAAATGCTCAGTGCTATCAAAAAACATTTAAAGCAGAGCCGATGGGCTGTTAAAACCGAGACTAGTTAGAATGAGGCACTGTCTTTACAGTGATTTATTTCCCACTCTTGGAAGTAGTAAAGCTGGAAATGGAGCAATCTGACCAGCAGCTTGTATTTTGCTCTTCTCTGATGTTCTCTTTAGGCTAATGAGTGACTCCCTAAATGAAATCAGCACCCCAAGCCTCCCAAAGAGTTACTGCCCAGGGTCAGGAGCCCCATTCCCATTAAGTCCGTCGTTTTATAGAAGCACTGATGCCCAGACCTCTCTCCCAGAGCTTCTGATTTCATTGGTCTAGGGTGGGACTTGGGCACTGGTTTTTTTTTTTAAAGGCTCCCAAGTGAAGTGTTCCTAATATGCAGTGGAGTTTAGAACAACCAGGTCAAATGCTCAATTTCATTAATTAAAATGCAGAAAGCTGACACCCTTGTGTGCTCTAGGCTTTTCTCCACATCACATTGTCCTTTCTCATAGCTTTTGTTCAATCCAAATTTACATTTTTCCCTGCTGCCTCTTATTCTCAGACCGCAGAGCTGTCTGTAAAACTGGCATGTTCCTCCGGTCTCTGGCAAGGGCAGAGTCACAGGGCCGTGTTCCCGTTCTACTTGGCAACGAATGGGATGGGACTCTCCCCCAAGCTTCCCTAGCTCTCCACCGAACGGATCAACAAAGATGAGTTCTGTAGGCTGAGAAGAGATGTGCATTCAGAGTGTGGTAGAGGCCCCTCCGGGTCTTCTGAAAAGAACGGGACAGCAGAACTTCGCTGAGCAGCAAGGAAATCTTTCTGCTGTTATTTATGCACACAACTTTACTGTTCCTTCCTTCTTTCTTGTCATACAATAGAACTAATGATCTTGGTACTGGACCCTGTGCTGCGCCAGGACAATTAATCACCCACCTAGTCATTTATTTCCTCATACTCTGGTCCTCCAGGACCATTATCCTGTAGGTAAACAGAGGTGCCAGTAAATCACGGACAGAACACAAGTCGGTGGGAGAATAGTTGATTAAGTGTCCCCATAACTTACAGTTATATAGCGCCTCTCATCCCAGAGGATCTCTAAGCACCAGATAGACTGATGTATGTGCCGCTGCACAGCTCCTATATATGTCATTTTCTACACCACCGCCTCGGGGGGGTGGAATGTTTATTGCCCTGTCATATAGTTACCCTCCAAACTGCCGTCATGGGTTAGACAGGAGGCAAAAAAGGAACTGTTCACTTCCTCGTCCTTCCAGGCTTTAGAAATCAACTACCCAGCAGGATTCAGAGAGGAATCTACCTGCCCTCTTGGGCAAAATTTCCTTGGTTTGTGAAATGCTAAAAATATTAGAGAATTCCTCATTTATTCTAAAGTTGGCAACTATAGAGCAGACATCGTGGTTAAGTTAGGATAAGATTGAAAATATATATTAACCAGGGTTGAAATGTTTTAGGGTCTACTCGAGTCATTCATTGTCTAGGAGAGAATCATTTTAAGGAAAGATCTCGCACTTACAAGCCGTTAGAACTATTCATGATAGCTCTGTTTTTTCACCGTTAGTAATAGATGGATTTCTTTGAAAGAAAAAATCAATTCTCACTTTTCCCCAGTCATCACTACAATTGTTTGATTATAATGCTGCTTTCAAACTTATTCTTACAGCTCTGACATATGTGTGGAACCAAAACCAAGTGAAATTCATGCAAGTTCAGTTCAGTTCAATACAATTCAATTCATTACAATTTAAATTCAAGCAAAACTACAAAGCCAATGCGATTCAATTTAACAACATCAATTTAATGGGAAGGACGATGTTGAATTGCTGAAACTGAATTATATCTCAAATGAGAACATGATATTGACTGCTACCTTGTTAGTTCTTTTAAGTTTGGATACTTACCCTACTGGGTGCCATGTGACGACCAGATTTCCCATCATTTCTCTCTATGGAAACCCCCTTTGTGCAGTACTGTATTAATTTATTTGTCACTAATTTGGGGTGAACCCACTATTTCTGTGCTAAGTCAACATCTGTGCCACTAGAACAAACAAGACCATTGGGATCTTGTGGCGTGATGCTATTATGTGGAGTTATTAAAATGTTCCAGAAGACGGTAAAATTCAATTTTAAAATTATGAATAAAAGGAAAACTTCCAATTAAAAAAACCCTCATAAAAAATTTAACACTCTTCTGGGGCCTACGAGGGCTATGTACCCCATATTAAAACACAGATGTCCAAAGTCATTAGATTGAGGCCAACAGTGGGTTTAAAGCTGGAATCAATGAAAACTGGGGCAGGGGGGACAAGAAATGCAAAATTGGATGAAAAAGATAGCATGACAATAAAATGTGTTCCTGATTGGAGTCAGAACTAAAGTACGGAATCTGGTCATAGGCATGGCAGAGGCTGCTAGATGTCTGGGTGTGTCTGTTCTTTCTTTTTCCCTTTTAGGAAGGGACTCCTCCTGCCCCACTCCATAGGTGCTATCAAGGAACTTGGCCCCATTTCCCAACCTCCCTTACTGCTTTTTATGGCCATGTGATCAGATTCTTGCTAATGGAATGGGGACAGAAGAATGAGACTTTTACAACATCGTTCTCTTAAAAGGAAAGTGCTGGCTTTCTCTTCCTCTCTCCCTGCCTCTCCCAACACCGCCCCCCCAACACACACAGACACTGGTGCTTGGATGTGATATTGCAGAACCAGCCTCAGCCAGGCAGCATCACCCTACAAGGACCTAGAGTGAGAGAGTAGAAGGATCCTGAGTTCCAGGGTTGAGCACCATGTCAATCTCCCTGCTTACCACCCTCTGTTATGTTAAATCTCTCTGTTGTTTGAGCCACAACAGTTTTGGGGTCTCATTGCTACAACCCCTTATTCTTCACCTGATACAGAAAGCGATAGCTTATGTTCTTGTTCCATTCACTCAACAATATGTTACGTACTTACTGTGTGCCAGGAATCAGAGAGGAAGGAATTTATTTGCAATTGCCTGTTCAGATGGTAGCAGAGCTGGAGCAAAACATGGGTCTTCTGGCTTCCAGCACAGTTCTCTTGCCTCTTCATGCTGCCTCCTTATCTAGCTCTGTGGCTAACGCTCCAACTGTTGCAATTAATTAGGGTAGGGCCTAGTGTTCCCCAAACTGACTGACCCCGTAGATTTCATGCTCACATGGCTGTTTGATCCTTGTTTGTGGTTTTACTTCTTAATTGGAAAAAGAGGGGTAGCCACAATCAAATTAGAAATGTTACTTAAGCAGAAGAAATGGTTTTCTCCTGCACTATAGGACCATCCCTACCTGCTGTGTGTGGGGGAATGTACTGGAAGTTCACAGTTTCTTGGGAAGTGACGTGCCAGCAGTAACCTTATTGGCGCAAGGCAGAAGTTGGAGTGCATAGTCAATATTCAGGTTGGGGCAGAAAGCAAGCTGGAGTTAACTTGTTTACCCCACCTGAGGGTTTCGAGATAGAATATGAAGAAGGAGAAAAGAAAACAGCAGAAAGCATGACTACATAATAGCTGCCCCCACCCCCCAACCCATTATTCTTTATCATGTCATCCTGTTTCAGTTTCCTTCAGGTGTTACCATGATCAGAAATTTTTGTCTTTGATTTTGTGCACATTCCATCATCCCTATAATAGGCATTTCCACGGCTGACTTACTGACCGTTGATTCTGTAGTGACCGGAATAAGTCAGGCTCTTAAAAATACCACCGAATGAATAAAAGAAATAAATGAATGACTAGGAATGTGACCACACAGAAAATGAGCTACATAAATCATGAAACATGACACCGTTCTGCTTCCTTGGTGACAATGTATAAATCATATTTTTCCAGTAAGGACAGAGAAAAAAACGTGAGAATTACCTCTTGGAGAGGAGCTAGCCCTGCAGAATAACCTCCCTCCTGCCCCGCTCAGAATTTTCATTGTTGTGTGCCCACGAGGTGGCCTGTGGCTGCTCCTTGCCGACCTCTACTGCAGGAGTGCAACTGGCCATGGACTCTGGAATCCGTTGCTGCGTATGCAGACGCCACGCCCCCTCCTCCAACCCAGGCTGGCACGGCAGGGGTACCGAGGCAGACCTGCTCCTCGCCAGCCAGCCGGGCCTCCTCTGACAGCTGACTCTGGCTTCTAGACTCCCTGGTGACTTTGACGAATCCTCCTGGACTGTTCTGTAGTCTAGGATGCGCCCACATCCACTTCCTTCCCTCTCTCTTCCCATCACAGCCTGATGGGGGCTCTCTCAGCCTTATCTGACCCCCTGTCTGACTGTTCTTAAGGATGTTTTTGCTACCAAATCCTTGCATATTTGATAAGGCGGAGTCTGATCCTTAGAGGACTCAGAAAAACACAACCTTAAGAACAGTCTGGTTGGCAGGTTGGCTCTCTCGAGGCACAATCCAATCTTGAATTCCACGCCCCCTCTTATAGAACCCCCAGCCATTTCGCCTGCCTTTCCCACATTCAGCCTCCAGTTTCAAACCCAGGGGCTTGCCTTATGCCTCAGAGGAAAGCAGAGGTATAAGGCAGGTGCTGTTAGTTCATACTCTAGCTATGGGAAGAGTAAATGTCGGGAAAGTTGAATGACAAAGCGAAGACCTAAAAAATCTCTTTCGAGTTCAAAGTCTTCCTCACCACAGGGGAGGATGTCAGCTTTGACAAGTGGCAGTGTGTTTATTGCATTTTTTGAAGGCAAAAGAAGAGAGGTTAAAGAATTCGAGTGGATAGTACCAGTTCTTGGAATGGTGGCTCTTAAACACACTGCTTCCTTGATTTCGTGTAATTACAGAAGTGGGGGTAACTGGGCAGGCCATGTTGAAAATGAGATTTCATAGTATGCCTTGGAAAAAGACAGATGTAAACAATTATTCCTCATGACTGGCTTTCCCAACCTGAAGCATTCTCTGGAGCTCTGTCAACCTAGCATGGCTCAGGGTTTTCCCTTTAATTAAAGTTGAAGACCATTTTATGGACCTGTAGCCTAACAAGAGGAAGTGTATGTATTATCTGTTGTTGTATAACAAATGACCCCTACATGTAGTGACTTAAAATCATAGACTTTTTAATCTCCTAGTTTTTGTGGGTCAGGAATCTACACTGTTTATCTGGTTTCTGGCTCAAGATCTCCTGTAGGCTGTAATCAAGTACCTTCTAGAGCACTGCCACTTGGAAACACAACTGGGAAAGGGTCCATTCTGAGTGGCTGCTGGTAAGATCCAGTTCCTTGTTGGCTCTTGTGCTGAGGGATTCAGTTTCTCAATGCATTTCCTTGCAGATGAGTCTTGTCATAGGGAAGTTAGCAATGGTGGCTTTGGGGATCAAGTGAGAGCACCAGAGACAGTGCACCAGAGAGACTAAAGTTGGAGCCTTTTTGTGACCTAGTCTTGGAAGTGATATCCATCCATCTAACATTGGCCATGTTCTCTTCATTAGGAGCAAGTTATTGGATGCAACTGACACTCACAGGGAAGAGATGACACAGAGTGTGCTTGCCAGTGGGGGCTCACTGGGAGCCAGTTCAGAAGCTCCCTACCATGCAAAGCACATCTGGCACCTCAATCTATATGACTTGAGGGCATAGGAAAGAAAGATATGGAAGACTGAAAAAATGTAACTGCATTGCAAGGGTATGATCCTACAGGGCTACCTTGGCTTCTGCAGAGGATGAATGGCTAGGTTTGCATTCAGTTGTGCTAGGCAGACTATAACTGACACTGACCTTGGATGTACATTGGAGACCCAAAGCAGCAGTTGCAAACCTAAGATTTCCTTGAGTTTTATGTATTGTCACAAAAGTTCACGTGGGTCTTATATTTTGTATAAAACCCTGTAACGTGTGCTTATTTATATACAAAAGTACAAAAACTACTTACCATGGAGTAAAATTGATTTTCCAAGATGAGGCACCATGTGGATTTAGTTTGAAGAGCCTGACTAAGATCTCAGAACAGTTCCCTTATGAGGGGTCAACTCTGCTGAGTCATCCATGCCATTTCCCCTGTCACATGGACAAGTTAACGGCTATCATCTGTTGAGAGGAAGAAAAAGAGATTTCTCAATGTCTGTTTGTTGCCAGTCAATTATTTATTTACTTAGGCTGCTTGACCTTGCTATTCAACCCCTACTCAACCTCGCTCATCCTTGGGTGGTCCATTCAATGACCATGTTAGACACCCACTTGCTCTTCCTTGAGCTTAGCCACTCTCTCACCTCAGGTGATGTGAGGTGTCATCACTTCTCTCAGTCTGGACCATGCTTTCCTGCCTTGTCTTCCCGAGTGATTTCTCCTCTCCCTTTACACTTCCTCTTTTTTAAATTTAATTTTTTTTTTTTTTTGCATAGAAGAATGGAAGTGTAGGCCAGATGTGTGAGGGGGTGAAAGGATTCACCAAAGACAGAGTGGGGAGCCGAACAGGCAGATCTACTGAGATACACTGCTGAGGGGAGCAGCAGGTGAGATAGGAGAGATCTGCTGTGCCTTGTCGGTCACTTCCTCTTAGGGAGTCGGGGATATCTCCAAGAAGCAGTGAGGTGGTATCTGAGTTAAGGATTGCACCTTCTCTGTGTTCACAGCCCATTCTCATGTGCCTTCATGGGAGTGTTCAGACAAATAAATCCACCCTGATTGACTGTATAACATCTCCCCCTCTCCTCCTTGGCATCTGGGCTGCTTTAGGGCACAGTCTCTTAACTTTTCTCCTGTGTACCCAGCTGTGGATGTGAAATACACACTGCTTGGTGGTTCATGGATGTTCAAAAATGGCTGTTGATTAAATCGTTGGTTCTCAGGCTTTTTAATCTTAGGATTTTTTATCCTCCTAAAATTTATTGATAATTCTGAAGAGCTTTTGTTTATGTGGGTTATGACTATATATATCTACCATATTAGGAAGTAAAGCTGAAAAAGGAAACATACTTATTAACATTTTGATTAAATCATTTTAAGCGGCAAGCCCATTATGTGTCAATGAAATCACATTTTTTAATAAAAATTTTTTTCCAAACAAAGAGCTTAATCAGAAGAATAGCACGGCTTTATATTTTGGCAAATCTCTTTAACATCTAGCTTAATGGAAGTCAGCTGGATTCTTATATCAGCTTCTGCATTTAATCTACTGTGAACTATTATTTTTAGTTGATGTACAGGAATAAAATTTGGCTTTATACAGATTGGTAGTTGGGAAAGGGAAAATATTTTAATAATTTTTTAAGGTAATTGTGGAGGTTCTTCTTCGATACTATACCAAAGTTTGCTCATTTTAGTGTCTTAAAGCTTATTTACAGTGGGGAATATAACACTTTATCAATTAACTTTTCAGAATAAAATCTAATGGTATGCTTGAAATCTGAATGGATCTTTTACCCATGCATGATTTTGTAACATCATGGAAAATGTGTATATCTTCTAAATATTGACGTTTCATTATATAATATGTAATATAATATATACTATGAAAAATTCTCATTTGCCAAAATCATCATTATCTCATCAGAAAACTCCTTTGGCATTTGTAATCTGTTAGGGTCATAGGGGTGGATATAATTCTAAAAATTCTAATTGTCAATTAAAAACATGAATTTTATCTTTAAAGATGTATACCATTGTTGCTTAAAGCATCATAGCTCCTTCCTTTTTTTTGATAAAATGCCCAATGTTTATGTTGAAATAACTGAATTTACTTGCCAGTCATCCTTCTGGGCTGAACTACTTTCTCCCCAGTTCATGTGTTGAAGCTGTCCACCCCCACACCTCAGAATATGACTCTATTTGGAGACAGGCAATTTAGTCAACATGAAGCCTTCACGATGGGCCTGAATCCCATATGACTTGTGTTGTTTATCTGAAGAAGAACTTTGGACACAGAGAGACCCAGGGATGAACACACACAGGCCACATGGGGACACAGTAGGAAAGTGGACACCTGCTGACTGCAGAGAGAGAGGCTCCTGGAGGAACCAGCCCTGGTGGTACTTTGCTCTTGGACGTCAAGCCTCCGAAACCATGAGAAGTAAATTCTGGGGTTGAAGAACCAATTGATTTTGCTATGGCTGTCTTAGCAAACTAATAGTCACTTAGCAAGAGACAAAGACTTTTTTTTTTAAAGATTTATTTATTTATGCACACAAGAGCTGGGGTACAGGCCAGAGTCGCAGGCGGTGAGAGGATTCACCAGAGACAGAGTGGGGAGCAGACCAGGCAGATCTACTGAAACACACTGCTGAGGGGAGCAGTGGGCAAGGCAGGAGAGGTCTGCTGTGCCATGTGGGTCCCCTGCCGGCAGCAGGGGTTGAACTTGTGCTGCTCTGGCTGCGGTTTGCTTCCATAGTGCGTTGCTTAACCCACTGCACCACCAGGGAGGCCCAAGAAACAAAGACTTTTGATGATGATTTGTGATAGACTTGACAGGCAGACATGGCAGAGGCCCCAACTCAAGTCAAAATACCAACAACACACAGATTCCAAGAAGGGCCGGAATGCTGCTTGCAGTCAGAACTGTGCTGATGGAGCAAGCCGGCGTGGGAGATTCCTCAGCAACTTCCTTAAAACCCCAGCACATAAGCCCTAGACATGAGCTCTCAGTGGCAAGCTGAATGATTCTGGTCGCAGGGAGCTTGCTTTCCTATCACTTAAAAACCTGAACTCACACCTTTTGGTCCTTGTCCTCAGTTTTCTTGGGTGTGAGACAAGGGCCTGGCCACAGTCATGGAACTCCCTCATGGTGTGAAGCTACAGTTCAACTGACTCATTTCTCAGATGAGGCGCCTGGGGATCACATCACATCCCACAGGTTGAGCTCCCTGTCCAAAAGAGTGCACCCCTCTCACCCCACTTCAAACCCAGGTTGGTGCCTGTGCTTCTGACTGGCTACATATTGGAAGTCTTGGAGAGGTTCCAGTGGCCCCCTCCTTGTACTTCAGATACTTACCCCAGATCCAGGTTCCCATTGTGCTTACCTGTACGTACGAATGATGGACTATAAATCCGCGTTTCCTACAGTCCCCTCCCTGAGTTAATTTGTTAGTGTTAACATGACTCACGGAACTGAGGAAACTCACTCAGCAGATTACTAATGTATTACAAAGGATATTAAAAGATATGAATTAACGGTTAGTTGAAGAGAAGCACAGGGAAGGTTTAGAACAAAAGAACTTCTGTCCTCCTCGAGTCTGGGGCCCTTTGCAGTGGACTCCCATCTGGTTCCCAAATCTGGAGACTCTCTGAACCCCTCCTTTGAGTTTTTATGGAGGCTCCATCATGTAATCATGATTCATTAAATTGTTGACGATTGATCACTGATTCAACCTCTAGCACCTCTCATCTCCCCTGAAATGAGGGGTAGGATAAAAAACCCCAACTCTCTCCCCTGGCAACCAACCCCCAGCTTTATGTACTTTCCAAAAGTTCTCTCATTAATATAAACTCAACTGTGGTGCAAAAGGCCACAGTTGGTGTGAATAACAAGACATTGATTTCACTTTTATGACTGAAGTGGTTTCAGGAACTGAAGACCAGAGGCCAAAATATAACAGAAGATGTTCCCATTGCTCTTATCATTCAGGAAATTCCAAGGGTTTTGAGAACTGTGAGCCAGAAACTTTGGACGGAAACCAAATATGTATGAGAAATAGATTTTGGTTATCTGAGTGACCAAATATTTATTTCTTATAAGTCACAATATTACAAGGGATCACATGGTGATTGCATCTTTTATCTTTTGAGGAACTTCCATACTGTTTTCCATAGTGATTGCACCGTTTTACTTTCCCAATAAAAGTGGCTGATGTTCCAATTATTCCACATTCTTGTGCCAACACTTGTTTATTTTGTCTGTCCTTTCTTCCCTCACTTTCTCCCTTGCTCCCTCCCTTCCTTCTTGTAGGTTTTAAATTTTAATTTAATTGTGGTTTTTAATTTTATTTTCCCCAATGATTGGTGATACTAAATATCTGTTCAACTTGTTGGCCACTTGTATATATTCTCTGGAGAATGTCTTTTCAAGTCCTTTGTCCATTTTGGATAGTTTATTTCATTGTTGTTGAGCTTTAGGAGTTTATTACATATTCTGGACATTAATATTTTTGGAAGTTGCTTTTTTACTCATTGATAGTTTTTTTGATGCACAAAATTCTTTAATTTTCATGAAGGCCTATTTGTTAATATTTATTTGATGACCCGTGTCATATTAAAACATCACTGTTAAATCCTGGATGGTAAAGTTTCTCTCATTTTCTTCTAAAGGTTTATAGCTTTAGGTCTTGGGCTCATTTTGAGTTGATTTTTTTATATTCAAGCTTAATTTTAATTATTTTTATACTGACTTGCCTATGGGTCACTAAATCTGAGTTGAAACTATTGAAGGTGTATGTAAAGTGCTTTTTGGCAGGCCAGACTTCTTGGTTCTGATGGACAGATAGTTCCTAAATGCAGGCACTCTCGTGTCCAGCTCTGGTTGTAATCAGACATAGCTGATCCCTAGCATCTCTAAAGGACCGAAGAAATTTAAAACATGTACTTCGATTACCTCAACATATCCGAACTCTTATATGTCAACTTGTGATCAACAGAAAAAAAATCAATATGATCCTTTACACCTTTAAGAAATATTAAGTGCTCCAGAGCCACACATGCAGCTCTACATGGTCACTTAGTCAAAGAATGGACACATGATACACACATAGTTACACACAAGTGATCGCAATCTTTGAATATTGAAAACTGAAGACACTTAAACGGGAGAAAAAGTTTATTTCTCATGTATGGGGAGGCCAAAGATAGTCAGGAAAAAGTAAATTTATGCTCTAGCTTGAATCTAGGAGTGGGATAGAGGCCTGAAGCTTCAAAGGGGGAAGAGGGTAATTCACGGGATGATAAGGTGTTTGATAATTGACTATTTGACTTGCCATGCAAGTCAAATAAAAAATTATGGGTTCACATGCACAGACGTCTTCCAATAAATAAAAAAAGCAATTGCAATCATATAAAAATTATTTCTGATCATATCTCTTATTTGGGGTAAGAACACCATACCTAAATTCTTCTAAGTAGTTAAGGGAGAAGCAGAAATTTCTCTTGAGGCAACAGGACCCCAACTGCCTTCAGCTCCCAGTGATCTATTTGTCAAAGTAACTCAATTGGGGAAGCTTGTTCTGACCTTGCCTACCTTGTGCCTACCTTGCTAGATGCTGGGAATAAAAGGTGGGAGTAAAATACCGATGATTGTTCAGACATCATGGGACTTCTAGTCTAGACAAAAAGAAAGGTTAATTAGAAAGGCACTAAGTACTCTGTGGTGGTATTTTGCAAGTGTATTAGTCTGCAGAGAATTTAAAAGCAATAATGACATGCATGGAAAGTTGGTCTGTTTTTTATTATCACCGGGCGCACACAATTCTAAACCTTGTCAGTGATAAAATATTCCTCACAGGAAGACTTTTAAGAACATTTGACCATTGCACAATGTGGTCATTAAGGAAGTTGACCACTCCCCTCGTGCAGTTGAAATTCTCTCTAAAACTATTAAAAGCTGACTATTAATTGGGAGCCTTTCAGGTAACATTAAAAATCACTTAGCACATTATTTTCTATGTAATATGTATAATGTACGGTATTGTCTAGAATCTAGAGAAAATCATACCGACAGCATAGTTACAGTACTGTATTATATTTATTGATACTATGAGTTTATGTTGTGTGTTTATGAATATGACACCTGTCAATATCTACATCAATATTGTCTCAGAAGATACAAAACATTGCAGATGTTACACGTACCACTAACATTAGACACCAAAAATGAAAAGATAATATGAAGAAATTACTATTTATTGGTGTAACAATTCCATGCATTGCTAATAAAGAGGAGCAATATGATTGCAATTGCTTTTTTTATTTATTGGAAGACGTCTGTGCATATGAACCCATGTAGTTCAGACCTGTGTTCAAGATTCCTGTGCCCCTCTCCATCCTGCCAAATTGGCATCTCAAGTGGAGTGGCTCAGTTAGGTCTTTGATTGTTTAAGGAGCAACCCAGATCCTATACATTGAGTGAAGTCCCCTTAGATTCATTGGTTCAAAGGTTGACCTTTGGAGAAAATCAAGTTCAGGTGAGTTCATGAGGGTGGGCCCCATGATGAGATTAGTGCCCTCAGAAGAAGAGTCACCAGAGAGCTTTTGAGATGGAGCTTCTGTGAGCCAAGAAGAAGATGCTTCAGGGGCCTCCCTGGTGGTGCAGTGGTTTAAGCAACACACTATGAAGCAAACCACAGCCACTGCAGCACGAGTTCAATCCCTGCCGCCGGCCAGGGAGGAGACCCACATGGCACAGCAGACCTCTCCTGCCTCGCCTGCTGCTGCCCTCAGCAGTGTGTTTCAGTCAGTCTGTCCGTTCTGCTCCCCACTCTGTCTGGTGAATCCTCTCACCTCCCGCGACTCTGGCCTGTACCCCAGCTCTTGTATGCATAAATAAATAAATCTTCTGAAAAAAAAAAAAAAAAAAAAAGAAGATGCTTCAGGTGAAACCTACCGTGCTGGCATCTTGAGCTTGGGCTTCCCAGCTCCAGAAGTGTAAGAAGATAAATGACAGTTGTTTAAGCTGTCCATTGTGTGGTATTTTGTATGGCAGTCAAAGATAATGGAGACATAAGGTGAGTCTAATGTCATCCAGGTTCGGAACTTCTTGACCTAGACCCGGAAGAGCTAATAGAGTTCTTCTTCCATGCTGCGTGGGAGGAGTTGGAGCCTTTGAGCCCTCGGAGGGAGTAAATATTCTGTTCATTACTGAGGTTTACTGAGGATAGCAGGGTGGAGGGGGAAGGGAGAGCAGTCACCGCGAGTGTTACATATTTGCCATCCAGTAACACTACAAGGTTTTAATAGTTTGTTCTTATTTCCTTGAATCCTCTTCTTTTGCATCCTAGCATTGTAATTTTGATAAAAGTTTTAGCAAATCCTCAAAGAACTTCACACTCTTCCTTAGGTTTACTCATGCTTCTTGCATTTCAGAAACAGATGCTGCAGAGCCAAGAGTTACTGTTTACATTTGCCCACCGGGCTTTTCCTTTTGGATTATCTTGTTTTTACATTCTTTCTCTTCAGAGTTTTGGAGCAAGCTTTGGATTGATTCATTAGTCATACATTCTAACTTTAAAACAAACAAATCTCTGGCATTAGAAATGAAGATCATTAAAATGTAATATGATTGCATTTTTTTCTTTGCCATCTATTCAGCTGTTATTTTTGAACATCTTCTAAGAGCCAGTCTGTTAAGAGACAAAGATAGAAGATTTATCTCCACCCTTGGGAAGTTCATAGTCAAACAGGAGAGCAGATCTCATATCAAATAATTAAATGTGTTAGTACTGTAGTAGGAGGTGCGAAGAGAGCATGCTGAAAGGAGAATCTGTGTCTATCTGAAGCGGATGATTGAGGGTTTTTTGGAGTGTTACTCATGCCCTTTTCCCTTGTGGATTCATTAACTCATTAACCAAATAAATATAAAACAGGCTCTGATCCAGGCATTTGGGTAAGTGAACAAACAAAGACTCCTGCTCTTGTTGAGTTTATATTGAAAAAGGGAGCCAAATGAAAACTAGATTGTGGCATCAGATAGGAATGAACATATCAGAATCTTAACTGATAAAATGAAATGAGACATTGTTTCTCCTTCCTACTAACCTCCTTCCCTTCATCCTCTTTAGAGGAGGTGTAACTTCTTCAACTTCAGGATTGACCTTAAGACAGGAGACCCTAGACTCTGACCCAGATGTGGTTACTACAGGTTTAGTCTAAGGGAAAGAACTTTTCCTAATTTCAACACTGAGAAGTTACTCGGGAGTGCAGCTATTGATGATGGTGATGGGGTAATAATGGTGGGTGGGTAGAGAGAAGCATAGATGTCCCCGTTCTTGCTTGGGGGAATGCAAGGAGAGGGGAAGGGAGCACCCCTTAGTTTAAATCTGGAAATGTGCAAAGATAAAGAATGAATTGTTTAGCAGGCTGATAAGGGGAGGAGGTTTCAGTTAAAGAAATAGCATCTGCTGAAGTCTATGTCCTGCAAGGTTGGTATTTTTAACCCCATTATATAGATGAGGGAGCTGCATCGGACATCTCTTGTCCTTGTGAGCCCAATTATTCTAGCTGTTGCTGCAGCAACCGCCTTGGCTTAGGTTTAACCTACCAAACCTCAGCTCGCCTAGGCAGGCCCTCACTTCTCTCTCTTCTGTTATGGAGGAAAAACATTTTCCCTGCCCTCTTACATTCTGTACTAGAAACCTGCAAATTTTACTAATAAAAGACAGATTAACAGGAGAAAAAGTTTATTTGTATGTGGACGATAACAAAAGAAGTAGCTAGCTTTATTTTTTTTTAAAGATTTTGTTTATTTATGCATACAAGCACTGGGGTACAGGCAAGGTGCGGTTGGTGAGAGGATCCACCAGAGACAGAGCAGGGAGCAGAACAGGCAGACTGACTGAAACACACTGCTGAGGGGAGCAGCAGGCAAGACAGGAGAGGTCTGCCGCCATGTGGGTCAGCTCCCTGGCCAGGGGCAGGGATCGAACTCATGTTGCAGTGGCTGCAGTTTGCTTCATAGCGCCTTGCTTAACCCACTGCACCACCAGTGAGGGCTCATAGCTAGCTTTTTAAATGGTTAAAATCTGATGTAGTAGGGAGAAGGGGAGGGAGAAAGGTCTTTGAGAGGAACAAATAGATTTTTTAGGAAAAGCGAATGGCTTTTTAGTAGACTAGGAGATAAGGAGGTTTGTGATGTTTGTTTGTGCAGGTGTGAGTGGTCTTTCTGTCTTCTTATGGCCGTGACGCTCTACTTGAGAGGGAATTCATCGAGTCTCATTTCCCAGGTGTTGCTGCTTTTCGTCAGATAGGGGAGCTCAGAGGGGGACTCTTTATCTGTTGAGTCTCAGCTCAATATAATCCTTGTGGCAAAGTCGCATATTTTAGGGTGGCACGTTTGGACCCCTTTCATTGCTTTAGGACTTCTCTAATACCGCTGCTTATGAAATTTGTAGTAACCCATCTGGCACTTGGGTATGCATGATCTGAGAGTGGACAATGGTTGAGTAGACAATGGAGCCCCAGAGGGCTCTGTACATTGGACTCTTTTTCTCTTTTTAAGATTTATTTGTTTATGAATACAAGAACTGGGGTACAGACTAGAGGTGTGTGTGTGGGGGGGCGGTGAGAAGAGTCACCAGAGACAGAATGGGGAACAGAACAGGCAGATCTATTGAAATACACTGCTGAGGGGAGCAGCGGGTGAGGCAGGCGAGGTCTGCTGCACCGTGTGGGTCTCCTCCCTGGCTGGGGATCGAACTCGGCTGCAGAGGTCGCAGCTGCTTAATAGTGCATTGCTTAACCCATTGTGCCACCAGGGAGGTACATTGGACCTCCCTGTACATTGGACTCTTATAATGACTTCCCTTCTTTTCCTGGTGACCTTCCCAATTGAAAGAAGCTAGTCCTTTCCCTAGGTCATTTCTAAAACCACATGCACAAAAGCCATTGGCCAGGGCTTGTTTTGTGGGGGAATCCTAGCTAAGACAGGACTTAGTGCTTCTGGAATGGTGGATGGAATGGTGCCAAGATGCTACACAGATAACATACAGTAGAAAAGAACTTCAGACCCAGGTTTTATTCGAAAACGATCCATTTTTCCTCCTGCTAGGATATCTTCTCTGCCAATTTTTAGCTGCAAAACTACATTCAGATGCATTGTTTGCATCTTCTAGGCCAATAGATAAAATAAAGTGGTAGTGAAAAAAACAAGGTATTCTGTAAAGTTTGACAAACTGAAATATATCTGTTTCTTTGGGGGAGTTTTGAGAGTCATTGCCATCAATAGTTAAATTTGGAAAATGTTTCAAAATACCAGCTCTGGAATGGTTTCCTTAGAATTATTTGATTTGGGATCTATTTCATGTGGTTTTTATAACATGTTAGTGGTTTTTTAAGACAGTGTAAGTCTGTTTGGTTTCAAGCTTTTTTTTTTTTTTTTAAACCAGACCACTTAAGCAAAATATTTTTGTAATATTTTTATACTATTTAAAATTTAAAGAATCCTTAATCCAAACAATTCAAACCTCCTTAGAAACCTATTTATCTAAGTTCCAAGATTACTGCATGTTTCATACTACTTAACTTCAAAACATTTCTCAAAATAGCTTGGATCTCAGATAGATTTCAAAGCTGTATACTTTTGAAATGGCTCATCTAAATAACATGCAAGAATATATGGACCATTTTATTGCCTCAAAACATGGGTTTCCTATCTATAAATTTGGGCCTATGCAATAAGTTCACATTATTGCAAAATCAGTTGCATATTTTTCTAATTAAAACATCTGTGTAATGTGCAAATGGATTCAAATATTTTCTTTATAAATAATATGGAAACTATTTTGCAAAATCTTCACCCCAGAACCCCCCTTGTCCATCCCTTAGGATTCTGACCATGTGGATGGTGCATCCCTGGCTGAAGCTAGCACTTTGTGGGTTTGCCTCATGCTTACTCTTTTACTAGCATTATTGCTTGTAACTCTCACAACAATGCTGTGAGGTAGCAGCTACTATGATCTCATTTAATAAAGACCACCCAGGGTCAAAAATAGTTTTTAAAATGTATTTACTTTTTTGTTATTGCATATCACGAAGGCTTTATTTTATTTAAAGATTGATTTATTTATGCATACAAGAACTGGGGTACAGGCCTGAGGTATGGGGGGTGAGAGGAGTCACCAGAGACACAGTGGGGAGCAGAACAGGTGGATCTACTGAAACACACTGCTGAGGGGAGCGACGGGGGAGACAGGAGGGTTCTGCAGCGCCATGTGGGTCAGCTCCCAGGCCTGGATCAAATTTGAGTTGCAGTGGCTGCAGATAGCTTGATAGTGCTGAGACTTAACCCTTTGAGTCCCAGGGGGTTCCAATTAAGGTTTCACTCATAGGTGGACTATAAAGAAACAACACAAAGGAACAGACAAAAGTAAACAAAAAAAGCCTAGAGATGTCCCTGAAAAACTGAGGCCATGAGAAGGGGAGGAGGAGAATGGGGATCCAGGCGGAGGGGCCCAAGGGACTGTGGTGGAGAAAAAGCTTTAAGTAATGTACCTGAAATCTTGAGGTTACTAAAGGGCAGGACATATTTCAAGCCTGGTCTGTTTGACTTTATTTCTCATTTCCTCATAGGGTAGATCCTACCTACTGAACCACTCTTTTATATTTCCTGTTTCCTAGTCTGTTTCTCAATCAAAGAATAACCACAAACTACAAGCAGTGGCCAGATTTATTACAAATAATTTTCCACCAATGACAAATGCTGATATGAGCTAGTGATTTAAGTTGAGACTTTAGATTAAGGACTATCTGTAAAGTAAATCACTTCCACACATTTCTATTCATTTATGATTCTTGAGTGAGATCAAAGGGGTGGAGGTGTAATTAAAGAATAAGAAATTACCTAATCCATATGAAAGTAAGGATCTTTATATAGCAGCCTCGAGGATGACAATGGTCCTTGATCAAGAATGGAGTGTTCTCTTTTTATATGGTGAACTTAGGCTGGTGCTAAAGGTGAGTAATCTGGAAGCATATTGCTCAGCAGTGCTGGTCCCAGAGGGACGGAATTAGAGAGGATGAGGGTTAGGAGTGAGGCTGGGGGTTGGGGAAATGACACATCGGGCAGAGTAACGGAAAGGACTATAATTGATACTTGAACAACTCAGTGGGGTCAGGAGCACAGACCTGGGATGCAGTCAAAAATCTGTAACATATTGTCAGCCCTTGTTATTCAGCTGCTTCTGTGCTGGGGATTCAGCTGACATCCACAAGTAGGATGAAACAGTGAATGCAGAATACTGGGGGTAGGAAAACTGTGTGTATAAGTAGCCCCTTGCAGTCAGAAGTCCTACTGTTATGTTCCAGAGTGAACTGTAACATTTTTCTATGAAAGATAACCTAAGTTGGGAATAATAGCAAAAATAAAATGTTGCTCTTTCTCCTTACAGGATGACTGTGAAATTGATGTCTGGAAATGTGAATGGGTGTATTCAACTTCAACAGCGAAGAGCTGGGCAATAGAGAGAGTTATGAGGTGTGTCTCTAACTCACATTCATAGACAAAAGCAAAAATGTTCTAGAATATTTCATTAGCTCTGGGTGCCAGAGAGCAGAGTTGAAGCTTGCTGGAGCTCTTCCCAGCCTCCCACCCAATCAAAATGAACTTGTCTCAGGACTATTGACTCCTGGGAGGGGTGATGGATCCTGGAATAAGACCAATTTCTCTGGTCTCAGGTGGGGTAGTACAGAAGGTGATTGCAGTGCAAAGCAGGAGTTACTGTCACAGACTTGAAGACCAGAGGCGGACTGGGAACACTGGTTGGTTTCTGCACGGGACATTCCCCAAAAGTCTTAGTGACAGCCTACTGCAGAAAGTCATTTGTTGTGAATCCATTACATTTGGCCCTTGTAGACCAGAAAAGAATTGTCGTGGCTCCCAAATCAGGTCCTAGTTAAAATAATTTGTCATGGACAGATATGTGCTGACTGCTGTTTAGGACTCATCTACTAGAATTAAGCCATTTTGCCTTTAATTTGATATAAACCTATTAACGTTAAATGAAGAATTAAGACAATTATCTAAATAATTTAGTCTTCAGATATAGTTTTCCCTGAAAAATGAATCTAATTAAGGCAAATCATTTTTTTTTAAATTTGCATTTCCCCCCAAACTGCTTTTAGGTTTTGTTAATAAAAGTAGTGGCTGTGGAGAGGAAATGCTACTCAGCTAGGAGTATATAATAATTTAAAAATAATAATTTAACAAAGAAAATGGATGACTGCATTTCTGCATTTAGGGGAAGGACTAATTCACTTTATTTAATTTCACTATATTTATATTTAATTTCACTTTAGAAGTGGGGGACTCTTGTGAAGGAGATCACTTTGGATGGCCTTGATGAACCTTTCGGATTGAGAAAGGTAAGATACTCCCTCACCTTTCGCTCCCAGCTGAATTTGGATGAACAAGCATCACTTGTTGTGGAGATAAAGTCCTAAGAATTAGGGATCATAGCTAGCACAGAGGAGAGAAGAAAGGCCCAACTATGAAAATGGCATCCCCTGCTGAGGGGAATCCCCAACAGCAGCGACAGATTTTAGGAGAGAAATGCTAAATACTAATGATTGCAAGAGATGATTGCCTATCGTTTTGTATGGGAAATACAGAAAACAAAGTGATACAGTCTAGAAGTCGCCTAACAATGGGTTCAGGAGCCACACTGCCTTTGCTTGAACCTCAGGTTCAGCACTTCTGGCTGCATGAAGGGCTCCTCGCACCCCGTTTTCTAGATGCAGATCAGGACAGGGTTGTGGGCACCTGTGGAGTCGTGGATGAAATAACCGAGTTTGCATCTGTAAAAGATTAAGACGAGCCTTTAGCTGCTAGTGAAGATCTCATAAACAACACGGTCATATTATTACAATTCAGTATGTTCAGGGTGTTTCTCTTAATTCCACTTTTCTCAGCAGCTCTCCATTTTTTGGGATCCTTTTTGAAGTAAATCTCATCAGAACATTGTTTTCCTTCTCTGTCTTTAACTTCTCTCCTCACATTCTCCCATGAAGCAGTGTTTCTCAGACTTTCTTTTCCGTTACTGTCCCCCAGGAATGGGCATTTTTTAATTGCCTTTCCCTACCCCTGATATCTTAATAGCACAGATACACCATGTACCATATGTTTATCTGTGCACTATATATGAAAAGCAAGACTTTTTCGTCTCCCCCAAATCAGTTTTCCCTCCTTGGAAATTTTATTTCCTCCACTGAAAAAGTGTATTTTAAATGTACTCCACTTCTTTTGCCCCCACTACCGGAAAAAGATCACTGACTTCCATGTTGAATGGACCTCAGTGGTCAGTTCTCAGTTCCCATCTTGTAAGTCCTCTCAGTAACATTGGCTTAAATGATATCCCTTATCGCCTCAATACACTTTCTTTTTAGCTTCTGGTACATCCTATGCTCTTAGTTTTTCTCCTGTCTCATTGGTTGGCCCTCAGTTCCTTGTTGGTTTCTCTCATCTTCTTTTTTCTTAATGTTGAAGGGACCCAGAATTCTGTCCTTGATTCTCTTTTCATCTATACTTGCTCCCTTGGCAATCTCAGGTGATATCCTGGCTGTCAGTTAATCCATGTACAAATGACTCTCCATTTTACGTCTCTACCAAACATCTCTCCTGAACTCCAGACACTTGTAACACATGCTTCCTTGATTTTGCCACTTCACTGTTTAATGAGCCCTACCCCTCATTAACATGTCTAAGATTTAACTCTCTAAAATTCTTCTGCAAAATGGCACTATCCAAGGTCACCTTTCTTATTTTTCTCACATGCTTCCAATCTATTATAAAATTCTGATATCAAAGTAATTCAGAATGCACCTTTCTGTATTTATCCAAATGAGCTGAAAAAATTTATGTCTGCACAGAAACCAGCATAGAGATGCTTACAGCAACTTTATTCATAATTGCCCGAAGTTGGAAGCAACTAAGATGTCCTTCAGTAGGTGAATGAATAAATAAACTGTGATATGTACAGACAATAGAACATTATTCAACACTAAAAATAAATGAGCCATCAAACCATGAGAAGACATAGAGGAATCTTAAATGTATATTACTAAGCAAGAGAAGTCAATCTTAAGAGGCTAGCTACTCTATGAATCCAACTATGTGACATTCTGGAAAAGGCAAAGCTATAGAAACAAATGTATCAGTGGTTGCCAAGATTTGGGGGAAGGAGGGGTAAATACAGAGAGCACAGAGAACTTTCAGGACAGTGAAATTATCCTTAGGGAATACATGTCTTTTCTCGTTTGCTCAGACCCTTAAAATGGTTCACTCATACCAAGAGTGAACCATCATGTCAACTGTGGACTTTGGGCGATTGTGATAGGTTAATAAAAGTTCATAGGTTATTCCTAGGTACGGGATGTTGATAGAGGTCTATTTGGGAACTCTCTATACTTTCAATTTTGCTATGAACCAAAAACTGCTCTTGAAAGCAAAATCTATAAAAATAATCTAGAATCTTCTACTATCTTAATGCAAGCCACCATCTCACTGTCCTGAATCACCACTATCATTTTCTGACTGAATCCTGTGGGGCCCTATCTTCTAGTCTGTGTTTAACCTTGCTACTCCAGGGTTCCTGCTAGAATACATTACTCCTCTGGGTGGGCTCCCCATCCTACTCATAGAAAACCCCGAATCCTGTTTCTGGCCTTCTGGGCTCTGCCTTTTGAACCCTGTCCACGTCCTTCCCTTCTTGTTCACGCTGCTCCAGCCTCACTGGCCTGTTTATTGTTCCCCTAACACACAAGGCTCCTTCCTGCCTCTTGGTCCGTTCGCGGTCCCTGGACGCTCTCCTCCCGCACATACATCCTCATGGCTGCGCCTCCAATGCTTCCTTCTCTGTAAGGCCTTCTTGTCCACTGATTTAAAACTAAGACCTCCCGTCCCTTATTTGCTTTATTTTTTTCCATAACACTAAATATATTGTTTCTTAATGTACTTAATACTGTGTATATTCTGAAATTTCTTACCATAACTGTGTTGTTTACTTACTTTTTCATTTGTTATTTTGTCTATGCTTGACAAAATAACAGGCCCATGATGACAGTGATTTTTGCCTATTTTGTTCAAGGATATACCCCAACTACCTAAAACAATGCTTGGCACACAATAGGTGCTCAATTAGAATTTGCTGGATAGATGAGAGTCTCTCTACCAGATTCCAGGTGCTTTTGTGTAGTGCAGGTTTACAGGGATGTCCCATGTATATAAACAAGCATATGAGATTAAAATTTAAGCCAGTTGTTTCTTTAATTTTTTTTAAAGATTTATTTATTTATGCATACAAGAGTTGGGGTACAGGCCAGAGTTTCAGGAGGTGAGAGGATTCACCAGAGACAGAGTGGGGAGCAGATCAGGCAGATTGACTGAAATACACTTCTGTGGGGAGCAGTGGGCAAGGCAGGAGAGGTCTGCTGCACCATGTGGGTCCCCTCCCTGGATGGGGATCGAACTTGTGCTGCTGTGTAGCAGATGCTTCACAGTGCTGGGCTCAACCCACTGTGCCACCAGGGAGGCCCCTAAGCTAGTTCTTATGCTTCACCGTGCTGTTATTTTGTAGCTTATGCTTTGCAGTGAGTTTGCCCCACAGGGTGTTCAGCGGTGCTTAGGTGGACAGAAGGATGGGGTGTTCAGTGTGTGGTAAGTGGCACAGAGAGAAAACAACATTCAAAAGATGTGAGTCATGGAGTGGAGAAAAATAATTCAACAGAAACATAAAATCGGCATAAGAGGTGACTGGAAGAAGCACATGACCCCAAAGAATCCTCTGTGTTTTCTGAGTAATTGCATATTCTGATCATCTGTTCATTACCTATTCAATTTGAATGATAAATGAAAGAGACACCATCCTAGTATTGTTGGAAGACAGCAGATCTAGACAGCCATCGTCTTGGGAAGGAAAGACTTGCTCTGATTCTTCATTTCATTAAGCTGACGTCAACATAACCTGGGTCAAACTCTCAGATAACTGGTGTCTAGGTTTCTGTTTTCTTCTATGGCTTTTATGAGACCATCTCAGTTCTGGTGGCTGGGATCAAAAGTGTGGGTGGGAGAAGATGGAAGACGGAGGGATTGGCTAAAATCCTTCGCGATCTAGGCTCAACTTTTTGTCAAGATGCAGTGATTGAAAACACAAGGACTCAGATTCCAAGGCAGGGCTGGCCTTTTCTATGGGTTTTACAGCAGTGCAAGTATGCTTCCTTCTGGCTGAGATGCCTGGGACTGCAGGTCTGGAACATGTATTAGTGGAGTAATGTCTGGGGAAAACAGGACAATAACATGGAAACACTGACTGCTATGGCAACAGCTGGAATAATAAACAATTCCACTCCCCTCCCCCACCCCCTACCCCCAGAGAAATCACAGAGTTTAGCCTTGTGGTAACATTCAGAAGGGAAATAAGTAATACCAAGTTAGATCTCGTGTTTGGCTTCATTTTTTTCCCTCCTGGATGAAGGATTTGGTAAGGGCTTTGTTGGGAAAACTGAGGCAATTATATGTCATTTGAAACCTCATGTGCCTTTCTGGAAAAAAAAATTAAAGTAACTGAGAATGTATGAATTGAAAAGTCAAAATCACCCTTTCCCCTTGTCTTTATTATCCTTCTAAGGGTAACCACTACTATATGTACCATCACAAGATTCCTGTATATATACAAGTGTCTAGCTAACTGGTTTGCTTTTCTGACTTGTTTGTTGCTGAATGGGGACATTTGGTTAGATGCTTTGAGTAGTGAGTATAATTCTAAACCCACTGCTGACTTCCTATGTATACTAATATTATCCCTTTTTGACCTGTGAAGACATCTCAGTTGGTCTGATAGCTTTTTGATCACTGAAAGGTATCTGAAAGTCCAGTGTAAATTAAAACTTTAATTTCTCATCTAATTCAGTTTCTTTCCCCACCACCCCTCACCTCAGTCCAATGATGGTCTTATGGGGAAGGTGGGATGGTGGTGATATGATCTATTCTTTCTAACTTCTTGCACCCTGATGTCCTTTGTGGCTTTTGGCTCCTTTTTCTTGATGGCAGTTGACTAAGAGCTGGGACAGAGTTGAAACAAGTAAGTGTCGCTCTTGGGGAGGCACTGTGGCAGATAAGAGATGAGCTTTGGGAATACAGCTCTTCTAAGGGATGACCTTAATGGTAGACAGACTAGGGAAGAGGAAGGAAGAAGACAAGGATCAAATGACCCTTCAATTTCTGACCCACGACCAGAATGGGAGGGATGAGGCTGGTGATGGATGGAAACAGTATTTGGGAATGTGCCCCAAGAGTGGCATGTGGATTTCCCCTCAAAGAAAACCTTTTGTCTGGAGGCTTATGCTCATCTTTGGTAGCTTGGACACTAGAAGAGCCCCCTACACTCTGGTCATTGAGTTCCTAAACCCAAGCCTCACTGGTCACCATCTAGATGGCCAACCACCTGTAGGCATCTTCCTGGGGCTACTGTCTGGTGCTGCCTGAATGTTTGGCTGGATAGAGGAGTGATGGATAAACAGAATCACTAGAATTTCAGTGAGGTGAATAGTCTGGCTCCCCACTTGTCAAATGGAAGACTGATCTGAATGACACTGCGGCCAGTGAGGTGGGACGCTGAGACCAGTGAGCGTCGTGACCTGTTCTTTTGTGAGGGGTTATCAGTCCCGGCATCAAGCAAAGAAAGACTTCTGCCCCAGACTCCTCAGGCTCCAGTGACGTCTTGGACTTGAGGTAAGTCTTTACCTTCCACTTATGCATGCCTATGCACTGCTTCTCTAACTGGCCAAGTCTTTCTGAATGCTTTTTCTTCCAATGACTGAAAAAATGGAGTGATGTTTATGGAGGCGCTTACCCTTATGGCTCTGACTTTCTAGGAATCTCAACACAATATGTGGAAACCTGAGTTTATAGGAAAAGGTGAACTGTGTCACAGTTCCATTAGGGCAGTCTTTCCATTAGGAGTCCATATCTGTCATGCAGTAGTCTTTGGTGTGCCAGAGGCTGTTCAAAGACCTTAACGTCTTCCTATTCACATCAGTAGACATGGCTGCCCTAGGGGAGTGCTTTCAGTTCCATTGGCTACACTGCCTGCTTCTTCTGCACACCCTTATTCCAGCACACTCTTGGTTCCTCTCTTATTGCTTCGACCCTTTTTTTTTTGACTTTCCTTTTTCTGGTAAATCCATGTTGATGGTTTCTTGTTTTGAAATTTTGTTTTTTTTTTTAAAGATTTATTTATTTATGCATACAAGCACTGAGGTATAGGTCAGAGGTGTGTGGGGGGTGAGAGGATTCACCACAGACAGAGCGGGGAGCAGAACAGGCAGATCAACGAAAGTACACTGCTGAGGGGAGCAGCGGGCACAGCAGGAGAGGTCTGCCGCACCATGTGGGTCCCCTCCCTGGCCGGCAGCAGGGATCCAACTCATGCTGCAGTGGCTGCGGTTTGCTTCATAGTGCGTTGCTTAACCCACTGCGCCACCAGGGAGGCCCTTGTTTTGAAATTTTGATTCATTTCATTTATCATGGCATTCCCCATTCTCTCTGAGACTATACACAAAGGCTCATGGATAGTTCTTAACTGGACTCTCAAAAGCTCGGAATCCAAGTGTCCCACAGAGGGACAAGTACACCACAGCACTTGTCCGTGTTTTTCTGCTTGACCAAACTTTGGAGGGTGACAGTTGATAGTCAAGTGACCGATAGCTCTGAGGGACTGAGAATCAATCTGAGACTCTGTGAGGTGATGGAAATAGTGGCTCTTACTCCAACGGAGGATTTAGTAGAGATAGAACATGCACACCAGAGGTCCTGCGCCATCTTGGAGAATTCATTTGCCTCACGTTTTGCTAAGATTTAAGAGGTGAGGGATTTGATGACCAAATATACAATCATAGCAGCCAACAGAATTTTGGAACTGGAAAGGGACTGGAGAGGTCCTGGTTGATATTCTGTTCCAATATTAAGCTATGATTCCTTCGTGTTCTCCTAGTATATGCAGGATATTCCTGTCATTATAAAAAAAAGTTTTAAAAATCAGACTGCACTTCAGGGGCCAATGGATGTGGTGGTAAGATGATTGAATGGAATGCTGATTCTGCATCCTCATGCCAAGCCACCCTTCTAATTCAACAACTTGGAAAAGATAGAAGCTATACAGTAGCTATAGAGGGAAGGTTGTACCTGGTTAGTCACTTCAAATTGGTTAGCACAGTTCTCAGCTGCTACCACTCTCCATTTTAACCTGGGCTTAATTTCTTCCACTTTATTATAAAGGCTCATCTGGGAGAGAAAAATGAATTTACCAACCCAGAGAGACCGCTTTGGAAGAGAAGCTTTGTTATTCACACAGAGAGAATTGTTTTCATTTAGGAAACCCAGCCTGGCCTTTTAGAGGGCAGGATCCATGTCACCATTTTGTCACTGTTCTTCCTGGCATACATCAGGAGGCAGCATCAAGGATGAACAGGTCAGTCTAGGGCTGACCCCCACTATCCATCATGGCTGCTCGTGGGGCTGAGACGCCATCTTTGATGAGCAGAGTCACTGTGTCTACTCTGTATTTGCCACATGCCATCCTGCTCTATATTATTCTAAGCTTTACTCTTTTTCTTTCTGTTCTCATTTAACATGGTTTTTGAGAGCTATCCTTATTCTTGGATGGAAATTATGACTTCTAACTACTGCACACTATTTACCAAACTTTCTAGACAAACCTATATCTAGGTTGCCTCCAACAACTAACTCTAATCCCTCGCTGTTACCTCACTCAAAATATAGCCTATTTGTCTTCTTCTGAAATGCATTTCTTCTCTTTTCCTATTTACTTGTGTGGTTTCAAGCATTAATTAGTTGCTTGCTTAACTAGTTTGTAAGTCTCCCTAGAGTAGGTAATAATAGTAACTTCCTCTTAGGGTGGTTGTGGGATAGATGAGTTTATGTGTATAAAGTGCTTAAGCACATTATCTGGCAAGCAGAAAATTCTCAGTAGATGGGATAAGCCCCCCAGAGCCTATACCACATTAGACTTTAATAAATACCAATTACAATAATGAATGTTTGATTACCTCTGGGGATCTTGGGTCTTCTTTTCCCATAAAGATAGGCCCCAGAACATTTGAAACATGAGGTATTCAGGAAATAGTAATTACGAGTTACCATTAATCCTCCTACATTATTCCCCTTTTACAGATGATAAAACTGAAACTCAGAGAGGTTATGCATCTTGCTTATAACTCTTCAGTGTGGTTGGTGGCAGAACTGGGGCTTACACCCTGGCCTAACTCCAGTGCTCTTGTTTTTAACTACTCTGCTATATTGCTACTCCTGGGGATGCATCCTTAGATTATTACTATTTCAGCAACAATAGTTTTTACTTCCTCTCTGTGTGGATAACAGAGCATTTCATGTTTACTGAGACCTAATGTGTCAGTTCCTATCAGTTCCATTTTTTGGGTACGTTTGTGCAAATAGCTGAAAGGTGCTCCCTTTAGGTGGCCACAACTATAGGCACATGACCTGGTCAGTAGAACTGGCCTGGATACTGACCACCCTAATCTGGGCACCTGTGGGCAATGCACAGACTGCCCAAGTGTAGGCTGCATGCTGGGAACTTGCTGGTTTCGCCAGTACCAAGCCACTGAGTCTCCTCACTGCCGTCTATGGGACAAGTCTGGCTCCATGCAACAGATGAGAGACTGATGTCAGGGTTGTGACATTTCCAAGGCTACATGGGTCTCCAGATCCAATGTTTAAATTGAGAGTCTTTGACTTCAAATCCAGAGGCTGATTTAGTAGAAAGCAAAGCGATTTAGTGGGGTCACTCTGGAAGAAAGACTAGCCTGAAATTCTAGTATCCTTATGCAGACCTGCCACATCAGACACCAGCTGCCCTGATGATGCTCATGCTTTGGTGTAGCTGTCCCTTGGGGGAGGGGTGCCCTGGAGGGTGCCCCGGATTTAGTGGGGTCACTCTGGAAGAAAGACTGGCCTGAAATTCTGGTATCCTTATGCAGACCTGCCACATCAGACACCAGCTGCCCTGATGATGCTCATGCTTTGGCGTAGCTGTCCCTTGGGGGAGGGGTGCCCAGGAGTTCTGGAGGAGACAGTTCCAGTGAGCTGGGGCTGTGGCGTGGGGCAGCCCATGCCAGGATATTACAAGCCCCCCGGAACACACACAGATTCAGGCTCTTCAGCTCAGGGACTCGTACATCTGGCTGCTCTCCAGGGTGGCACAGGTCAGCCAGAAGCCCAGAGTTTTGCAGCGGCTGAGCGGCACGGGCTGGGAGACGGCTGGGGCTGGGACTCAGGTGCTGGCTCTGGAGACAGCCAGGCTGGTGGTGTTGCCAGTGGGTGCCATTTCCGAGCCAGCCGCTCAGAGCTTAGGTGTTTCTCTTTCCTTCCCTAGTCTCCTGTGACTTTGCTAGCTCCTCGGAGACTGAGGTTAGGACCTTCCCAAAGTGTCTTCAAAGTCCCAAAGTCATATCAGGCCTCTCCTTTCAATATGTGGTTCTGAAGAATCATTATCTGGAGACATCTCCATCTGCAAGGATGGGAATGACCTAAGTGTTCACGGATGTGTGGCTAGATAAATAGGGTCCATCTGCACTAACCTATAATGCAATGTTTATTATTTATCCTTCAGAAAGAAGGGAATTCTGTGTCATTTGTGAAAGCATGGGTTGCCTGGAGGAAGAAGCCAGGGAAAGATAAATGTCTTGTAACTGGAATCTTCAAAAAGAATTTTCAAGCTAATAGAAACAGAGGAAGGGGTTGGAGGTGAGAGAAGTAGGGAGTTTTGGTAAAAGGTACAGGCTTTCTGCTCCAAGATGAGCGAGGTCTGAGGACCTAACATATAACATAGGGACGGTAGTAGATAACATTGTTTTGAGTTGTTGAATTTGCTAAAATAATAGGACGCCAATGTTTTTACCAAAATAAATAAAAATGTGAGGTGATGGATGTGCTATGATAATGAACTTGATGGGGGAATTCTTTCACTCTGTGTAGCCGTATCAAAGCGCCATGCTGTATGCTTGAGCTATCTTACAGTTTTACTTGTCACATCTCAATAAAGCTGGGGAAAAAAGGAATTGTGTTCTAAAGCACTCGGGATTTTTCTGACAGTGAAGGAGAAATATATTTAGATGGGCTCTTCTAGGTATTACCTCTTTGTAGGTATTTCTTCCTTCCATTCTGGAGACATTTCGCCCCTCAACTGTAGTTGCTGGAAATATTGTAGTAATATTTCGCATTTAAAGAGAAACAGATTGATAAATATGCATTTACAATCTTGTGTAATAAGTGCTAACATAGGTACCACAACACTCTCGAATCGGAGAAGGCTTTCTGGAGGATGTGATATATAACCCGGGTCTTGAAAGAGAAGTTAAAAGTGGAATGGGAAGTTTCAGGTGGAAGAAGCGGTCTGTGTGAAGGCCCAAGCAAGGCTGTTTGAAAACAGAGGGGTTGGAAAACAAAAGACCGCATGGGTTTTTTAAAATCCACATTTTTTTAGACACTTAAACTTCATACTGGGGCAGCTGGGGGGATGGGAGGGACTTGAACAAAGGACTGACCTGCTCTGAGTTGAGAAAGAGGACCTCGATCTGCTGGAGAAGGAAATGGGGGTTAGGGGCAGAGACCTCAGGCCGGGGTGGGGGAGTGGGAGAGGGGGGTGCTAGTTAGACCAGTTAGAAGGCTGTGCAGTCATGATTATTTAAGGAAATGTAAAACCTAAGCCTGTGCCCCTCTCTGTCCACCCCGAGGAGTGACCTCTGGAACCGCTTGCCCCGAGCCAGGTGAGAGCCTGCCTCCCTGGCTCCCAGGCCGGCGCTGACCTCTGTCTCCCTATCCTCCTTCCTTCCAAGAATCAGGCCTTTCGTGCTGCAGCTAATCTTTACTCCCAGCATCCCGATGGCTTCCAGCCTGATCACCTCATTTTCTTCTGTGCCCTTTAGCGTCCCTTCTGACTGTCCTCTGATCTACTCTTGACCCCCGGCAGACATGGAGATAAATCTGTTTCTTCATGGCCAGGGACACTGTCTCACTTCTAGCTCAGACTGACGCTTTCCCTTAGCTCAGCAGCTCAGCAGGGCAGAGACCGAGGCAGAGCCTGCGCTTTCACTGGCGTCGCTCTGCATCCCGGGGCAAAGAGGGTACAGGGGAGGACTGTGGTTCCTGGAAGGTCTTGCTGTAGACTCAGAGAGGAGCGAGGAATTGATTCTGGTCTTCTCCATCAATAGCGTGGTATCCCGTCTCTGTGGTTCTCAATCCTAGCTGCATCTTAGAATCACCTTTTTTATTTAAAAAAAAAAGTGAAAAAGGGAGAAGCCTGGTTCCTCCCTTCGACTGATTTCACTGTCATGGGAGAACCCAAGTACCCATAGCTTTTCAAAGTGCCTCACTGGTTGTAATGCAAGGGCAGGCTGGTGAGCCACAGCTTGCTTCCCAGCACCATTCAGAGAGAAGCTGAGCCTAGGTGACGCATCAGTGCAGTGTTTGTTTAGCTGGGCTTCTCGTGGACAAATCATAGCTTCTCTGAGCCTCATCTCTTTCCTCCTCTCTAGAATGGGGCGGTTGGTTCACAGCACCTGCCTCTTAAAATGCTTGTGAACCCCCTGTCCAAGTTAGCATTTGCATTGCCTGGTACATCGTGCCTCCTTCTGCCCCCTGACTGGTTTTCTTGTTTTGAGAGACACGACCCCTCTTTTGATTACAGTACCCTCAGAGTTGGGCTTTTCTCTGTCTCCAGTTCTCTTTTCAAATCCAGCTACGTTAGTGTGAGTTAGATGAATAGATTTCTTTTTTTTAAAAAGATTTATTTATTTATGCATACAAGATCTGGGGTACAGGCCAGAGTCTAGGGAGGTGAGAGGATTCACCAGACAGAGTGGGGAGCAGAACAGGCAGACTGACTGAAACACACTGCCAAGGGCAGCAGTGGGCGAGGCAGGAGAGGTCTGCTACGCCATGTGGGACTCCTCCCTGGCCAGCGGCAGGGATCGAACTCTTGCTGCAGTGGCTGCGGTTTGCTTCATAGTGCATTGCTTAACCCACTGTGCCACCTGGGAGGCCCCTAGATGAATAGATTTCTAATACTCCTTTGTGAGAGGAGATACGCTAAATAAGGGAGAGAGTTAAATTTCTTGCCAAATGATTAAATGGAATAAATTTTTCTGCAGGGGACTCACTCCCATTTTCTCTCCCTGTGCCCAGAGGGTTTTGAGACCAGATTTGAAGCCAATGGGGATCCTTAGTACCAAGCCTGCATCATCCCAACTACAACGGAGAGAAATTTTCCTTTAGTAAGTAGTTTCAATGACATAGAAAAATAAAAGCTTTCTGTAACTTTCCTCCAAAAATACGTTCTAACAGTCTCTAGATGATTACATTCCTCTTGGTGGCCTCTTTGGTCTTTTCCTATGGGTAACTCTTACATCACTTCCTCCTACTAGCTTCCTTTTGTCATTATTAAAGAGGCAAAAGACATCTAACATGGCGGAGAGGACACTGAGTTCCCCTGGGCACAGCTAGCGTTGTAAAGGACTGTCCCTGCTCCCCACATCACAGATGTATTTTGTTGGGCACAGTAGAAATGTCAATGGGGAAGAGAAAGGTCAGTGCAAATTCATCACCGCTTCAAAAATAGCCTGCAACACGTTCTTCATAATGAGGACAGCAATGTGTCTCTCAAAAGATGGCAGATTCAAAGAGATGAACAGCATGCTCTGGAACAGCTGCAGATGAGCTCCAGAAGAGAGGCCCGTGACCCGAGCGGCAGCTGTGGGGGATGTCTGGTCCTCCCAACAGTTGCAATTGAATCCTAACCCAGAGGGTATTTCTTCATCTTTCTATTGAGACCCGCTCTCCATAAAGACAGGAAACAAACAGTGGCTTCAAAGATGAGCCCTAAATGGGTTTGACTAAAGTCTAACAATTCAGTTTCCAAAAGTTGTTATTTTAAGGAATGGTAATTTACCTCAAAGGAATGTTAAATGCTGTGACAGCACCTGGGTGCCCTATGTGTTGAGTCCTTTGGTAATTCAAGGAACACACGTTGTACTGATGAGCATCTCTTTCTTCTGTTCTGCCACGAATGCGTCACAGGGACAGACCTTCCCAACCACAGGCGTTGCTTAGAACCCTGCTTCTTACAGTTGCCTGTGCAAGGCTACTTAGAGTGACATTCACTTGTGTGTCATGGAGAATTGAGTGGCCGATTCACTACATGGTTGACCCTTGAGCAATACTGGTTTGAACTGCGCAGGTCCACTTATATGCCAGTTTTCTTGTAAATAGATAGCATAAATCTATAATATCAATAAACATAGTAAACATGACACAGCACACCTCCCTTATGATTTTCTTTATAATACTTTCTCTAACTTACTTTATTGGAAGAACACACTCTATGACACATATATCAGACAGATATGTTGTTTATTTTATCAGTACAGCCTTCAGCCAACAGCAGGCTACTAGTAGTAAAATATTGGAGGGGTCAAAAGTTATGTGAATTTTCTGGTATTTTTCTTTTGCCTTCTGACTTACTTCGCTGAGCATAATCCCCTCCAGATCCATCCATGTTCCCATGAATGAGTCTAGTTTTTCATTTCTGA